>CANTAL010000158.1:0-600000 GCA_947650365.1 Chamaelirium japonicum
CGATCCATTCTAATTCATTCTCACAAATGTAACCTTTCTAATTCATTTGTACGATCCATTCTAATTCATTCGTACGATCCATTCTAATCCATTCGTACGATCCATTCCAATCCATTCGTACGATCCATTCTAATCCATTCATACGATCCATTCTAATTCATTCGCACGAATGTAACCATTCTAATTCATTCGTACGATCCATTCTAATTTATTCCTACGAATGAGTTAGAATGGATCATACGAATGAATTAGAATGGATCGTACAAATGAATTAGAATGGATCGAACGAATTAATTAGAATGGATACATTCGAGCGAATGAATTAGAATAGATCGTAGGAATGAATTAGAATAGATCATACGAATGAATTAGAATGGATCGTGCGAATGAATTAGAATGGATTGTACGAATGAATTAGAATGGATATATTCATGCGAATGAATTAGAATGGATCGGACGAATGAATTAGAATTGATCGTGCGAATGAATTCGAATGGATCGTACGAATGAATTAGAATGGATCGTGTGAATGAATTAGAATGGATCGTACGAATGAATTAAAATGGATACATATAAATGAATTAGAAAGGTTATATTCATGAGAATGAATTAGAATGGATCGTACGAATGAACCGAGCGAATGAATTAGAATGGATCGTACGAATGAATTAGAATGGATCATAGGAATGAATTAGAATGGATCTTGCAAATGAATTAGAATGGATCGTACGAATGGATTAGAATGGATCGTACGAATGAATTAGAATGGATCATACAAATGAATTAGAAAGGTTACATTCGTGAGAATGAATTAGAATGGATCGTGCGAATGAATTAGAATGGATCGTGCAAATAAATTAGAATGGATCGTACGAACGAATTAGAATGGATCGTACGAACGAATTAGAATGGATCGTACGAACGAATTATAATGGATCGTATGAACGAATTAGAATGGATCGTACGAATGAATTAGAATGGATACATTCGAGCGAATGAATTAGAATGGATCGTACGAATGAAATAGAATGGATCATAGGAATGAATTAGAATGGATCGTGCAAATGAATTAGAATGGATACATTCGTGTGAATTAATTAGAATGGATCGTAGGAATGAATTAGAATGGATCGCATGAATGAATTAGAATGGTTACATTCATGTGAATGAATTAGAATGGATCGTACGAATGAATTACAATGGATCGTATGAATGAATAAGAATGGATCGTACGAATGAATTAGAATGGATCGTGCGAATGAATTAGAATGAATCGTACGAACGCATTAGAATTGATCGTACGAATGAATTAGAATGAATCATACGATCCATTCTAATTCATTCGTCCGATCCATTCTAATTCATTCGCACGAATATATGCATTCTAATTCATTCGTACAATCCATTCTAATTCATTCGCACGATCCATTCTAATTCATTCGTATGATCCATTCTAATTCATTCCTACGATCTATTCTAATTCATTCGCTCGAATGTATCCATTCTAATTCATTCGTTCGATCCATTCTAATCCATTCGTACGATCCACTCTAATTCATTCTCACGAATGTATCCATTCTAATTCATTCGTACGATCCATTCTAATTTATTCATAAGATCCATTCTAATTCATTCGTTCGATCCATTCTAATTCATTCGCACGAATATATCCATTCTAATTCATTCATACGATCCATTCAAATTCGTTCATATGATCCATTCTAATTCGTTCGTACGATCCATTCTAATTCGTTCGATTGAATATATCTTTTCTAATTCATTCGTATGATCCATTCAAATTCATTCGTACGATCCATTCTAATTCATTCGTACAATCCATTCAAATTCATTCGTACGATGCAATCTAATTCATTCGCACAATTGTATCTATTCTAATTCATTCGTACAATGCGTTCTAATCTATTCGTACGATCCATTCTAATCTATTCGTACGATCCATTCTAATTCATTCGCACGAATGTAACCATTCTATATCATTCATTTGATCCATTCAAATTCATTCGTATGATCCATTCTAATTAATTTGTATGATCCATTCTAATTCATTCGTATGATCCATTCTAACTCATTCGTAGGAAGTACGATCCATTCTAATCCATTCGTACGATCCATTCTAATTCATTCGTACAATGTGTTCTAATCCATTCGTACAATCCATTCTAATTCATTCGTACGATCCATTCTAATTCAATTGTACGAATGAATTAGAATGGATCATACGAATGGATTAGAATAGATCGTACGAATGAATTAGAATGGATCGTACGAATGAATTTGAATGGATACATTCGAGCGAATGAATTAGAATGGATCGTACGAATGAACTAGAATGGATACATTTGTGCGAATGAATTAGAATGGATCGTACGAATGAATTAGAATCGATCATGCGAATGAATTTGAATGGATCGTACGAATGAATTAGAATGGATCGAACGAATGAATTAGAACGGATATATTCGAGCGAATGAATTAGAATAGATCGTAGGAATGCATTAGAATGGATTATACGAATGAATTAGAATGGATCATGCGAATGAATTAGAATGGATTGTACGAATGAATTAGAATGGATACATTCATGCGAATGAATTAGAATGGATCGTACGAATGGATTAGAATGGATCATACGAATGAATTAGAATGGTTACATTCATTCTAATTCATTCGTACAATCCATTCTAATTTATTCGTACAAATGTATCCATTCTAATTCATTCGTACGATCCATTCTAATTCATTCGTACGATCCATTCTAATTCATTCGTACGATCCATTCTAATTCATTCGCATGAATGTATCCATTCTAATTCATTCGTACAATCCATTCTAATTCATTCGCACGATCCATTCTAATTCATTCGTATGATCCATTCTAATTCATTCCTACGATCTATTCTAATTCATTCGCTCGAATGTATCCATTCTAATTCATTCGTTCGATCCATTCTAATTCATTCGTACGATCCATTCAAATTCATTCGCATGATCCATTCTAATTCATTCGTACGATCCATTCTAATTCATTCTCACGAATGTAACCTTTCTAATTCATTTGTATGATTCATTCTAATTCATTCGTACGATCCATTCTAATCCATTCGTACAATCCATTGTAATTCATTCATACAATCCATTCTAATTCATTCGTACGATCCATTCTAATTCATATGATCCATTCTAATCCATTCGTACGATCCATTCTAATCCATTCATACGATCCATTCTAATTCATTTGCACGAATGTAACCATTCTAATTCATTCATACAATCCATTCTAATTCATTCCTACGATCCATTCAAATTCATTCGCACGAATGTATCCATTCTAATTCATTTGCACGATCCATTCTAATTCATTCCTATGATCCATTCTAATTCATTCGTACGATCCATTCTAGTTCATTCGCTCGAATGTATCCATTCTAATTTATTCGTACGATCCATTCTAATTCATTCGTACGATCCATTCTAATTCGTTCGTACGATCCATTCTAATTCATTCGTACGATCCATTCTAATTCATTCGTATGATCAATTCTAATTCATTCGCACGATCCATTCTATTACATTCATACGATCCATTCTAATTCATTCGCATGAATGTAACCATTCTAATTGATTCGTACGATCCATTCTAATTCATTCCTACGATCCATTCTAATTCATTCGCACGAATGTATCCATTCTAATTCATTTGCACGATCCATTCTAATTCATTCCTATGATCCATTCTATTTCATTCGTACGATCCATTCTAATTCATTCGCTCGAATGTATCCATTCTAATTCATTCGTATGATTCATTCTAATTCATTCGCACGATCCATTCTAATTCATTCGTACGATCCAATCTTATTCATTCATACGATCCATTCTAATTCATTTGTACGAATGGATTAGAATGGATCGTACGAATGAATTAGAATGGATCGTACGAACGAATTAGAATGGATCGTATGAATGAATTAGAATGGATCGTACGAATGAATTAGAACGGATACATTCGAGCGAATGAATGAATGGATCGTACGAATAAATTAGAATGGATCATAGGAATGAATTAGAATGGATTGTGCGAATGAATTAGAATGGATTAATTCATGCGAATGAATTAGAATGGATAGTAGGAATGTATTAGAATGGATCGTACGAATGAATTAGAATGGTTACATTCGTGCGAATGAATTAGAATGGATCGTACGAATGGATTAGAATGGATCGTACGAATGGATTAGAATGGATCGTACGAATGAATTAGAATGGATCGTACAAATGAATTTACATTTGTGAGAATGAATTAGAATGGATCGTACGAATGAATTAGAATGGATCGTATGAATGGATTAGAATGGATCGTACGAATGGATTAGAATGGATCGTACGAATGGATTAGAATGGATCGTACGAATGAATTAGAATGGATCATACAAATGAATTAGAAAGGTTACATTAGTGAGAATGAATTAGAATGGATCGTAGGAATGAATTAGAATGGATCAGGCGAATGAATTTGAATGGATCGTACGAATGAATTAGAATGGATCGAACGAATGAATTAGAATGGATACATTCGAGTGAATGAATTAGAATAGATCGTAGGAATGAATTAGAATGGATCATACGAATGAATTAGAATGGATCGTGCGAATGAATTTGAATGGATTGTACGAATGAATTAGAATGGATACATTCGTGCAAATGAATTAGAATGGTTCGGACGAATGAATTAGAATGGATCGTACGATTCATTCTAATTCATTCGTACGATCCATTCTAATGCATTCGTACGATTCATTCTAATTCATTCGCACGATCCATTCTAATTCATTCGTATGATGCATTCTAATTTATTTGCACGAATATACGATCCATTCTAATTTATTCGCAAGAATGCATCCATTCTAATTTATTTGTACAATCCATTCTAATTTATTCGTACAAATGTATCCATTCTAATTCATTCGTACGATCCATTCTAATTCATTCGTACGATTCATTCTAATTCATTCGCACGATCCATTCTAATTCATTTGTACGATCCATTCTAATTAATTCGCACGAATGTATCCATTCTAATTCATTCGTACAATCCATTCTAATTCATTCGCACGATCCATTCTAATTCATTCGTATGATCCATTCTAATTCTTTCAATGAATTAGAATGGATACATTCGTGCGAATGAATTAGAATGGATCGGACGAATGAATTAGAATGGATCGTACGATTCATTCTAATTCGTTCGTACGATCCATTCTAATTCATTCGTATGATCCATTCTAACTCATTCGGTGGGTCCATTCTAATTCATTAGTACGATCCATTCTAATTCATTCGCACTATCCATTCTAATTCATTCGCACGATCCATTCTAATTCATTCGTACGATCCATTCTAATTCATTCGCACGAATGTATCCATTCTAATTCATTTGTACGATCCATTCTAATTCATTTGTACAATGCGTTCTAATCCATTCATACGATCCATTCTAATTCATTCCTATGATCCATTCTAATTCATTCGTACGATCCATTCTAATTCATTCGCTCGAATGTATCCATTCTAATTTATTCGTACGACCCATTCTAATTCATTCATACGATCCATTCTAATTCGTTCGTACGAATGTATCCATTCTAATTCATTCGCACGATCCATTCTAATCCATTGGTACGATCCATTCTAATTCATTCGTACAAATGAATTAGAATGGATCGTATGAATGAATAAGAATGGATCGTACGAATGAATTTGAATGGATCGTGCGACTGAATTAGAATGAATCATACGAATGCATTAGAATGGATACATTCGTGCGAATGAATTAGAATGGATCGTACGAATGAATTAGAATGGATCATATAAATGAATTAGAAAGGTTACATTCGTGAGAATGAATTAGAATGGATCATACGAATGAATTAGAATGGATCATGCAAATGAATTTGAATGGATCGTACGAATGAATTAGAATGGATCGAACGAATGAATTAGAATGGATACATTCGAGCGAATGAATTAGAATGGATCATATGAATGAATTAAAATGGATCGTGCGAATGAATTAGAATGGATCGTACGAATCGATTAGAATGGATCCTACGAAAGGATTAGAATGGATCGTATGAATGGATTAGAATGGATCGTGCGAATGGATTAGAATGGATCGTACGAATGAATTAGAATGGATCGTGCGAATGAATTAGAATGAATCCATTCTAATTCATTCGCACGAATGTATCCATTCTAATGCTTTCGTACGATCCATTCTTATTCATTTATACGATCCATTCTAATTCATTCGCAAAATCGATTCTAATTCATTCGTACGATCCATTCTAATTCATTCGTATGATCCATTCTAACTCATTCGGTGGATCCATTCTAATTCATTCGTACGATCCATTCTAATTCATTCGCACGATCCATTCTAATTTATTCGTACGATCCATTCTAATTCATTCGTATGATCTGTTCTAATTCATTCGCATGAATGTAACCATTCTAATTCATTCGTACGATTCATTCTAATTCATTCGTATAAGCTATTCTAATTCATTCGTACAATCCATTCTAATTCATTCGTACGATCCATTGTAATTCATTCATACAATCATTCGCACAAATGTATCCATTCAAATTCATTCGTACGATCCATTCTAATTAATTCGCACGATCCATTCTAATTCAGTCGTATGAATGTATTCATTTTAATTCATTCGTACGATCCATTCAAATTCATTCGTACGATCCATTCAAATTTATTCGTACGATCGATTCTAATTCATTCGCACTATCCATTCTAATTCATTCGTACGATCCATTCTAATTCATTCGTATGATCCATTCTAATTCATTCGCACGATCAATTCTAATTCATTCGCACGATCCATTCTAATTCATTTGCACGATCCATTCTAATTCATTCGTACGATCCATTCTTATTCATTCGTACGATCGATTCTAATTCATTCGTACGATCAATTCTAATTCATTCGTATGATCCATTCTAATTCATTCGTACGATCCATTCTAATTCATTCGTACGATCGATTCTAATTCATTCGCACTATCCATTCTAATTCATTCGCATGATCGATTCTAATTCATTCGCATGAATATATCTATTCTAATTCATTCGTATGATCCATTCTAATTCATTCGCACGATCCATTCTAATTCATTCGCACGATCCATTCTAATTCATTCGCATGAATATATCTATTCTAATTCATTCGTATGATCCATTCTAATTCATTCGCACGATCCATTCTAATTCATTTGCACGATCCATTCTAATTCATTCGCACGATCCATTCTAATTCATTCGTACGCTCCATTCTAATTCATTTGCACGATCCATTCTAATTCATTCATACGATCCATTCTTATTCATTCATACGATCCATTCTAATTCATTGGCACAATCCATTCTAATTCATTCGTATGATCCATTCTAATTCATTTGTACGAATGAATTAGAATGGATCGTACGAATGGATTAGAATGGATCGTATGAATGAATTAGAATGGATCGTACGAACGAATTAGAATGGATCGTATGAACGAATTGGAATGGATCGTACGAATGAATTAGAATGGATACATTCGAGCGAATGAATTAGAATGGATCGTACGAATGAATTAGAATGGATCATACGAATGAATTAGAATGGATAGTGCGAATAAATTAGAATGGATCGTACGAATGAATTAGAATGTATTGTACGAATGAATTAGAATAGATCGTGCGAATGAATTAGAATGGATCGTACGAAAGAATTAGAATGGATCGTACGAATTAATTAGAATAGATCATACGAATGAATTAGAATCGATCGTGTGAATGAATTAGAATGGATCGTATGAATGAATTAGAATGGATACATTTGTGCGATGAATAAGAATGGAGCGTACGAATGAATTAGAATGGAGCGTACGAATGAACTAGAATGGATACATTCGTGCGAATGAATTAGAATGGATCATATGAAAGAATTAGAATGGATCGTGCGAATGAATTAGAATGCATCGTGCGAATGAATTAGAATGGATCGTACGAACGAATTAGAATGGATCGTACGAACAAATTAGAATGTATCGTACGAATAAATTAGAATGGATCGAACGAATGAATTAGAATGGATTGTGCGAATGAATAAGAATGGATCGTATGAATGAATAAGAATGGATCGTACGAATGAATTAGAATGGATCGTGCAAATGAATTAGTATGGATACATTCGTGCAAATGATCCATTCTAATTCATTCGTACGATCCATTCTAATTCATTCCTACGATCTATTCTAATTCATTCGCACGAATGTATCCATTCTAATTAATTCGTACGATCCATTCTAATTCATTCGGATGATACATTCTTATTCATTCGCACGATCCAGTCTAATTGATTCGCACGATCCATTCTAATTCATTCACACGATCCATTCTAATTTATTCGTACGATCCATTCTAATTCATTCGTACGATCTATTCTAATTCATTCGTACGAATGTAACCATTCTAATTCATTCGTACGATTCATTCTAATTCATTCGTATAAGCTATTCTAATTCATTCGTACGATCTATTCTAATTCATTCGTACGATCCATTGTAATTCATTCATACAATCAATTCGGATTCATTCGCACAAATGTATCCATTCAAATTCATTCGTACGATCCATTCTAATTAATTCGCACGATCCATTCTAATTCAGTCGTATGAATGTATCCATTTTAATTCATTCGTACGATCCATTCTAATTCATTCGTACGATCTAATTCATTCGTACGATCCATTCTAATTCATTCGTACGATCGATTCTAATTCATTCGTATGATCGATTCTAATTCATTCGCACGATCCATTCTAATTCATTCATACAATCCATTCAGATTCATTTGCACAAATGTATCCATTCAAATTCATTCGTACGATCCATTCTGATTCATTCGTATGATCCATTCTAATTCATTCGTACGATCCATTCCATTCGCACGATCCATTCTAATTCATTTGTACGATCCATTCTAATTTATTCGTACGATCCATTATAATTCATTCGCTTGAATGTATCCATTCTAATTCATTCGTACGATCCATTCTAATTCATTCGTACGATCCATTCTAATCCATTCGTATGATCACTTCTAATTCATTCGCACGATCCATTCTAATTCATTCTCACGAATGTAACCTTTCTAATTAATTTGTATGATCCATTCTAATTCATTCGTACGATCCATTCTAATCCATTCGTACAATCCATTCTAATCCATTCGTACAATCCATTCTAATACATTCGTACGATCCATTCTAATTCATTCGCTCGAATGTATCCATTCTAATTCATTCGTACGATCCATTCTAAAACATTCGTATGATCCATTCTAAACCATTCGTACGATCCATTCTAATTCATTCGCACGAATGTAACCATTCTAATTCATTCATACGATCCATTCTAATTCATTCCTACGATCCATTCTAATTCATTCGTATGATCAATTCTAATTCATTCGCACGATCCATTCTAATTCATTCGTAGGATCCATTCTAATTCATTCGCACGAATGTTACCATTCTAATTCATTCGTGCGATCCATTCTAATTCATTCGCATGATACATTCTAATTTATTCGCACAAATGTAACCATTCTAATTTATTCGGTGCATCCATTCTAATTCATTCGTATGATCCATTCTAATTCATTCTCACGAATGTAACCTTTCTAATTCATTTGTATGATCCATTCTAATTCATTCGTACGATCCATTATAATCCATTCGTACGATCCATTCTAATCCATTCGTACGATCCATTCTAATCCATTCGTATGATCCATTCTAATTCATTCGCTCGAATGTATCCATTCTAATTCATTCGTACGATCCATTCTAATCCATTCATATGATCCATTCTAATTCATTCATACAATGCGTTCTAATCCATTCGTACGATCCATTCAAATTCATTCGTACGATCCATTCTAATTTATTTGTAAAATCCATTCTAATTCATTCGTACGATCTATTCTAATTCATTCGTACGATCGATTCTAATCCATTCTAATTCATTCGCTAGAATGTATCCATTCTAATTCATTCATACGATCCATTCTTATTCATTCATACGATCCATTCTAATTTATTTGCACGATCCATTCTAATCCATTCGCACGATCCATTATAATTCATTCGTACGATCCATTCAAATTCATTCGCATGATCCATTCTAATTCATTTGCACGATCCATTCTAATTTGTTCATATGATCCATTCAACTTCATTTGTACGATCCATTCTAATTCATTTGTACGAATGGATCCATTCTAATTCATTAGTATGATCCATTCTAATTCATTCTTACATTCCATTCTAATTCATTCGCACGAATGTATCCATTCTAATTCATTCGCACAATCCATTCTAATTCATTCATACGATCCATTCTAATCCATTCGTAAGATCCATTCTAATCCATTCGTATGATCCATTCTAATTCATATGCACAAAGGTATCCATTCTAATTCATTCGTACGATCTATTCTAATTCATTCGCTCGAATGTATCCATTCTAATTCATTCGTTAGAATGGATACATTCGTGCGAATGAATTAGAATGGATCGTATGAATGAGTTAGAATGGATCGTGCGAATGAATTAGAATTGATCATACGAATGAATTAGAATAGATCGTACGAATGAATTAGAATGGATCGTACGAACGAATTCGAATGGATATATTCGTGCGAATGAATTAGAATGGATCGTACGAATGGATTAGAATGGATCGTACGAATGGATAAGAATGCATTGTACGAATGAATTAGAATAGATATATTTGGGAGAATGAATTAGATTGCATCGTACGAATGAATTTGAATGGATTGTACGAATGAATTAGAATGGATATATTTGAATGTATCCATTATAATTCGTTCGTACGATTCATTCATTCGTATGAACTATTCTAATTCATTCGTACGATCCATTCTAATTCATTCGTACGATCTATTCTAATCCATTCGTACGATCGATTCTAATTCATTCGTACAATGCGTTCTAATCCATTCGTACGATCCATTCTAATTCATTCGTACGATCCATTCTAATTCATTTGTACGAATGGATCCATTCTAATTCATTAGTACGATCCATTCTAATTCATTCTTAAATTCCATTCTAATTCATTCACATGAATATATCCATTCTAATTTATTTGCACAATCCATTCTAATTCATTCATACGATCCATTCTAATCCATTCGTACGATCCATTCTAATCCATTCGTACGATGCATTCTAATTTATTCGCACGAATGTAACCATTCTAATTCATTCGTACGATCCATTCTAATTCATTCCTACGATCCATTCGCACGAATGTATCCATTCTAATTCATTTGTATGATCCATTCTAATTCGGATCCATTCTAATTCATTCATACAATCCATTCTAATTCATTCGCACGATCCATTCTAATTCGTTCGTATGATCCATTCTAATTTATTCGTACGATCCATTCTAATTCATTTGCATGAATGTATCGATTTTAATTCATTCGTACGATCCAATCCAATTCATTCGCAACATCCATTCTAATTCATTCATGCAATCCATTCTAATTCAATCATACGATCCATTCTAACTCATTCTCACAAATGTAACCTTTCTAATTCATTTGTACGATCCATTCTAATTCATTCGTACGATCTATTCTAATTCATTTGCTCGAATGTATCCATTCTAATTCATTCGTACGATCAATTCTAGTTCATTCGCACGAATGTAACCATTCTAATTCATTCGTACGATCCATTCTAATTCATTCATACAATCCATTCTAATTCATTCGCACGAATGTATCCATTCTAATTCATTCGTACGATCCATTCTAATCCATTCGTACGATCCATTCTAATCCATTCGTACGATCCAATCAAATTCATTCTCATAAATGTAACCTTTCTAATTCATTTGTACGATCCATTCTAATTCATTCGTACGATCCATTCTAATCCATTCGTACGATCCATTCTAATTCATTCCTACGATCCATTCTAATCCATTCGTACGATCCATTCTAATCCATTCGTACGATCCATTCTTATTCATTCGCACGAATGTAACCATTCTAATTCATTCGTACGATCCCTTCTAATTCATTCCTACGATCCATTCTAATTCATTCGCACGAATGTATCCATTCTAATTCATTTGCACGATCCATTCTAATTCATTCCTATGATCCATTCTAATTCATTCGTATGATACATTCATACGACTGAATTAGAATGGATTGTACGAATGAATTAGAATGAATCGTACGAATGCATTAGAATGGATCGTACGAATTAATTAGAATGAATCGTACGAATGAATTAGAATGGTTACATTCGAGCGAATGAATTAGAATGGATCGTACGAATGAATTAGAATGGATCATACGAATGGATTAGAATGGATCGTACGAATGAATTAGAATGTATCTATTCTAATTCATTCGCACAAATGTATCTATTCTAATTCATTCGTACAATGCGTTCTAATCCATTCGTACGATCCATTCTAATCCATTCGTATGATCCATTCTAATTCATTCGTACGATCCATTCTAATTCATTTGCATGAATGTATCCATTCTAATTCATTCGTACGATCCATTCTAATTCTTTCGCACGATCCATTCTAATTCATTCGTACGAATGTATCCATTCTAATTCATTTGCACGATCCATTCAAATTCATTCCTATGATCCATTCTAATTCATTCGTACGATCAATTCTAATTCATTCGTCCGATCCATTTAAATTCATTCGTACGATACAATCTAATTCATTCGCACAAATGTATCCATTCTAATTCATTCGTACGATGCGTTCTAATCCATTCGTACGATCCATTCTAATCCATTCGTACGATCTATTCTAATTCATTCGTATGATCCATTCTAATTCAGTCGTACGATCCATTCTAATTCATTTGCATGAATGTATCCATTCTAATTCATTCGTACAATCCATTCTAATTCATTCGCACGATCCATTCTAATTCATTCGTATGATCCATTCTAATTCATTCCTATGATCTATTCTAATTCATTCGCTCGAATGTATCCATTCTAATTCAATCGTTCGATCCATTCTAATTCATTCGTACGATCCATTCAAATTCATTCGCATGATCCATTCTAATTCATTCGTACGTTCCATTCTAATTCATTCTCACGAATGTAACCTTTCTAATTAATTTGTATGATCCATTCTAATTCATTCGTACGATCCATCCTAATCTATTCGTACGATCCATTCTAATCCATTCGTACGATCCATTCTAATTTATTCATACGATCTATTCTAATTTATTCTCACAAATGTAACCATTCTAATTCATTTGTACGATCCATTCTAATTCATTCGTACGATCAATTCTAATTCATTCGTATGATCCATTCTAATTCATTTGCACAAATATATCCATTCTAATTCATTCGTACGAATTATTCTAATTCATTCGCACGATCCATTCTAATTCATTTGTACGATCCTTTCTAATTCATTCGCACGATCCATTCTAATTCATTCGTATGATCCATTCTAATTCATTCGCACGAATGTATCCATTCTAATGCATTCGTACGATCCATTCTAATTCATTCTCACAAATGTAACCTTTCTAATTCATTTGTACGATCCATTCTAATTCGTTCGTACGATCCATTCTAATCCATTCGTACGATCCATTCTAATCCATTCGTACGATCCATTCTAATTCATTCGCACGAATGTAACCATTCTAATTTATTCGTACGATCCATTCTAATTCATTCCTACAATCCATTCTAATTCATTCGCACGAATGTATCCATTCTAATTCTTTTGCACGATCCATTCTAATTCATTCCTATGATCCATTCTAATTCATTCGTACGATCCATTCTAATTCATTCGCTGGAATGTATCCATTCTAATTCATTCATACGATCCATTCTAATTCATTCGTACGATCCATTCTAATCCATTCGTACGATCCATTCTAATTCATTCGTACAATGCGTTCTAATCCATTCGTACGATCCTTTCTAATTCATTCGTACGATCCATTCTAATTCATTTGTACGAATGGAACCATTCTAATTCATTAGTACGATCCATTCTAATTTATTCTTACATTCCATTCTAATTCATTCGCACGAATGTATCCATTCTAATTCATTCGCACAATCCATTCTAATTCATTCGTACGATCCATTCTAATTCATTCGTATGATCCATTCTAACTCATTCGCACGAATGTATCATACGAATGAATTAGAATGGATCTTGCGAATGAATTAAAATGGATCGTACAAATGAATTAGAATGGATCGTGCGAATGAATTAGAATGGATCGTACGAACGAATTAGAATGGATCGTATGAACGAATTAGAATGGATCGTACGAATGAATTAGAATGGATACATTCGAGCGAATGAATTAGAATGGATTATACGAATAAATTTGAATGGATCATAGGAATGAATTAGATTGGATCGTGCAAATGAATTAGAATGGATACATTCGTGCGAATGAATTAGAATGGATCGTAGGAATGCATTAGAATGGATCGTACGAATGAATTAGAATGGTTACATTCGTGCGAATAAATTAGAATGGATCGTACGAATGGATTAGAAGGGATCGTACGAATGGATTAGAATGGATCGTACGAATGAATTAGAATGGATCGTACAAATGAATTAGAAAGGTTACATTTGTGAGAATGAATTAGAATGGCTCGTACGAATGAATTAGAATGGATCGTACGAATGCATTAGAATGGATACATTCGTGTGAATGAATTAGAATGGATCGTACGAATGAATTAGAATGGATCGTGCGAATGAATTAGAAAGGATCGTACGAATGAATTAGAATTGATCGTGCGAATGAATTAGAATGGATCGTACGAATGAATTAGAATGGATACATTTGTGCGAATGAATTAGAATGGATCGTACGAATGAATTAGGATGGATCGTACGAATGAATTAGAATGGATCGTACAAATGAATTAGAAAGGTTACATTTGTGAGAATGAATTAAAATGGATCGTATGAATGGATTAGAATGGATAGTACGAATGGATTAGAATGGATCGTACGAATGGATTAGAATGGATCGTATGAACGGATTAGAATGGATTGTGCAAATGAATTAGAATGGATATATTCATGTGAATGAATTAGAATGGAATTTAAGAATGAATTAGAATGGATCGTACTAATGAATTAGAATGGATCCATTCGTACAAATGAATTAGAATGGATCGTACGAATGAATTAGAATGGATCGTACGAATGGATTAGAACGCATTGTACGAATGAATTAGAATGGATCGTACGAATGGATTATAATAGATCGTACGAATGAATTAGAATGGATCGTACGAATGAATTAGAATAGCTCATACGAATGAATGAATCATACGAAAGAATTATAATGGATACATTCAAATATATCCATTGTACGAATGGATTCGAACGCATTGTACGATCCATTGTACGAATGGATCGTACGAATGGATTAGAACGCATTGTACGAATAAATTAGAATAGATACATTTGTGCGAATGAATTAGATTGCATCGTACGAATGAATTTGTATGGATCGGATGAATGAATTAGAATGGATCGTACGAATGAATTACAATGGATCATAGGAATGAATTAGAATGGATGTGCACCTGAATTAAAATGGATACATTCATGCGAATGAATTAGAATGGATCGTGGGAATGAATTAGAATGGATCGTACGAATGAATTAGAATGGATATATTTGAACAAATAAATTAGAATGGATCATACGAATGAATTAGAATGGATCGTACGAATGAATTAGAATGGATCGTGCGAATGAATTAGATTGCATCATACGATCCATTCTAATTCATTCACTCGAATGTATCCATTCTAATTCATTCATACGATCCATTCTAATTCGTTCATACGATCCATTCTAATTCATTCGCACGATCCATTCAAATTCATTCGTACGATGCAATCTAATTCATTCGCACAATCCATTCAAATTCATTCGCACGATCCATTCTAATTCATTCATACGATCCATTCTAATTCATTCGTACAATCCATTCAAATTCATTCGTACGATGCAATCTAATTCATTCGCACAAATCTATCTATTCTAATTCATTCGTATAATGCGGTCTAATCCATTCGTACGATCCACTCTAATCCATTCGTACGATCCATTCTAATTCATTCGCACGAATGTAACCATTATAATTCATTCGTTCGATTTATTCTAATTCATTTGCACGATCCATTCTAATTTATTCCTATGATCCATTCTAATTCATTAGTACGATCCATTCTAATTCATTCACTCGAATGTATCCATTCTAATTCATTCGTACAATCCATTCTAATTCATTCATACGATCCATTCTAATTCATTCGCACAAATATATCCATTCTAATTCATTCGTACGATCCATTCTAATTCATTCGCACAAATGTATCCATTCTAATTCATTCGTTCGATCCATTCTAATTCATTCGCATAAATATATCCATTCCTCGATCCATTCAAATTCATTCGCACGAATGTATCCATTCTAATTCATTCGTACAATCCATTCTAATTCATTCGCACGATCCATTCTAATTCATTCGTACGATCCATTCTAATTCATTCCTACGATCTATTCTAATTCATTCGCTCGAATGTATCCATTCTAATTCATTCGTTCGATCTATTCTAATTCATTCGTACGATCCATTTAAATTCATTCGCATAATCCATTCTAATTTATTCATACGATCCATTCTAATTCATTCTCACGAATGTAACCTTTCAAATTCATTTGTATGATCCATTCTAATTCATTCGTACGATCCATTCAATTCAATCGTATGATCCATTCTAATTCATTCGCACGATCAATTCTAATTCATTCGTCTGATCTATTCTAATTCATTCACACGAATGTATCCATTCTAATTCATTCGTACGATCCATTCTAATTCATTCGCATGATTCATTCTAACTCATTCGGTGGATCCATTCTAATTCATTCGTACGATCCATTCTAATTCATTCGCACGATCCATTCTAATTCATTCGTACGATCTATTCTAATTCATTCGCATGATCCATTCTAATTCATTCGTACGATCCATTCTAATTCATTCATACAATCCATTCAAATTCATTCGTACGATGCAATCTAATTCATTCGCACAAATGTATCTATTCTAATTCATTCGTACAATGCGTTCTAATCCATTCGTACGATCCATTCTAATTCATTTGAATGATCAATTCTAATTCATTCGCACGATCCATTCTAATTCATTCGTACGATCCATTCTAATTCATTCGCACGAATGTAACCATTCTAATTCATTCGTACGATCCATTCTAATTCATTCGTACAATCCATTCTAATTCATTCGTACGATCCATTCTAATTCATTCGCACGAATGTATGCATTCTAATTCATTCTAATTTATTCGTACGATCCATTCTAATGCATTCGTACGATTCATTCTAATTCATTAATAAGATCCTTTCTAATTCGATCGTACGATCCATTCTAATTCATTCTCATGAATATAACCTTTCTAATTCATTTGTATGATCCATTCTAATTCATTCGTACGATCCATTCTAATTCATTCGTACGATCCATTCTAATTCATTCATACGATCTATTCTAATTCATTCGCACGATCCATTCTAATTCATTCGCACGATCCATTCTAATTTATTCGTACGATCCATTCTAATTCATTCGCACGAATGTATCCATTCTAATTCATTCGTACGATCCATTCTAAAGCATTCGTACGATTCATTCTAATTCATTCGCATAAATATATCCATTCTAATTCATTCGTACGATCCATTCTAATTCATTCGCACGATCCATTCTAATTCATTCGCACAAATGTATCCATTCTAATTCATTCCTACGATCCATTCTAATGCATTCGTATGATTCATTCTAATTCATTCGCATGATCATTCGCACGATCCATTTTAATTCATTCGTATGATCCATTCTAATTCATTCGTACGATCCATTCTAATTCATTCGTACGATCCATTCTAATTCATTCTCACGAATGTAATCTTTCTAATTCATTTGTATGATCCATTCTAATTCATTCGTATGATTCATTCTAATCCATTCGTACGATCCATTCTAATCCATTCGTACGATCCATTCTAATTCATTCGCGCAAATGTATCCATTCTAATTCATTCGTACGATCCATTCTTATTCATTCGCACGATCCATTCTAATTCATTCGTACGATCCATTCTAATTCATTCGCACGATCCATTCTAATTCATTCGTACGATCCATTCTAATTCATTCGTACAATCCATTCAAATTCATTCGTACGATGCAATCTAATTCATTCGCACAAATGTATCTATTCTAATCCATTCGTACAATGCGTTCTAATCCATTCGTATGATCCATTCTAATCCATTCGTACGATCCATTCTAATTCATTCGCACGAATGTAACCATTCTAATTCATTCATATGATCCATTCTAATTCATTCATACGATCCATTCTAATTCATTCGTATGATCCATTCTAATTCATTCATACGATCCATTCTAATTCATTTGCATGAATGTATCAATTCTAATTTATTCGTACGATCCATTCTAATTCATTCGTACGATCCATTCTAATTCATTCGCACGAATATATCCATTCTAATTCATTCGTACGATCCTTTCTAATTCATTTGCACGATCCATTCTAATTCATTCCTATGATCCATTCTAATTTATTCATACAATCCATTCTAATTCATTCGTGTGATCCATTCTAATTCATTCGCATGAATGTATCCATTCTAATTCATTCGCTCGAATGTATCCATTCAAATTCATTCGTACGATCCATTCTAATTCGTTCGTGCGATCCATTCTAATTCGTTCGTATGATTCATTCTAATTCATTCGTACGATCCATTCTAATGCATTCGTACGATTCATTCTAATTCATTCACACGATCCATTCTAATTCATTCGTACGATCCATTCTTATTCATTCGTCCGATCCATTCTAATTCATTCGTACGATCTATTCAAATTTATTCGTACGATCCATTCTAATTCATTCGCACGATCCATTCTAATTCATTCATACGATCCATTCTAATTCATTCGCACAATCCAATCTAATTCAAGCGTACGATCCATTCTAATTCATTCACATGATGTATTCTAATTCATTCGTACGAACCATTCTAATTCATTTGTACGATCCATTTTAATTCATTTGTATGATCCATTCTAATGCATTCGTACGATTCATTCTAATTCATTCGCACGATCCATTCTAATTCATTTGTACGATCCATTCTAATTCATTCGTACGATCCATTCAAATTCATTCGCATGATCCATTCTAATTCATTCGTACGATCCATTCTAATTCATTCTCACGAATGTAACCTTTCTAATTCATTTGTATGATCCATTCTAATTCATTCGTACGATCCATTCTAATCCATTCGTACGATCCATTGTAATTCATTCATACAATCCATTCAGATTCATTCGCACAAATGTATCCATTCAAATTCATTCGTACGATCCATTCTAATTAATTCGCATGATCCATTCTAATTCAGTCGTATGAATGTATCCATTTTAATTCATTCGTACGATCCATTTTAATTCGTACGATCCATTCTAATCCATTCGTACGATCCATTCTAATTCATTCGCACGAATGTAACCATTCTAATTCATTCGTACGATCCATTCTAATTCATTCCTACGATCCATTCAAATTCATTCGCACGAATGTATCCATTCTAATTCATTTACACGATCCATTCTAATTCATTCCTATGATCCATTCTAATTCATTCGTACGATCCATTCTAATTCATTCGCTCGAATGTATCCATTCTAATTCATTCGTACGATCCATTCTAATTCATTCGTACGATCCATTCTAATTCATTCGTACGATCCATTCTAATTCATTCGTACAATGCGTTTTAATCCATTCGTACGATCCATTCTAATTCATTTGTACGATCCATTCTAATTCATTCGTTCGAACGTATCCATTCTAATTCATTCGTACGATCCATTCTAATTCATTCGTATGATCCATTCTAACTCATTCGGTGGATCCATTCTAATTCATTCGTACGATCCATTCTAATTCATTCGCACGATCCATTCTAATTTATTCGTACGATCCATTCTAACTCATTCGTACGATCTATTCTAATTCATTCGCATGATCCATTCTAATTCATTCGTACGATCCTTTCTAATTCTTTTGTACAATCCATTAAAATTCATTCGTACGATGCAATCTAATTCATTCGCACAAATGTATCTATTCTAATTCATTCGTACAATGCGTTCTAATCCATTCGTACAATCCATTCTAATCCATTCGTACGATCCATTCTAACTCATTCGCATGAATGTAACCATTCTAATTCATTCGTACGATCCATTCTAATTCATTCCTACGATCCATTCTAATTCATTCACACGAATGTATCCATTCTAATTCATTTGCACGATCCATTCAAATTCATTCCTATGATCAATTCTAATTTATTCGTACGATCCATTCTAATTCATTCGTACGATCCATTCTAATTCGTTCATACGATCCATTCTAATTCTTTCGTACGATCCATTCTAAATCGTTCGTACGATCCATTCTAATCCATACGTACGATCCATTCTAATCCATTCGTACAATCCATTCTAATTCATTCTCACAAATGTAACCTTTCTAATTCATTTGTACGATCCATTCTAATCCATTCGTAGGATCCATTCTAATCCATTCTAATCCATTCGTACGATCCATTCTAATTCATTCGCACGAATGTAACCATTCTAATTCATTCGTACGATCTATTCTGATTCATTCCTACAATCCATTCTAATTTATTCGCACGAATGTATCCATTCTAATTCATTTGCACGATCCATTCTAATTCAATCCTATGATCCATTCTAATTCATTCGTACGATCCATTCAAATTCATTCGTACGATCTATTCTAATTCATTCGTACGATCTATTCTAATTCATTCGCATGATCCATTCGTACGATCCATTCTAATCCATTCGTACGATCCATTCTAATTCATTCCTACGATCCATTCTAATTCGTTCGTACGATCCATTCAAATTCGTTCGTACGATCCATTCTAATTCATTCGCACGATCCATTCTAATTCATTCGCACGATCCATTCTAATTCATTCGTACGATCCATTCTAATTCATCCGTACGATCCATTCTAATTCATTCGTACGATCCATTCTAACTCTTTCGCACAAATGTATCCAATCTGATTCATTCGTACGATCCATTCTAATTCATTCGCACGATCTATTCTAATTCATTCGTACGATCCATTCAAATTCATTCGTACGATCCATTCTAATTCATTCGTACGATCTATTCTAATTCATTCGCATGATCCATTCGTACGATCCATTCTAATCCATTCGTACGATCCATTCTAATTCATTCCTATGATCCATTCTAATTCGTTCGTACGATCCATTCTAATTCGTTTGTACGATCCATTCTAATTCATTCGCACGATCCATTCTAATTCATTCGTACGATCCATTCTAATTCATTCGTACGATCCATTCTAATTCATTCGTATGATCCATTCTAACTCTTTCGCACAAATGTATCCATTCTGATTCATTCGTACGATCCATTCTAATTCATTCGCACGATCTATTCTAATTCATTTGTACGATCCATTCTAATTCATTCGTACGATCCATTCTAATTCTTTTGGGCAAATATATCCATTCTAATTCATTTGTATGATCCATTCTAATTCATTCGTACGATCCATTCTAATCCATTCGTACGATCCATTCTAATTCATTCGTACGATCCATTCTAATTTATTCGTTCAAATATATCCATTCTAATTCATTCGTACGATCCATTCTAATTCATTCGTACGATCCATTCTAACTCATTCGCACGATCCATTCTAATTCATTTGTACGATCCATTTTAATTCATTCGCATGATCCATTCTAATTCTTTCGTATGATACATTCATAAGACTGAATTAGAATGGATTGTACGAATAAATTAGAATTGATCATATGAATGAATTAGAATAGATCGTACGAATGAATTAGAATGGATCGTACGAATGAATTAGAATGGATCGTACAAATGAATTAGAAAGGTTACATTTGTGAGAATGAATTAGAATGGATCATACGAATGAATTAGAATGGATCGTACGAATGGATTAGAATGGATCGTACGAATGAATTAGAATGGAACGTACGAATGCATTAGAATTGATACATTTGTGCGAATGAATTAGAATGGATCGTACGAATGAATTAAAATGGATCGTGCGAATGAATTAGAATGGATCGTACGAATGAATTAGAATGGATCGTGCGAATGAATTAGAATGGATCGTACGAATAAATTAGAATGGATACATTAGTGCAAATGAATTAGAATGGATCGTACGAATGAATTAGAATGGATCATACGAATGAATTAGAATGGATCGTGCGAATGAATTAGAATGGATACATTCGTACAAATGAATTAGAATGGATCGTACGAATGAATTAGAATGGATCGTACGAATGAATTAGAATGGTTACATTCGTGCAAATAAATTAGAATGGATCGTACGAATGGATTTGAATGTATCGTCTAATTCATTCGCACGATCCATTCTAATTCATTCGTATGATCCATTCTAATTCATTCCTACGATCTATTCTAAGTCATTCGCTCGAATGTGTCCATTCTAATTCATTCGTAGGATCCATTCTTATTCATTCGTACGATCCATTCAAATTCATTCGCATGATCCATTCTAATTCATTTGTACGATCCATTCAAATTCATTCTCACGAATGTAACCTTTCTAATTCATTCGTACGATCCATTCTAATCCATTCGTACGATCCATTCTAATTCATTCGTACGATCCATTCTAATTCATTCGCACGAATGTATCCATTCTAATCCATTCTAATTCATTCGCTCGAATGTATCCATTCTAATTCATTCGTACGATCCATTCTTATTCATTCGTCCGATCAATACTAATTCATTCGCACGAATGTATCCATTCTTATTCATTCGCACAATCCATTCTAATTCATTTGCACGATCCATTTTAGTTCATTCGTATGATCCATTCTAATTCATTCGTACGATCCATTCTAATTCATTCGCTCAATTGTATCCATTCTAATTCATTCGTACGATCCATTCTAATTCATTCGTTCGATCCATTCTAATTCATTCGTTCGATCCATTCTAATTCATTCTCACGAATGTAACCTTTCTATTTCATTTGTATGATCCATTCTAATTCATTCGTACGATCCATTCGTAAGATCCATTCTAATCCATTCGTATGATCCATTCTAATCCATTCGTACGAATGAATTAGAATGGATACATTCGTGCGAATAAATTAGAACGGATTCGTGCGATGAATTAGAATGGATTAGAATGGATCGTACGAATGGATTAGAATGGATCGTACGAATGGATTAGAATGGATCATACAAAAGAATTAGAAAGATTACATTCGTGAGAATGAATTAGAATGGATCGTACGAATGAATTAGAATTGATCGTACGAATGAATTAGAATGGATACATTCGAGCGAATGAATTAGAATGGATCGTACGAATGAATTAGAATGGTGCATACGAATGAATTAGAATGGATCGTGCGAATGAATTAGAATAGATTGTACGAATGAAATAGAATGGATACATTCGTGCGAATGAATTAGAATGGATCGGACGAATGAATTAGAATGGATCGTACGAATGAATTAGAATGGATACATTCGAGCGAATGAATTAGAATGGATTAGAATGGATACATTCGTGCGAATGAATTACAATGGATCGTACGAATGGATTAGAATGGATCGCACGAATGGATTAGAATGGATCGTACGAATGGATTAGAATGGATCGTACGAATGAATTAGAATGGATCATACAAATGAATTAGAAAGGTTACATTCGTGAGAATGAATTAAAATGGATCATACGAATGAATTAGAATGGATCATGCGAATGAATTTGAATAGATTGTACGAATGAATAAGAATGGATCGTACGAATGAATTAGAATGGATACATTCGAGCGAATAAATTAGAATAGATCGTAGGAATGAATTAGAATAGATAGTAGGAATGAATTAGAATGGATCGTACGAACTAATTAGAATGGATCATGCGAATGAATTAAAATGGATCGTACAAATGAATTAGAATGGATCGTATGAACGAATTAGAATGGATCGTACGAACGAATTAGAATGGATTGTATGAACGAATTAGAATGGATCGTATGAATTAATTAGAATGGATCTTACGAATGAATTAGAATGGATCGTACGAATGAATTAGAATGGATCGTACGAATGAATTAGAATGGATCGTATGAATGAATTAGAATGGTTACATTCGTGCGAATGAATTAGAATGGATCATACGAATCGATTAGAATGGATCGTACGAATGGATTAGAACACATTGTACGAATGAATTAGAATAGATACATTTGTGCGAATAAATTAGATTGCATCGTATGAATGAATTTGAATGGATCGTACGAATGAATTAGAATGGATCCACCGAATGAGTTAGAATGGATCATACGAATGAATTAGAATGGATCGTACGAATGAATTATAATGGATTGTGCGAATGAATTAGAATGGATCGTATGAATGAATAAGAATGGATCGTGCGAATGAATTAGAAGTGATCGTACAAATGAATTAGAATGGATCGTGTGAATGAATTAGAAACATTCGTACGAATGAATTAGATTGCATCGTACGATCCATTCTAATCCATTCGTACGATCCATTCTTATTCATTCATACGATCCATTCTAATTCATTCGCATAATCCATTCTAATTCATTCGTACGATCCATTCTAATTCATTCGTATGATCCATTCTAACTCATTCGGTGGATCCATTATAATTCATTCCTACGATCCATTCTAATTTATTTGCACGAATATACGATCCATTCTAATTCATTCGCACAAATGTATCCATTCTAATTCATTCTACGATCCATTCTAATTTATTCGTATGATCTATTCTAATTCATTCGCACAAATATATCCATTCTAATTCATTCGTTCGATCCGTTCTAATTCATTCGCATAAATATATCCATTCTAATTCATTCATACGATCCATTCTAATTCATTCGCACGATCCATTCTAATTCATTCGCACAAATGTATCCATTCTAATTCATTCGTACAATCCATTCTAATTCATTCGCATGATCCACTCCAATTCATTCGTACGATCCATTCTAATCCATTCGTACGATCCATTCTAATTCATTCGTACGATCCATTCTAATTCATTCTCACAAATGTAACCTTTCTAATTCATTTGTACGATCCATTCTAATTCATTCGTACGATCCATTCTAATTCATTCGCACGATCCATTCTAATTTATTCGAACGATCCATTCTAATTCAATCGTACGATCTATTCTAATTCATTCGCATGATCCATTCTAATTCATTCGTACGATCCATTCTAATTCTTTTGTACAATCTATTCAAATTCATTCGTACGATGAAATCTAATTCATTCGCACGAATATATCCATTCTAATTCATTCGTACGATCCTTTCTAATTCATCCACACGATCTATTCTAATTCATTCGTATGATCCATTCTAATTCATTCCTACGATCTATTCTAATTCATTCGCTCGAATGTATCCATTCTAATTCATTTGTTCGATCCATTCTAATTCATTCGTACGATCCATTCTAATTCATTCGTACGATCCATTCTAATTCATTCGCACGATCCATTCTAATTCATTCGTACGATCGATCCATTCTAATTTATTCGCACGATCTATTCTAATTCATTCGCACGAATGTATCCATTCTAATTCATTTGTACGATCCATTCTAATTCATTCGTACGATCCATTCTAATTTATTCGTACAATCCATTCTAATTCATTCGCACGATCCGTTATAATTCATTCCTATGATCCATTCTAATTCATTCGCATGAATGTAACCATTCTAATTCATTCGTACGATCCATTCTAATTCATTTCTACGATCCATTCTAATTCATTCGCACGAATGTATCCATTCTGATTCATTTGCACGATCCATTCTAATTCATTCTTATGATCCATTCTAATTCATTCGTACGATCCATTCTAATTCATTCGCTCGAATGTATCCATTCTAATTCATTCGTACGATCCATTCTAATTCATTCGTATGATCCATTCTAATTCATTCTCATGAATGTACCCTTTCTAATTCATTTGTTTGATCCATTCTAATTTATTTGTATGATCCATTCTAATTCATTCATACAATCCATTCTAATTCATTCGTACGATCCTTTCTAATTCATTCGCACGATCCATTCTAATTCTTTCATATGATCCATTCTAATTCATTCGTACGATCCATTCTAATTCATTCGTATGATCAATTCTAATTCATTCGCACGATCCATTCTAATTCATTCATATGATCCATTCTAATTCAATTCGTGCAATCCATTCAAATTCATTCGCACAAATGTATCCATTCTAATTCATTCGTATGATCCATTCTAATTCATTCGCTCGAATGTATCCTTTCTAATTCATTCGTACGATCCATTCTAATTCATTCGTACAATCCATTCAAATTCATTCGTACGATGCAATCTAATTCATTCGCACAAATGTATCTATTCTAATCCATTCATACGATCCATTCAAATTCATTCGTACAAATGTATCCATTCTAATTCATTCGTACGATCCATTCTAATTCATTCGTACGATCCATTCTAATTCATTCGTATGATCTATTCTAATTCATTGGCACGAATGTATCCATTCTAATTCATTTGCACGATCCATTCTAATTCATTCCTATGATCCATTCTAATTCATTCGTACGATCCATTCTAATTCATTCGCTCGAATGTATCCATTCTAATTCATTCGTACGATCCATTCTAATTCGTTCATACGATCCATTCTAATTCGTTCGTATGGTCCATTCTAATTCGTTCGTACGATTCATTCTAATTTATTCGTACGATCCATTCTAATGCATTCATACGATTCATTCTAATTCATTCGCACGATCCATTCTAATTCATTCGTATGATCCATTCTAATTCATTCCTATGATCTATTCTAATTCATTCGCTCAAATGTAACCTTTCTAATTAGAATGGATCGTACAAATGAATTAGAAAGGTTACATTCGTGAGAATGAATTAGAATTGATCGTACGAATGAATTATAATGGATCGTACGAATGAATTAGAATGGATACATTCGAGCGAATGAATTAGAATTGATCGTGCGAACGAATTAGAATGGATCATAGGAATAAATTAGAATGGATCGTGGAAATGAATTAGAATGGAACGTGCGAATGAATTAGAATGAATCGTACGAATGCATTAGAATGGATCCACCGAATGAGTTAGAATGGATCATACGAATGAATTAGAATGGATCGTACGAATGGATTAGAATGGATCGTACGAATGGATTAGAATGGATCGTACTAATGAATTAGAATGAATCGTACGAATGCATTAGAATGGATCGTACGAATGAATTAGAATGAATTGTACGAACGAATTTGAATGGATCGTACGAACGAATTAGAATGGATCGTATGAATGAATTATAATGGATCGTACGAATGAATTAGAATGGATACATTCGAGCGAATGAATTAGAATGGATCGTACGAATGAATTAGAATGGATCATAGGAATGAATTTGAATGGATCGTGCAAATGAATTAGAATGGATACATTCGTGCGAATGAATTAGAATAGATCATACAAATGAATTAGAATGGATCGTAGGAATGAATTAGAATGGATCGTGCGAATGAATTAGAATGGATTGTACGAATGAATTATAATGGATACATTCGTGCGAATGAATTAGAATGGATTATATGAAAGAATTAGAATGGATCGTGCGATTGAATTAGAATGGATATATTCGAGTGAATGAATTAGAATGGATTGTACGAATGAATTAGAATGGATCATAGGAATGAATTAGAATGGATCGTGCAAATGAATTAGAATGGATACATCCGTGCGAATGAATTAGAATGGATCGTAGGAATGAATTAGAATGGATCGTACGAATGAATTAGAATAGATCATATGAATGAATTAAAATGGTTACATTTGTGAATGAATTAGAATGGATCGTACGAATAGATTAGAATGGATCGTACGAATGGATTAGAACGAATACATTCGTACGAATGAATTAGATTGGATCATACGAATGGATTAGAATGGATCATACGAATGAATTGGATCATAGGAATGAGTTAGAATGAATCGTACGAATGAATTAGAATGGATCGTACGAACGAATTAGAATGGATCGAGCGAATGAATTAGAATGGATCGTACGAATGAATTAGAATGGATCATAGGAATGAATTAGAATGGATCGTGCAAATGAATTAGAATGGATACATTCGTGCGAATGAATTAGAATGGATCATAGGAATTAATTAGAATAGATCGTACGAATGAATTAGAATGGATACATTTGTACGAATGAATTAGAATGGATCGTACGAATGAATTAGAATGGATCGTACGAATGGATTAGAATGGATCGTACGAATGGATTATAATGGATCGTACGAATTAGAATAGATCGTACGAATGAATTAAAATGGATACATTCATACGACTGAATTAGAAATTTTTTCGTACGATCCTTTCAAATTCAATCGTATGATCCATTCTAATTCATTCGCATGATCAATTCTAATTCATTCATCCGATCCATTCTAATTCATTCACACGAATGTATCCATTCTAATTCATTCGTACGATCCATTCTAATTCGTTCATATGATCCATTCTTATTATTCTCACTAATGTAACCTTTCTAATTCATTTCTATGATCCATTCTAATCCATTCGTACGATACATTCTAATCCATTCGTGCGATCCATTCTAATCCATTCGTACGATCCATTCTAATTCATTCGCTCGAATGTATCCATTCTAATTCATTCGTACGATCCATTCTAATCCATTTGTACGATCCATTCTAAACCATTCGTACGATCCATTCTAATTCATTCGCACGAATGTAACCATTCTAATTCATTCATACGATCCATTCTAATTCATTCGCACAATCTATTCTAATTCATTCGTACGATCCATTCTAATTCATTCGCACGATCCATTCTAATTCATTCCTATGATCCATTCTAATTCATTCATACGATCCATTCTAATTCATTCGCATGAATGTATCATACGAATGAATTAGAATGGATCATGCGAATGAATTAAAATGGATCATACAAATGAATTAGAATGGATCGTGCGAATGAATTAAAATGAATCGTACGAACGAATTAGAATGGATCGTACGAACGAATTAGAATGGATCGTACGAATGAATTAGAATGGATACATTCGAGCGAATGAATTAGAATGGATCG
This sequence comes from Chamaelirium japonicum, assembly GCA_947650365.1. NCBI lineage: Eukaryota > Viridiplantae > Streptophyta > Magnoliopsida > Liliales > Melanthiaceae > Chamaelirium > Chamaelirium japonicum. Next base: position 29,629 of record CANTAL010000158.1, read on the forward strand.
TACGAATGAATTAGAATGGATCATAGGAATGAATTAGAATGGATCGTGCAAATGAATTAGAATGGATACATTCGTGTGAATGGATTAGAATGGATCGTACGAATGGATTAGAATGGATCGTACGAATGAATTAGAGTGGTTATATTCGTGCGAATGAATTAGAATGGATCGTATGAATGGAATAGAATGGATCGTACGAATGGATAAGAGCGCATTGTACGAATGAATTAGAATAGATACATTTGTGCGAATGAATAAGAATGGATCGTACAAATAAATTAGAATGGTTCATACGAAAGAATTAGAATGGATCGTACGAATGAATTAGAATGGATCATACAAATGAATTAGAATGGATCTTGCGAATGAATTTGAATGGATCGTACGAATGAATTAGAATGGATCGAACGAATAAATTAGAATGGATACATTCGAGCAAATGTATTAGAATAGATCGTAGGAATGAATTAGAATGGATCATACGAATGAATTAGAATGGATCGTGCGAATGAATTAGAATGGATTGTACGAATGAATTAGAATGGATACATTCGTGCGAATGAATTAGAATGGATCGGACGAATAAATTAGAATGAATCGTATGATTCATTCTAATACATTCGTACGATCCATTCTAATGCATTCGTACGATTCATTCTAATTCATTCGCACGATCCATTCTATTTCATTCGTATGATCCATTCTAATTTATTCATACGATCCATTCTAATTCATTCGCACAATCCATTCTAATTCATTCGTACGATCCATTCTAATTCATTTGTTCGATCCATTCTAATTCATTCGTACGATCCATTCTAATTCATTCGTACGATCCATTCTAATTCATTCGCACGATCCATTCTAATTTATTCCTATGATCCATTCTAATTCATTCGCACGAATGTAACTATTCTAATTCATTTGTACGATCCATTGTAATTCATTCGTACGAATGAATTAGAATGGATACATTCGAGGGAATGAATTAGAATCGATCGTACGAATGAATTAGAATGGATCGTATGAATAAATTAGAATGGATCGTGCGAATGAATCAGAATGGATCATACGAATGAATTAGAATGGATCCACCGAATGAGTTAGAATGGATCATACGAATAAATTAGAATGGATCGTACGAATGAATTAGAATGGATTGTGCGAATGAATTAGAATGGATACATTTGTATGATGAATAAGAATGGAGCGTACGAATGAATTAGAATGGAGCGTACGAATAAACTAGAATGGATACATTCGTAGGAATGAATAATAATGGATCGTACGAATGGATTAGAATGGTTACATTCGTGCGAATGAATTAGAATAGATCATACGAAGGAATTAGAATGGATCGTACGAATGAATTAGAATGGATCGTACGAATGCATTAGAATGGATCGTACGAATGAATTAGAATGGATACATTCGAGCGAATGAATTAGAATGGATCGTGCGAATGAATTAGAATGGATCGTACGAATGAATTAGAATGGATCGTACAAATGACTTAGAAAGGTTACATTTGTGAGAATGAATTAGAATGGATCGTCTGAATGAATTAGAATGGATCGTACGAATAGATTACAATGGATCGTACGAATGGATTGTGTCGAGCGAATAAATTAGAATAGATCGTAGGAATGAATTAGAATGGATCATACGAATGAATTAGAATGGATCATAGGAATGAATTAGAATGGATCGTACGAACGAATTAGAATGGATCGTACGAACGAATTAGAATGGATCATACGAACGAATTAGAATGGATCATATGAACGAATTAGAATGGATCGTACGAATGAATTAGAATGGATCGTACGAATGAATTAGAAAGGTTACATTTCTGAGAATGAATTAGAATGGATCGTACGAATGAATTAGAATGGATCGTACGAATGGATTAGAATGGATCGTACGCACGAATGGATTAGAATGGATCGTACGAATGGATTAGAATGGATCGTACGAATGAATTAGAATGCATCATACAAATGAATTAGAAAGGTTACATTCGTGAGAATGAATTAGAATGGATCGTACGAATGCATTAGAATGGATTAGAATGGATTGTATGAATGAATTAGAATGGATCGTACGAATGGATTAGAATGGATCGTACGAATGAATTAGAATGGATCGTACAAATGAATTAGAAAGGTTACATTTGTGCGAATGAATTTGATTGCATCGTACGAATGAATTTGAATGGATTGTACGAATGAATTAGAATGGATCGTACGAATGAATTAGAATGGATACATTCGTGCGAATGAATTAGAATGGATCGTAGGTATGAATTAGAATGGATCGTACGAATGAATTAGAATGGATAGTGTGAATGAATTAGAATGGATCGTGCGAATGAATTAGAATGGATCATACGAATGAATTTGAATGGATCGTGCGAATGAATTAGAATGAATCGTACGAATGCATTAGAATGGATCGTGCGAATGAATTAGAATGGATACAATCGTACAAATGAATTAGAATGGATCGTGCGAATGAATTAGAATGGATCGTACGAATGAATTAGAATGGATCATATGAATGAATTAGAATGATTACATTCGTGCGAATGAATTAGAATGGATCATACGAATGGATTAGAATCGATCGTACGAAAGGATTAGAATGCATTGTACGAATAAATTAGAATAGATACATTTGTGTGAATGAATTAGATTGCATCGTGCGAATGAATTAGAATAGATCTTGCGAATGAATTAGACTGGATCGTATGAATGAATTAGAATGGATTGTACGAATGAAATAGAATGGATCGTGCGAATAAATTAGAATGAATCGTACGAATGCATTAGAATGGATCGTGCGAATGAATTAATATGGATACAATCGTACAAATGAATTAGAATGGATCGTGCGAATGAATTAGAATGGATCGTACGAATGAATTAGAATGGATCATATGAATGAATTAGAATAGTTACATTCGTGCGAATGAATTAGAATGGATCGTACGAATGGATTAGAATGGATCGTACGAATGGATTAGAATGCATTGTATGAATAAATTAGAATAGATACATTTGTGCAAATGAATTAGATTGCATCGTGCGAATGAATTAGAATGGATCGTGCGAATGAATTAGAATGGATCATACGAATGAATTAGAATGGATCGTGCGAATGAATTAGAATGGATCGTACGAATGAATTAGAATGGATCCACCGAATGAGTTAGAATGGATCATATGAATGAATTAGAATGGATCGTACGAATGAATTAGAATGGATTGTACGAATGAATTAGAATGGATCGTGCAAATGAATTAGAGTGGATACATTCATGCGAATGAATTAGAATGGATCGTAGGAAAGAATTAGAATGGATCGTACGAATGAATTAGAATGTTTACATTCGTGCGAATGAATTAGAAAGGATAGTACGAATGAATTAGAATGGATATATTCGTGCGAATGAATTAGAATGGATCGTACGAATGAATTAGACTGGATCGTACGAATAAATTAGAATGGATACATTAATGCGAATGAATTAGAATGGATCGTACGAATGAATTGGAATAAATCGAACGAATGAATTATAATAGATCGTGCAAATGAATTATAATGGATACATTCGTGCGGATGAATCTGAATGTATTGTATGAATGAATTACAATGGATCGTACGAATGAATTAGAATGGATCGTACAAATGAATTAGAATAGCTCATACGAATGAATTAGAATGAATCGTACGAATGAATTAGAATGGTTACATTCGTGCGAATGATTTAGAATAGATCGTACGAATGAATTAGAATGGATCGTACGAATAAATTATAATAGATCGTGTGAATGAATTAGAATGGATCGTACGAATGAATTAGAATGGATCCACCGATTGAGTTAGAATGGATCATACGAATGAATTAGAATGGATCGTATGAATGAATTAGAATGGATTATGCGAATGAATTAGAATGGATCGTATGAATGAATAAGAATGGATCGTACGAATGAATTAGAATGGATCGTGCGAATGAATTAGTATTAATCGTACGAATGAATTAGAATGGATCGTGCGAATGAATTAGAATAGATCGTGCGAATGAATTAGAATGGATACATTTGTACAAATGAATTATAATGGATCGTACGAATAAATTAGAATGGATCGTATGAACGAATTAGAATGGATCGTACGAATGAATTAGAATGGATACATTCGAGCAAATGAAGTAGAATGGATCGTACGAATGAATTAGAATGGATCATAGGAATGAATAAGAATGGATCGTGCAAATAAATTAGAATGGATACATTCGTGCGGATGAATTAGAATGGATCGTGCAAATGAATTAGAATGGATTGTACGAATGAATTAGAATGGATACATTTGAGTGAATGAACTATAATGGATTGTGCGAATGAATTAGAATGGATCGTACGAATGAATTAGAATGGATCGTGCGAATGAATTAGAATCGATCGTATGAATGAATTAGAATAGATCGTACGAATGAATTAGATCGTACGAATGAATTAGAATGGATCGTACGAATGAATTAAAATGGATACATTGATACGACTGAATTAGAATGGATCATGCGAATTAATTAGAATGAATCATACGAATGAATTTGAATGAATACATTTGTGTGAATGAATCTGAATGGATTGTATGAATGAATTACAATGGATCGTACGAATGAATTAGAATGGATCGTACGAATGAATTAGAATAGCTCATACGAATGCATTAGAATGAATCGTACGAATGAATTAGAATGGTTATATTCGTGCGAATGAATTAGAATAGATCGTACGAATGAATTAGAATGGATTGTACGAATAAATTAGAATGGATCGTGCGAATGAATTAGACTAGATCGTACGAATGAATTAGAATGGATCCACCGAATGAGTTAGAATGGATCATACGAATGAATTAGAATGGATCGTACAAATGAATTAGAATGGATTGTGCGAATGAATTAGAATGGATCGTTTGAATGAATAAGAATGGATCGTACGAATGAATTAGAATGGATCATACGAACGAATTAGAATGGATCGTACGAATGAATTAGAATGGATACATTCGAGCGAATGAATTAGAATGGACCATGTGAATGAATTAGAATGGATTGTACGAATGAATTAGAATAGATCGTACGAATGAATTAGAATGGATACATTCATGCAAATGAATTAGAATGGATCGTACGAATGAATTAGAATGGATAATACGAATGAATTAGAATGGATCGTACGAATGCCTTTCTAATTCATTTTTACGATCCATTCTAATTCATTCGTACGATTCATTCTAATCTATTCGTACGATCCATTCTAATCCATTCGTACGATCTATTCTTATTCATTCGTACAATCCATTCTTATTCATTCAAACGATCCATTCTAATTCATTTACACAATCCATTCTAATTCATTCGTACGATCCATTCTAACTCATTCCTATGATCCATTCTAATTCATTCGTACGATCCATTCTAATCCATTCGTACGATCCATTCTAATCCATTCGTACGATCCATTCTAATTTATTCGTACGATCCATTCTAATTTATTCTCACGAATGTAACCTTTCTAATTCATTTGTATGATCCATTCTAATTCATTCGTACGATCCATTCTAATCCATTCGTACGATCCATTCTAATCCATTCGTACGATCCATTCTAATTCATTCTCACAAATGTAACCTTTCTAATTCATTTGTACAATCCATTCTAATTCATTCGTATGATCCGTTCTAATTCATTCGTACGATCCATTCTAATTCATTCGTACGATCCATTGTAATTCATTCATACAATCCATTCAGATCCATTCTAATTCATTCGTATAATCCATTCTAACTAATTCGGTGGATCCATTCTAATTCATTCGTACTATCCATTCTAATTCATTCGTACAATCCATTCTAATTCATTCATACGATCCATTCTAATTCATTCGCATAATCCATTCTAATTCATTCGTACGATCCATTCTAATTCATTCGTACGATCCATTCTAACTCATTCGGTGGATCCATTCTAATTCATTCGTACGATCTATTCTAATTTATTCGCATAAATATATCCATTCTAATTCATTCGTACGATCCATTCTAATTCTTTTATATGATCCATTCTAATTCATTCACACGATCCATTCTAATTGGTTCATACGATCCATTCTAATTCGTTCGTATGATCCATTCTAATTCATTCGTATGATCCATTCTAATCCATTCGTATGATCCATTCTAATTCATTCGTACAAATGTATATATTCTAATTTATTCATACAATGCATTCTAATCCATTCGTACGATCCATTCTAATCCATTCGTACGATCCATTCTAATTCATTTGTACGATCCATTCTAATTCATTCATACGATCTATTCTAATTCATTTGCATGAATGTATCCATTCTAATTTATTTGTACGATCCATTCTAATTCATTCCTAGGATCCATTCTAATTCATTCGCATAAATATAACCATTCTAATTCATTCAGACGATCCATTCTAATTCATTCCTATGATCCTTTCTAATTAATTCGTACGATCCGCACTAATGTAACCATTTTAATTCATTCGTACGATCCATTCTAATTCATTCCTACGATCCATTCTAATTCATTCGCACGAATGTATCCATTCTAATTCATTTGCACGATCCATTCTAATTCATTCCTATGATCCATTCTAATTCATTCGTAGGATCCATTCTAATTCATTCGTACGATCCATTCTAATTCATTCCTATGATCCATTCGAATTCATTCCTATGATTCATTCTAATTCAGTCGTTTGAATGTATCCATTTTAATTCATTCGTATGATCCATTCTAATTCATTCGCACAATCCATTTTAATTCATTCGTACGATCCATTCTAATTTATTCATACGATCCATTCTAATTCATTCGCACGATCCATTCTAATTCATTCGTACGATCCATTCTAATTCATTCGTACGATCCATTCTAATTCATTCGTACGACCTATTCTAATTCATTCGCACGAATGTATCCATTCTAATTCATTCGTACGATTCATTCTAATTCATTCGTATGAGCTATTCTAATTCAATCGTACGATCCATTCTAATTTATTCGTACGATCCATTGTAATTCATTCATACAATCCATTCAGATTCATTCACACAAATTTATCCATTCAAATTCATTCGTACGATCCATTCTAATTAATTCGCACGATCCATTCTAATTCAGTCGTATGAATGTATCCATTTTAATTCGTTCGTATGATCCATTCTAATCCATTCGTACGATCCATTCTAATTCATTCGCACGAATGTAACCATTCTAGTTCATTCATATGATCCATTCCAATTCATTCCTATGATTCATTCTAATTCATTCGTACGATCCATTCTAATACATTCGCTCGAATGTATCCATTCTAATTCATTCGTACAATTCATTCTAATTCATTCGTACGATCCATTCTAATTCATTTGTATGATCCATTCTAATTCATCGTATGATCCATTCTAATTCATTCGCTCGAATGTATTCATTCTAATTCATTCGTACGATCCATTCTAATGCATTCATACGATCCATTCTTATTCATTCATACGATCCATTCTAATTCGTTTGTACGATCCATTAGAATGGATTGCATGAATAAATTAGAATGGATCATATGAATGAATTAGAATGGATCGTACGAATGAATTAGAATGGATTGTATGAATGAATTAGAATGGATACATTCGTCCGAATGAATTAGAATGGATCGTACGAATGAATTAGAATGGATCGTACGAATGAATTAGAATGGATCGTACGATTCATTCTAATTCATTCGTACGATCCATTCTAATGCATTCGCACGATCCATTCTAATTCATTCGCACGAATGTATCCATTCTAATTCATTTGCACGATCCATTTTAATTCATTCGTACGATCCATTCTAATCCATTCGTACGATCCATTCTAATTCATTCGTACAAATGAATTAGAATAGATCGTACGAATGAATTAGAATGGATCGTACGAACGAATTAGAATGGATCGTATGAACGAATTAGAATGGGTCGTACGAATGAATTAGAATGGATATATTCGAGCGAATGAATTAGAATGGATCGTACGAATGAATTAGAATGGATCGTACGAATGAATTAGAATAGATAATACGAATGAATTAGAATACATCATGTGAATGAATTAGAATGGATCGTACGTTTGAATTAGATTGGATTGTGCGAATGAATAAGAATAGATACATTCGTGCGAATGAATTAGAATAGATCGTACGAATGAATTAGAATGGATCGTATGAATGAATTAGAATGGATCGTACGAATGAATTAGAATGGATATATTTAAGCGAATGAATTAGAATGGATCATACGAATGAATTAGAATGGATCATAGGAATGAATTAGAACAGATCGTGCAAATGAATTAGAATGGATACATTCATGCGAATGAATTTGAATGGATCGTAGGAATGAATTAGAATGGATCGTACGAATGAATTAGAATGGTTACATTCGTGCGAATGAATTAGAATGGATCGTACGAATGAATTAGAATGGATCGTACGAATGAATTAGAATGGATCGTGCAAATGAATTAGAATAGATCGTACGAATGAATTTGAATGGATTATACGAACGAATTAGAATGGATCGTATGAATGAATTAGAATGGATCGTACGAATGGATTAGAATGGATCGTACGAATGGATCATTCGAATGAATTAGAATGGATCGTACGAATGAATTAGAATGGATCGTATGAATGAATTAGAATGGATACATTCGAGCGAATGAATTAGAATGGATCGTACGAATGAATTAAAATGGATCGTGCGAATGAATTAGAATGAATCGTACGAATGAATTAGAATGGATCGTACGAATGAATTGGAATGGATACATTTGTACGAATAAAATAGAATGGATTGTACGAATGAATTAGAATGGTTACATTCTTGCTAATAAATTAGAATGGATCATATATTCGTGCAAATAAATTAGAAAGGATCATACGAATGAATTAGAATGGATCGTGCGAATGAATTAGAATGAATTGTACGAATGCCTTAGAATGGATCATACGAATGAATTAGAATGAATCGTACGATCCATTCTAATTCATTTGTATGATCCATTCTAATTCATTCGCACGATCCATTCTAATTCATTCGTACGATCCATTCTAATTCATTCGTATGATCAATTCTAATTCATTTGTACAATCCATTCTAATTCAGTCGTATGAGTGTATCATACGAAAGAATTAGAATGGATCATGCGAATAAATTAAAATGGATCGTACAAATGAATTGGAATGGATCGTACGAATGAATTAGAATACATCATGTGAATGTATTAGAATGGATCGTACGTTTGAATTAGATTGGATTGTGCGAATGAATTAGAATGGATACATTCGTGCGAATGAATTAGAATAGATCGTATGAATGAATTAGAATGGATCGTATGAATGAATTAGAATGGATACATTTGTACGAATGAATTAGAATGGACCATACGAATGAATTAGAATGGATCGTACGAATGAATTAGAATGGATAGTGCGAATGAATTACAATGGATCGTACGAATGAATTAGAATGGATTGTACGAATGAATTAGAATAGATCGTGCGAATGAATTAGAATAGATCGTACGAAAGAATTATAATGGATCGTACAAATGAATTAGAATGGATCATACGAATGAATTAGAATCGATCGTGTGAATGAATTAGAATGGATCATACGAATGAATTAGAATGGATACATTTGTGCGATGAATAAGAGTGGAGCGTACGAATGAATTAGAGCGAATTAATCCATTCGTACGATCTATTCTAATCCATTCGTATGATTCATTCTAATTCATTCGCATGATCCATTCTAATTCATTCGTACGATCCATTCTAATTCTTTCCTATGATCTATTCTAATTCATTCCTATGATCCATTCTAACTCATTTGCACGATCCATTCTAATTCATTCCTATGATCCATTCTAATTCATTCGTACGATCCATTCTAATTTATTCGTACGATCCATTCTAATTCATTCGTATGATCTATTCTAATTCATTCACACAATCCATTCTAATTCATTCGCACGAATGTATCCATTCTAATTCATTCGTGCGATGAATAAGAATGGATCGTGCAAATGAATTAGAATGGATCATAGGAATGAATGAGAATGGATCATGCGAATGAATTAGAATAGATCGTACGAATGAATTAGAATGGATCGTGCGAACGAATTAGAATGGATCGTATGAACGAATTAGAATAGATCGTACGAATGAATTAAACTGGATACATTCGAGCGAATGAATTAGAATGGATCGTACAAATGAATTAGAATGGATCATAGGAATGAATTAGCATGGATCGTACGAATGAATTAGAATGGATCGTACAAATGAATTAGAATGGATACATTTGTGCGACGAATAAGAATGGAGCGTACGAATGAATTAGAATGTAACCATTCTAATTCATTCGTACGATCCATTCTAATTAATTCCTACGATCCATTCTAATTCATTCGCACAAATGTATCCATTCTAATTCATTTGCACGATCCATTCTAATTCATTCCTATGATCCATTCTAATTCATTTGCACGATCCATTCTTATTCATCGCACGAATGAATTAGAATGGATACATTCATGCGAATGAATTAGAATGGATTGTGTGAATGAATTAGTATAGATCATACGAATGAATTAGAATGGATCATACGAATGAATTAGAATGGATTGTACGAATGAATTAGAATGGATCGTACGAATGAATTAGAATGGATCATAGGAATGAATTAGAATGGATCGTGCAAATGAATTAGAATGGATACATTCGTGCGAATGAATTAGAATGGATCGTGCGAATGATTTAGAATGGATCGTACGAATGAATTAGAATGGATATATTTGAACGAATAAATTAGAATGGATCATACGAATGAATTAGAATGGATCGTACGAATGAATTAGAATGGATCGTGCGAATGAATTAGAATCGATCGTACGAATGAATTAGAATGGATCATACGAATGAATTAGATCGTACGAATGAATTAGAATGGATCGTACGAATGAATTAAAATGGATACATTCATATGACTGAATTAGAATGGATCGTGCGAATTAATTAGAATGGATCGTACGAATGAATTTGAATGGATACATTTGTGCGAATGAATCTGAATGGATTGTATGAATAAATTACAATGGATCGTACGAAGGAATTAGAATGGATTGTACGAATGAATTAGGATAGCTTATACGAACGAATTAGAATGAATCGTACGAATGAATTAGAATGGTTACATTTGTGCGAATGAATTTGAATAGAATGAATTTGAATGGATCGTGTGAATGAATTTGAATTTGAATTAGAATGAATCGTACGAATGAATTAGAAAGGATCGTGCGAATGAATTAGAATGAATCGTACGAATGCATTAGAATGGATCGTACGAATGAATTAGAATGAATCGTACAATCCATTCTAATTCATTCATCCGATCCATTCTAATTCATTCGCACGAATGTATCCATTCTAATTCATTCGTACAATCCATTCTAATTCATTCGCACGATCCATTCTAATTCATTCGTATGATCCATTCTAATTCATTCCTACGATCTATTCTAATTCTTTCGCTCGAATGTATCCGTTCTAATTCATTCGTACAATCCATTCTAATTCATTCGCACGATCCATTCTAATTCATTTGTATGATCCATTCTAATTCATTCATACGATCTATTCTAATTCATTCGTATGATCCATTCTAACTCATTCGCACAAATGTATCCATTCTAATTCATTCATACGATCCATTCTAATTCATTCGCACGATCCATTCTAATTCATTCGTATGATCCATTCTAATTCATTCGTACGATCCATTCTAATTCATTCGCACGATCCATTCTAATTCATTCGTACGATCTATTCTAATTCATTCGCACGAATGTATCTATTCTAATGCATTCGTATGATCCATTCTAATTCATTCGTACGATCCATAATAATCCATTCGTACGATCCATTCTAATTCATTTGTATGAACGAATTAGAATGGATCGTACGAACAAATTAGAATGGATCGTATGAATGAATTAGAATAGATCGTACGAATGAATTAGAATGGATACATTCGAGCGAATGAATTAGAATGGATCGAACGAACGAATTAGAATAGATCGTACGAATGGATTAGAATGGATCGTACGAACAAATTAGAATGGATCGTATGAACGAATTAGAATGGATCATACAAATTAGAATGGATCGTACGAATGAATTAGAATGGATCATACGAGCGAATTAGAATGGATCATACGAACGAATTAGAATGGATCGTACGAACAAATTAGAATGGATCGTATGAACGAATTAGAATGGATCGTATGAATGAATTAGAATGGATACATTCGAGCAAATGAATTAGAATGGATCGTACGAATGGATTAGAATGGATCGTACGAATGGATTAGAATGGATCGTACGAATGAATTAGAATGGATCATACAAATGAATTAGAAAGGTTATATTCGTGAGAATGAATTAGAATGGATCGTACGAATAAATTAGAATGGATCGTACGAATGAATTAGAATGGATACATTCGAGCGAATGAATTAGAATGGATCGTACGAATGAATTAGAATGGATCATAGGAATGAATTAGAATGGATCGTGCTAATGAATTAGAATGTATACATTCGTGCGAATGAATTAGAATGGATCGTAGGAATGAATTAGAATGGATCGTACGAATGAATTAGAATGGTTACATTCGTGCGAATGAATTAGAATGGATCATAGGAATGAATTAGAACGGATCGTGCGAATGAATTAGAATGGATCGTACGAATGAATTAGAATGGATCGTATGAATGAATTAGAATGGATCGTACGAATGAATTAGAATGGATACATTCGAGCGAATGAATTAGAATGGATGTACGAATGACATAGAATGGATCGAACGAATGAATTAGAATGGATACATTCGAGCGAATGAATTAGAATAGATCGTAGGAATGAATTAGAATGGATCAAACGAATGAATTAGAATGGATCGTACGAACGAATTATAATGGATCGTACAAACGAATTAGAATGGATCGTATGAACGAATTAGAATGGATCGTACGAATGAATTAGAATGGATACATTCGAGCGAATGAATTAGAATGGATCGTATGAATGAATTAGAATGGATCATAGGAATGAATTAGAATGGATTGTGCAAATGAATTAGAATGGATCGTACGAATGAATTAGAATGGATCATATTAATGAATTAGAATGGATCGTACGAATGAATTAGAATGGATACATTCATGCGAATCAATTAGACTGGATCGTGCGAATCAATAAGACTGGATCGTGTGAATCAATTAGACTGGATCATGCGAATCAATTAGACTGGACCGTGCAAATGAATAAGAATGGATCATACGAATGAATTTGAATGAATCGTACGAATTAATTAGAATGGATACATTCGTGCGAATGAATTAGAATGGATTGTATGAATGAATTAGAATGGATCGTACGAATGAATTAGAATGGTTATGTTTGTGGGAATGAATTAGAATGGATCGTACGAATGGATTAGAATGGATCGTACGAATGGATTAAAATGGATCGTACGAATGAATTACAATGGATCGTACAAATGAATTAGAAAGGTTACATTTGTGAGAATGAATTAGAATGGATCGTACGAATGGATTAGAATGGATCGTACGAATGGATTAGAATGGATCGTACGAATAAATTAGAATGGATCATAGGAATTAATTAGAATGGATCGTGCAAATGAATTAGAATGGATACATTCGTGCGAATGAATTAGAATGGATCGTAGGAATGATTTAGAATGGATGGTACGAATGAATTAGATTGGTTACATTCGTGCGAATTAATTATAATGGATCGTACAAATGGATTAGAATGGATCATACGAATAGATTAGAATGGATTGTACGAATGAATTAGAATGGATCGTACAAATAAATTAGAAAGGTTATATTTGTGAGAATGAATTAGAATGGATCGTACGAATGAATTAGAATGGATAGTACGAATGGATTAGAATGGATCGTACGAATGGATTAGAATGGATCGTACGAATGAATTAGAATGGATCATACAAATGAATTACAAAGGTTACATTCATGAGAATGAATTAGAATGGATCGTGCGAATTAATTAGAAAGGATTGTACGAATGAATTTGAATGGATACATTTGTGCGAATGAATCTGAATGGATTGTATGAATGAATTACAATGGATCGTACGAATGAATTAGAATGGATCGTACGAATGAATTAGAATAGCTCATACGAATGAATTAGAATGAATCGTATGAATGAATTAGAATGGTTACATTCATGCGAATGAATTAGAATAGATCGTACGAATGAATTAGAATGGATTGTACGAATAAATTAGAATGGATCGTGCGAATGAATTAGAATGGATCGAACGAATAAATTAGAATTGATATATTCGTGCGAATGAATTAGAATGGATCGTGCGAATGAATTAGAATGGATCATACGAATGAATTAGAATGGATACATTTGTGAGAATGAATTAGAATGGATCGTATGATCCATTCTAATTCATTCGTACGATCCATTCAAATTCATTCGCATGATCCATTCTAATTCATTCGTACGATCCATTCAAATTCATTCGCATGATCCATTCTAATTCATTCGTACGATCCATTCTAATTCATTCTCACGAATGTAACCTTTTTAATTCATTTGTATGATCCATTCAAATTCATTCGTACGATCCATTCTAATCCATTCGTACGATCCATTCTAATTCATTCGAACGAACCATTCAAATTCTTTCATACGATCCATTCTAATTCATTCATATGATCTATTCTAACTCATTCGGTGGATCCATTCTAATTCATTCGTACGATCTATTCTAATTTATTCGCACGATCCATTCTAATTTATTCGTATGATCCATTCTAATTAATTCGCACAAATGTATCAATTCTAATTCATTAGTACGATCCATTCTAATTTATTCGTTCAAATATATCCATTCTAATTCATTCGTACGATCCATTCTAATTCATTCGCACGATCCATTCTAATTCATTCGCACGAATATATCTATTCTAATTCATTCGCATGAATGTATCCATTCTAATTCATTTGTGGAAATGAATTAGAACGGATTCGTGCGATGAAATATAATGGATCGTATGAATGAAATAGAATGGATCGTACGAATAAATTAGAATGGATCGTACGAATGAATTAGAATAGATCGTACAAATGAATTAGAAAGGTTACATTTATGAGAATGAATTAGAATGGATCGTACGAATGGATTAGAATGGATCGTACGAATAGATTAGAATGGATCATAGGAATGGATTAGAATGGATCGTACGAATGAATTAGAATGGATCATACAAATGAATTAGAAAGGTTACATTCGTGAGAATGAATTAGAATGGATCGTAGGAATGAATTAGAATGGATCATGCGAATGAATTTGAATGGATCGTACGAATGAATAAGAATAGATCGTACGAAAGAATTAGAATGGATCGTACGAATGTATCCATTTTAATTCATTCGTACGATCCATTCTAATTCGTTCATATGATCCATTCTAATTCGTTCGTATGATCCATTATAATTCGTTCATACGATCCATTCTAATTCATTTGCACGATCCATTCTAATTCATTCGCACGATCCATTCTAATTCTTTCATATGATCCATTCTAATTCATTTGCACGAATGTATCCATTCTAGTTCATTCGTACGCTCCACTCTAATTCATTCGTACGCTCCACTCTTATTCAACACACAAATGTATCCATTCTAATTCATTCGTATGATCCATTCTAATTCATTCGCACGATCGATTCTAATTCATTCGTATGATCCATTCTAATTCATTTGTACGATCCATTCTAATTCTTTCGTACGATCCTTTCTAATTAATTCGCACGATCCATTCTAATTCATTCTTATGAATGTAACCTTTGTAATTCATTTGTATGATCCATTCTAATTCATTTGTACGATCCATTCTAATCCATTCGTACGATCCATTCTAATCCATTCGTACTATCCATTCTAATTCATTCGTACGATCCATTCTAATTCATTCTCACAAATATAACCTTTCTAATTCATTTGTACGATCCATTCTAATTCATTCGTACGATCCATTCTAATCCATTCGTATGATCCATTCTAATCCATTCGTACGATCCATTATAATTAATTCGCACGAATGTAACCATTCTAATTCATTCGTACCATCCATTCTAAATCATTCCTACGATCCATTCTAATTCATTCGCACGAATGTATCCATTCTAATTCATTTGCACGATCCATTCTAATTAATTCCTATGATCCATTCTAATTTATTCGTATGATCCATTCTAATCCATTCGTACGATCCATTCTAATCCATTCGTACGATCCATTCTAATCCATTCGTACGATCCATTCTAATTCATTCTCACAAATGTAACCTTTCTAATTCATTTGTACGATCCATTGTAATTCATTCGTACGTTACATTCTAATCCATTCGTACGATCCATTCTAATCCATTCGTACGATCCATTCTAATTCATTCGCACGAACATAACCATTCTAATTCATTCGTACGATCCATTCTAATTCATTCATACAATCCATTCTAATTCATTCGCACGAATGTATCCATTCTAATTAATTCGTACGATTCATTCAAATTCATTCGTATGATCCATTCTTATTCATTCGCACGATCCAGTCTAATTGATTCGCACGATCCAGTCTAATTGATTCACACGATCCAGTCTTATTGATTCGCACGATCCAGTCTAATTGATTCGCACGAATGTATCCATTCTAATTCATTCGTACGATCCATTCTAATTCATTAATATGATCCATTCTAATTCATTCGTATGATCCATTCTAATTCATTTGCACAATCCATTCTAATTCATTCCTATGATCCATTCTAATTCATTCGTACGATCCATTCTAATTCATTCGCTCGAATGTATCCATTCTAATTCATTCGTACGATTCATTCTAATTCGTTCATACGATCCATTCTAATTCGTTCGTACGATCCATTATAATTCGTTCGTACGATCCATTCTAATTCATTCGTTTGATCCATTCTAATTCATTCCTACGATCTATTCTAATTCATTCGCTCGAATGTATCCATTCTAATTCATTCGTTCGATCCATTCTAATTCATTCGTACATCCATTCTAATTCATTCGCTCGAATGTATCCATTCTAATTCATTCGTACGATCCATTCTAATTCATTCACACGATCCATTCTAACTCATTCGTACGATCCATTCTAATTCATTCGCACGATCCGTTCTAATTCATTCCTATGATCCATTCTAATTCATTCGCACGAATGTAACCATTCTAATTCATTCGTACGATCCATTCTAATTCATTCCTACGATCCATTCTAATTCATTCGCACGAATGTATACATTCTAATTCATTAGCACGATCCATTCTAATTCATTCCTATGATCCATTCTAATTCATTCGTACGATCCATTCTAATTCATTCGCTCGAATGTATCCATTCTAATTCATTCGTACGATCCATTCTAATTCATTCGTACGATCCATTCTAATTCATTCTCACGAATATAACCTTTCTAATTCATTTGTATGATCCATTCTAATTCATTCGTACGATCCATTCTAATCCATTCGTACGATCCATTCTAATCCATTCGTACGATCCATTCTAATTCATTTGCTCGAATGTATCCATTCTAATTCATTCATACGATCCATTCAAATTCGTTCATACGATCCATTCTAATTTGTTCGTACGATCCATTCTAATTCGTTCGTACGATCCATTCTAATTCGTTCGTACGATCCATTCTAATTCATTCGTACGATCCATTGTAATTTGTATGATCCATTCTAATTCGTTCATACGATCCATTCTAATTCGTTCGTACGATCCATTCTAATCCATTCGTACGATCTATTCTTATTCGTTCGTTCGATCCATTCTAATTCATTCGCTCGAATGTATCCATTCTAATTCATTCGTACGATCTATTCTAATTCATTCATACGATCCATTCTAATTTGTTCGTACGATCCATTCTAATTCGTTCGTACAAATGAATTAGAATGGATCGTACGAATGAATTAGAATGGATCGTACGAATGAATTAGAATGGATCATACGAATGCATTAGAATAGATACATTCGTGCGAATGAATTAGAATAGATCGTACGAATGAATTAGAATGGATGGTGCGAATGAATTAGAATGGATCGTACGAATGAATTAGAATGGATCGTACGAATGAATTAGAATGGATCATACGAATGAATTAGAATGGATCGTGCGAATGAATTAGAATGGATCGTATGAATGAATTAGAATGGATACATTTGTGCGAATGAGTTAGAATGGATCATATGAATGAATTAGAATGGATCGTATGAATCAATTAGAATGGATCATACAAATGAATTAGAATGGATCGTGCGAATGAATTAGAATGGATTGTACGAATGAATTAGAACGGATACATTCGAGCGAATGAATTAGAATAGATCGTAGGAATGAATTAGAATGGATCATACGAATGAATTAGAATGGATCGTGCGAATGAATTAGAATGGATTGTACGAATGAATTAGAATGGATTCATTCGTGCGAATGAATTAGAATGGATCGGACGAATGAATTAGAATGGATTGTACGATTCATTCTAATTCATTCGTACGATCCATTCTAATGCATTCGTACGATTCATTCTAATTCATTCGCACGATCCTTTCTAATTCATTCGTACGATTCATTCTAATTCAAATTCAAATTCATTCACACGATCCATTCAAATTCATTCTATTCAAATTCATTCGCACGAATGTAACCATTCTAATTCATTCGTACGATTCATTCTAATTCATTCGTATACGCTATTCTAATTCATTCGTACGATCTATTCTAATTCATTCGTACGATCCATTGTAATTCATTCATACAATCCATTCAGATTCATTCGCACAAACGTATCCATTCGAATTCATTCGTACGATCCATTCTAATTAATTCGCACGATCCATTCTAATTCAGCCATATGAATGTATCCATTTTAATTCATTCGTACGATCCATTCTAATTCATTCGTACGATCTAATTCATTCGTATGATCCATTCTAATTCATTCGTACAATCGATTCTAATTCATTCGCACGATCCATTCTAATTCATTCGTACGATCCATTCTAATTCATTCGTATGATCCATTCTAATTTATTCGTTCAAATATATCCATTCTAATTCATTCGTACGATCCATTCTAAATCATTCGCACGATCCATTCTAATTCATTCGCACGAATGTATCCATTCTAATTCATTTGCACGATCCATTCTAATTCATTCCTATGATCCATTCTAATTCATTCGTACGATCCATTCTAATTCATTCGTACGATCCATTCTAATTCATTCGTATGATCCATTCTAATTCATTCGTATGATCTATACTAATTCATTCACACAATCCATTCTAATTCATTCGCATGAATGTATCCATTCTAATTCATTCGTGCGATGAATAAGAATGGATCATGCAAATGAATTAGAATGGATCATAGGAATGAATTAGAATGGATCGTGCAAATGAATTAGAATGGATACATTTGTGCGAATGAATTAGAATGGATCGTAGGAATTAATTAGAATGGATCGTACGAATGAATTAGAATGGTTACATTCTAATTCATTCGTACGCTCCATTCTTATTCGTCGCACAAATGTATCCATTCTAATTCATTTGTACGATCCATTCTAATTCATTCGTACGATCCATGCTAATTCATTCCTATGATCCATTCTAATTCATTCGTACGATCCATTCTAATTCATTCGCTCAAATGTATCCAGTTTAATTCATTCGTACGATCTATTCTAATTCGTTCATACGATCCATTCTAATTCGTTCGCACGATCCATTCTAATTCATTCGTACGATCTATTCTAATTCATTCGCATGATCCATTCTCATTCATTCCTATGATCCATTCTAATTCATTTGCACGATCCATTCTTATTCATCGCACGAATGAATTAGAATGGATACATTCGTGCGAATGAATTAGAATGGATTGTATGAATGAATTAGAATAGATCATACGAATGAATTAGAATGGATCGTACGAATAAATGAGAATGGATCGTACGAATGAATTAGAATGTAACATAGGAATGAATTAGAATGGATCGTGCAAATGAGTTAGAATGGATCATAGGAATGAATTAGAATGGATCATAGGAATGAATTAGAATGGATCGTACGAATGAATTAGAATGGATCATGCGAATGAATTAGAATGAATCATACGAATGGATTAGAATAGATCGTACGAATGGATTAAAACGCATTGTACGAATGAATTAGAATAGATACATTTGTGCGAATGAATTAGATTGCATCGTATGAATGAATTTGAATAGATTGTACGAATGAATTAGAGTGGATCGTACAAATGAATTAGAATGGATCATGCGAATGAATTAGAATAGATTGTACGAATGAATTAGAATGGATCGTGCGAACGAATTAGAATGGATCGTATGAACGAATTAGAATGGATCGTACGAATGAATTAGAATGGATACATTTGAGCGAATGAATCAGAATGGATCGTACGAATGAATTAGAATGGATCATAGGAATGAATTGGAATGGATCGTGCAAATTAATTAGAATGGATCATAGGAATGAATTAGAATGGATCGTGCAAATGAATTAGAATGGATCATAGGAATGAATTAGAATGTATCATAGGAATGAATTAGAATGTATCCATTCTAATTCATTCGTACGATCCATTCTAATTCATTCGTACGATCTATTCTAATTCATTCACACAATCCATTCTAATTCATTCGCACGAATGTATCCATTCTAATTCATTCGTGCGATGAATAAGAATGGATCGTGCAAATTAATTAGAATGGATCATAGAAATGAATTAGAATGGATCGTGCAAATGAATTAGAATGGATACATTCGTGCGAATGAATTAGAATGGATCTTAGGAATGAATTAGAATGGATCGTACGAATGAATTAGAATGGTAACATTCTAATTCATTCGTACGCTCCATTCTTAATCATCGCACAAATGTATCCATTCTAATTCATTTGTACGATCCATTCTAATTCATTCGTACAATCCATTCTAATTCATTCCTATGATCCATTCTAATTCATTCATACGATCCATTCTAATTCATTCACTCGAATGTATCCATTCTAATTCATTCGTACGATCCATTCTAATTCGTTCATACGATCCATTCTAATTCGTTCGCACGATCCATTCTAATTCATTCGTACGATCTATTCTAATTCATTCACATGATCCATTCTAATTCATTCTTACAATCCATTCTAATTCATTCGTACAATCCATTCAAATTCATTCGTACGATGCAATCTAATTCATTCGCACAAATATATCTATTCAAATTCATTCGTACAATGCGTTCTAATCGATTCGTACGATCCATTCTAATCCATTCGTACGATTCATTCTAATTCATTCGCATGATAAATTCTAATTCATTCGTACGATCCATTCTAATTCATTCGTACAATCCATTCTAATCCATTCGTATGATCAATTCAAATTCATTCGCCCGATCCAATCTAATTCATTCTCACGAATGTAACCATTCTAATCCATTCGTACGATCCATTCTAATCCATTCGTATGATACATTCTAATCCATTCATACGATCCATTCTAATTCATTCGTACGATCCATTCTAATTCATTCGCTCGAATGTATCCATTCTATTTCATTCGTACGATCTATTCTAATCCATTCGTACGATCCATTCTAAACCATTCATACTATCCATTCTAATTCATTCGCACGTATGTAACCATTCTAATTCATTCATACGATCCATTCTAATTCATTCGCACAATCCATTCTAATTCATTCGTACGATCAATTCTAATCCATTCGTACGATCCATTCTAATTCATTCATACGATCTATTCTAATTCATTCTCACAAATGTAACCTTTCTAATTCATTTGTACGATCCATTCTAATCCATTCGTACGATCCATTCTAATCCATTCGTACGATCCATTCTAATTCATTCGCACGAATGTAACCATTCTAATTAATTCGTACGATTTATTCTAATTCATTCCTACGATCCATTCTAATTCATTCGCACAAATGTATCCATTCTAATTCATTTGCACG
This sequence comes from Chamaelirium japonicum, assembly GCA_947650365.1. Lineage (NCBI taxonomy): Eukaryota > Viridiplantae > Streptophyta > Magnoliopsida > Liliales > Melanthiaceae > Chamaelirium > Chamaelirium japonicum. The sequence goes on from CANTAL010000158.1 coordinate 51,965, forward strand.
ATCCATTCTAATTCATTCCTATGATCCATTCTAATTTATTCGTACGATCCATTCTAATTCATTCGCTCGAATGTATCCATTCTAATTCATTCGTACAATCCATTCTAATTCATTCATACGATCCATTCTAACTCGTTCGTACGATCCATTCTAATTCATTCGTACGATCCATTCTAATTCATTCGTATGATCCATTCTAATTCATTCGCACGATCCATTCTAATTCATTCGCACTAATGTATTCATTCTAATTCATTCGTACGATCCATTCTAATTCATTCGCACAAATGTAACCTTTCTAATTCTTTTGTATGATCCATTCTAATTCATTCGTACGATCCATTCTTATCCATTCGTACGATCCATTCTAATCTATTCGTACGATCCATTCTAATCCATTCGTATGATTCATTCTAATCCATTCGTACGATCCATTCTAATCTATTCGTATGATCCATTCTATTTCATTCATATGATCCATTCTAATTCATTCGTACGATCCATTCTAATTCATTCGGTGGATCCATTCTAATTCATTCGTATGATCCATTCTAATTCATTCGCACGATCCATTCTAATTTATTCGTACGAACCATTCTAATTCATTCGTACGATCTATTCTAATTCATTCGCATGATCCATTCTAATTCATTCGTACGATCCATTCTTATTCATTCAAACGATCCATTCTAATTCATTCGCACGATCCATTCTAATTCATTCGCACAATCCATTCTAATTCATTCGTACGATCCATTCTAATTCATTTGTACGTATGCATTAGAATGGATCGTACGAATGGATCGTAAGAATGAATTAGAATAGATCGTATGAACGAATTAGAATGGATCGTATGAATGAATTAGAATGGATCGTACGAATGAATTAGAATGGATACATTCGTGCGAATGAATTAGAATGGATCGTACGAATGAATTAGACTGGATCGTACGAATAAATTAGAATGGATACATTCGTAGGAATGAATTAGAATGGATTGTACGAATGAATTAGAACGGATTGTGCGAATAAATTAGAATGGATCGTGCGAATGAATTAGAATGGATCGTACGAATGAATTAGAATGGATCATAGGAATAAATTAGAATGGATCGTGCAAATGAATTAGAATGTTTCGTACGAATGAATTAGAATGGATCGTACGATCCATTCTAATTCATTCTCACAAATGTGTCCATTCTAATTCATTCGTATGATCCATTCTAATTCATTCGCACGATCCATTCTAATTCATTCGCACGAATATATCCATTCTAAGTCATTCGTACGAACAATTCTAATTCATTCGTACGATCCATTCTAATTCTTTCATACGATCCATTCCAATTCGTTCGTACGATCCATTCTAATTCATTCGCACGATCCATTCTAATTCATTTGTACGATCCATTTTAATTCATTCGCATGATCCATTCTAATTCATTCGTACAATGCGTTCTAATTCATTCGCTCGAACGTATCCATTCTAATTCATTCGAATGAATGAATTAGAATGGATCGGACGAATGAATTAGAATGGATCGTACGATTCATTCTAATTCATTCGTACGATCCATTCTAATGCATTCGTACGATTTATTCTAATTCATTCGCACGATCCATTCTAATTCATTCGTACGATCCATTCTTATTCATTCATACGATCCAATCTAATTCATTCGTACAATCCATTCTAATTCATTCGTACGATCCATTCTAATTCATTCGTATTATCCATTCTAACTCATTTTAGAATGGATCGTACGAACGAATTAGAATGGATCGTATGAACGAATTAGAATGGATCGTACGAATGAATTAGAATGGATACATTCGAGCGAATGAATTAGAATGGATCGTACGAATGAATTAGAATGGATCGTACAAATGGATTAGAATGGATCGTACGAATTAATTAGAATGGATCGAATGAATTAATTAGAATGGATACATTCGAGCAAATGTATTAGAATAGATCGTAGGAATGAATTAGAATGGATCGTGCGAATGAATTAGAAAGGATCGTACGAATGAATTAGAATGGATATATTCGTGCGAATGAATTAGAATGGATCGTACGAATGGATTAGAATGGATCGTACGAATGGATTAGAATGGATCGTACGAATGGATTAGAATGGATCGTACAAATGAATTAGAAAGGTAGATTCGTGAGAATGAATTAGAATGGATCGTACGAATGAATTAGAATGGATCATATGAATGAATTTGAATGGATCGTACGAATAAATTAGAATGGATCGAACGAATGAATTAGAATGGATACATTCGAGCGAATGAATTAGAATAGATCGTAGGAATGAATTAGAATGGATCATACGAATGAATTAGAATGGATTATGCGAATGAATTAGAATGGATTGTACGAATGAATTAGAATGGATACATTCATGCGAATGAATTAGAATGGATCGTACGAATGAATTAGAATGGATCGTGCGAATGAAATAGAATAGATCATAGGAATGAATTAGAATGGATCATACGAATGAATTAGAATGGATCGTATGAACGAATTAGAATGGATCGTACGAACGAATTAGAATGGATCATACGAACGAATTAGAATGGATCGTACGAATGAATTAGAATGGATACATTCGTGCGAATGAATTAGAATATATCGTATGAATGAATTAGACTGGATCGTACGAATAAATTAGAATGGATACATTCATACGAATGAATTAGAATGGATCGTACGAATGAATTAGAATGGATCGTACGAATGGATTAGAATGGATCGTACAAATGGATTAGAATGGATCGTACGAATGAATTAGAAAGGTTACATTCGTGAGAATGAATTAGAATGGATCGTACGAATGAATTAGAATGGATCATGCGAATGAATTTGAATGGATTGTACGAATGAATTAGAATGGATCGAACGAATGAATTAGAATGGATACATTTATGCAAATGAATTAGAATGGATCGTACGAATGAATTAGAGTCGATCATACGAATGAATTAGAATGGATCGTACGAATGGATTAGAATGGATCGTACAAATGGATTAGAACGCATTGTACGAATGAATTAGAATAGATACATTTGTACGAATGAATTAGAATGGATCATACGAATGGATTAGAATGGATCGTGCAAAGGAATTAGAATGGATACATTCGTGCGAATGAATTAGAATGGATCATAGGAATGAATTAGAATGGATCGTAAGAATGAATAAGAATGGATCATGCGAATGAATTTGAATGGATCGTACGAATGAATTAGAATGGATCGAATGAATGAATTAGAATGGATCGTGCGAATGAATTAGAATAGATACATTCGTGCGAATGAATTAAAAAGGATCGTACAAATGAATTAGAATGGATCGTACGAATGAATTAGAATGGATCGTAGGAATGAATTAGAATGGATCGTACGAATGAATTAGAATGGTTATATTCGTGCGAATGAATTAGAATGGATCGTACGAATGGATTAGAATGGATCGTACGAATGGATTAGAATGGATCGTACGAATGAATTAGAAAGGTTACATTTGTGAGAATGAATTAGAATGGATCGTACGAATGAATTGAAATGGATCGTACGAATGAATTAGAATGGATCGTACAAATGAATTAGAAAGGTTACATTTGTGAGAATGAATTAGAATGGATCGTACGAATGAATTAGAATGGATCGTACGAATGGATTAGAATGGATCGTACGAATGAATTAGAATAGATCGTACGAATGCATTAGAATGGATACATTCATGCGAATGAATTAGAATTGATCGTACGAATGAATTAGAATGGATCGTGCGAATGAATTAGAATGGATCGTACGAATGAATTAGAATGGATCGTGCGAATGAATTAGAATGGATCGTACGAATGAATTAGATTGGATACATTTATGCGAATGAATTAGAATGGATCGTGCGAATGAATTAAAATGTATCGTATGAATGAATTAGATTGGATCGTACGAATAAATTAGAATGGATACATTCATACGAATGAATTAGAATGGATCGTACGAATGAATTAGAATGGATCGTACGAATGGATTAGAATGGATCGTACAAATGGATTAGAATGGATCGTACGAATGAATTAGAAAGGTTACATTCATGAGAATGAATTAGAATGGATCGTACGAATGAATTAGAATGGATCATGCGAATGAATTTGAATGGATTGTACGAATGAATTAGAATGGATCGAACGAATGAATTAGAATGGATACATTCATGCAAATGAATTAGAATGGATCGTACGAATGAATTAGAATGGATCATACGAATGAATTAGAATGGATCGTACGAATGGATTAGAATGGATCGTACAAATGGATTAGAACGCATTGTACGAATGAATTAAAATAGATACATTTGTACGAATGAATTAGAATGGATCATACGAATGGATTAGAATGGATCATGCAAAGGAATTAGAATGGATACATTCGTGCGAATGAATTAGAATGGATCATAGGAATGAATTAGAATGGATCGTAAGAATGAATAAGAATGGATCATGCGAATGAATTTGAATGGATCGTACGAATAAATTAGAATGGATCGAATGAATGAATTAGAATGGATCGTGCGAATGAATTAGAATAGATACATTCGTGCGAATGAATTAAAAAGGATCGTACAAATGAATTAGAATGGATCGTACGAATGAATTAGAATGGATCGTAGGAATGAATTAGAATGGATCGTACAAATGAATTAGAATGGTTATATTCGTGCGAATGAATTAGAATGGATCGTACGAATGGATTAGAATGGATCGTACGAATGGATTAGAATGGCTCGTACGAATGAATTAGAAAGGTTACATTTGTGAGAATGAATTAGAATGGATCGTACGAATGAATTAAAATGGATCGTACGAATGAATTAGAATGGATCGTACAAATGAATTAGAAAGGTTACATTTGTGAGAATGAATTAGAAGGGATCGTACGAATGAATTAGAATGGATCGTACGAATGGATTAGAATGGATCGTACGAATGAATTAGAATAGATCGTACGAATGCATTAGAATGGATACATTCATGCGAATGAATTAGAATTGATCGTACGAATGAATTAGAATGGATCGTGCGAATGAATTAGAATGGATCGTACGAATGAATTAGAATGGATCGTGCGAATGAATTTGAATGGATCGTACGAATGAATTAGAATGGATACATTTATGCTAATGAATTAGAATGGATCGTACGAACGAATTAGAATGGATCGTACGAATGTATTAGAATGGATCGTACAAATGAATTAGAATGGATACATTTGTGCGATGAATAAGAATGGAGCATACGAATGAATTAAAATGGAGCGTACGAATGAACTAGAATGGATACATTCTTGCAAATGAATTAGAATGGATCATATGAAAGAATTAGAATGGATCGTGCGAATGAATTAGAAAGGATCGTACGAATGAATTAGAATGGATATATTCGTGCGAATGAATTAGAATGGATCGTACGAATGAATTAGACTGGATCGTACGAATAAATTATAGTGGATACATTCATGCAAATGAATTAGAATGGATCATACGAATAAATTAGAATGGATCATACGAATGAATTAGAATGGATCGTACGAATTAATTAGAATGGATCATATGAATGAATTAGAATGGTTACATTCGTGCGAATGAATTAGAATGGATCATACGAATGGATTAGAATGGATCGTACGAATGGATTAGAATGGATCGTATGAATGAATTAGAATGGATACATTCGTGCGAATGAATTAGAATGGATCGTACGAATGAATTAGAATGGATACATTCGTGCGAATGAATTAGAATGGATCGTACGAATGAATTAGAATGGATCGTGCGAATGAATTAGAATGGATCGTACGATGCAATCTAATTCATTCTGATTCATTCGTACATTCGTACGATCCATTCTAATTCATTCGTACAATCCATTCTAATTCATTCGTACGATCCAGTCTAATTCATTCGCACAAATATATCCATTCTAATTCATTTATACGATCCATTCTAATTCATTTACACGATCCATTCTAATTCATTCGTACGATCCATTCTAATTCATTCGCAAGATCCATTCTAATTCATTCGTACAATCCATTCTAATCCATTCATACGAATGTAACCATTCTAATTCATTCGTACGATCCATTCTAATTCATTCGCACGAATGTAACCATTCTAATTCATTCGTACGATCCATTCTAATTCATTCCTACGATCCATTCTACTTCATTCTCACAAATGTAACCTTTCTAATTCATTTGTACGATCCATTCTAATTTATTCATACGATCCATTCTAATCCATTCGTACGATCCATTCTAATCCATTCGTACGATCCCTTCTAATTCATTCGCACGAATGTAACCATTCTAATCTATTCGTACGATCCATTCTAATTCATTCCTACGATCCATTCTAATTCATTCGCACGAATGTATCCATTCTAATTCATTTGCACGATCCATTCTAATTCATTCCTATGATCCATTCTAATTCATTCGTACGATCCATTCTAATTCGTTCGCTCAAATGTATCCATTCTAATTCATTCGTACGATCCATTCTAATTTGTTCATACTATCCATTCTAATTCGTTCGTACGATCCATTCTAATTCATTCGTATAATCCATTCTAATCCATTCGTACGATCCATTCTAATTCATTCGTACAAATGAATTAGAATAGATCGTATGAATAAATAAGAATGTATCGTACGAATGAATTAGAATGGATCGTGCTAATGAATTAGAATGAATCGTACGAATGAATTAGAATGGATACATTCGTGCGAATGAATTAGAATGGATCGTACGAATGGATTAGAATGGATCGTACGAATGAATTAGAATGGATCGTACAAATGAATTAGAAAGGGTACATTTGTGAGAATGAATTAGAATGGAACGTACGAATGAATTAGAATGGATCGTACGAATGAATTAGAATGGATACATTCGTGCGAATCAATTAGAATGGATCGTAGGAATAAATTAGAATGGATCGTACGAATGAATTAGATTGGTTACATTCGTGCGAATGAATTAGAATGGATCGTACGAATGAATTAGAATGGATCGTGCGAATGAATTAGAATTGATATATGAATGAATTAGAATGGATCATACGAATAAATTAGAATGAATCATACGAATGGATTAGAATGGATCGTACGAATGGATTAGAATGGATCGTACGAATGAATTAGAACGGATCGTGCGAATGAATTAGAATTGATCATACGAATGAATTAGAATGGATCGTACGAATGAATTAGAATGGATCATATGAAAGAATTAGAATGGATCGTGCGAATGAATTAGAAAGGATCGTACAAATGCGAATGAATTAGATTGCATCATACAAATGAATTTGAATGGATTGTACGAATGAATTAGAATGGATCGTAAGAATGAATTAGAATGGATCATACGAATGAATTAGAATAGATCGTACGAATGAATTAGAATGGATCGTACGAATAAATAAGAATGGATCATGCGAATGAATTAGAATGGATCGTACGAATGAATTAGAATGGATCAACCAAATGTGTTAGAATGGATCATGCGAATGAATTAGAATGGATCATGCGAATGAATTAGAATGGATACATTCGTGCGAATAAATTAGAATGGATCGGACGAATGAATTAGAATTGATCATACGAATGAATTAGAATGGATCATACGATTGAATTTGAATGGATCGTACGAATAAATTAGAATGGATACATTTGTGCCATGAATAAGAATAGAGCGTACGAATGAATTAGAATGGAGCGTACGAATGAACTAGAATGGATACATTCGTGCAAATGAATTAGAATGGATACATTGGCACGAATGTATCCATTCTAATTCATTCGTACAATCCATTCTAATTCATTCGCGCGATCCATTCTAATTCATTCGTATGATCCATTCTAATTCATTCCTACGATCTATTCTAATTCATTCGCTCGAATGTATCCATTCTAATTCATTCGTACAATCCATTCTAATTCATTCGCACGATCCATTCTAATTCATTCGTATGATCTATTATAATTCATTCGTACGATCCATTCTATTTCATTCGTATGATCCATTCTAACTCATTCGCACAAATGTATCCATTCTAATTCATTCGTACGATCCATTCTAATTCATTTGTACGATCCATTCTAATTCATTCGCACGATTCATTCTAATTCATTCGTATGATCCATTCTAATTCATTCATACGATCCATTCTAATTCATTCGTACGATCCATTCAAATTCATTCGTACAAATATATCCATTCTAATTCATTCGCACAATTATATCCATTCTAATTCATTCGTACGATCCATTCTAATTCATTCGCATGATCCATTCTAATTCATTCGTATGATCCATTCTAATTCATTCGCACGATCCATTCTAATTCATTCGTACGATCCATTCTAACTCATTCTCACGAATGTAACCTTTCTAATTCATTTGTATGATCCATTCTAATTCATTCGTACGATCCATTCTAATCCATTCGTATGATCCATTCTAATCCATTCGTACGATCCATTCTAATCCATTCGTACGATCTATTCTAATTCATTCTCACAAATGTAGCCTTTCTAATTCATTTGTACGATCCATTCTAATTCATTCGTACGATCCATTCTAATCCATTCGTACGATCCATTCTAAACCATTCGTATTATCCATTCTAATTCATTCGCACGAATGTAACCATTCTAATTCATTCGTGCGATCCATTCTAATTCATTCGCATGAATGTATCCATTCTAATTCATTTGCATGATCCATTCTAATTCATTCCTATGATCCATTCTAATTCATTTGTACGATCCATTCTAATTCATTCGCTCAAATGTATCCATTTTAATTCGTTCGTACGATCCATTGTAATTCGTTCATACGATCCATTCTAATTCATTCGTACGATCCATTCTAATTCGTTCGTACGATTCATTCTAATTCATTCGTACGATCCATTATAATTCATTCGTACGATCCATTCTAATTCATTCTCACAAATGTAACCTTTCTAATTCATTTATACGATCCATTCTAATTCATTCGTACGATCCATTCTAATTCATTCCTATGATCCATTCTAATCCATTCGTACGATCCATTCTAATTCATTCGCATAAATATAACCATTCTAATTCGTTCGTACGATCCATTCTAATTCATTCCTACGATCCATTCTAATTCATTCGCACGAATGTATCCATTCTAATCATTTTCACGATCCATTCTAATTCATTCCTATAATCCATTCTAATTCATTCGTACGATCCATTCTAATTCATTCGCTCGAATGTATCCATTCTAATTCATTCGTACGATCCATTCTAATTCGTTCATACGATCTATTCTAATTCGTTCGTACGATCCATTCTAATTCGTTCGTACGATCCATTATAATTCATTCGCACGATCCATTCTAATTCATTTGTATGATCCATCTTAATTCATTCGTACAAATGAATTAGAATGGATCGTATGAATGAATAATAATGGATCATACGAATGAATTAGAATGGATATATTTGTGTGAATTAATTAGAATGGATCATATGAATGAATTAGAATGGTTCGTACGAATGAATTAGAATGGATCATACGAATGGATTAGAATGGATCGTACGAATGAATTAGAATGGATCGTACGAATGAATTAGAATGGATCGTACAAATGAATTAGAAAGGTTACATTTGTGAGAATGAATTAGAATGGATCGTACGAATGGATTAGAATGGATCGTACGAATGGATTAGAATGGATCATACGAATGGATTAGAATGGATCGTACGAATGAATTAGAATGGATCATACAAATCAATTAGAAAGGTTACATTCGTGAGAATGAATTAGAATGGATCGTATGAATGAATTAGAATGGATACATTCGAGTGAATGAATTAGAATGGATCGTACGAATGAATTAGAATGGATCATAGGAATGAATTAGAATGGATCGTGCAAGTGAATTAGAATGGATACATTCATGCGAATGAATTAGAATGGATCGTAGGATTGAATTAGAATGGATCGTACGAATGAATTAGAATGGTTACATTCGTGCGAATGACTTAGAATGGATCGTACGAATGGATTAGAATGGATCGTACTAATGGATTAGAATGGATCGTACGAATGAATTAGAATGGATCGTACAAATGAATTAGAAAGGTTACATTTGTGAGAATGAATTAGAATGGATCGTAGAAATGGATTAGAATGGATCGTACGAATGGATTAGAATGGATCGTACGAATGGATTAGAATGGATCGTACAAATGAATTAGAAAGGTTACATTCGTGAGAATGAATTAGAATGGATCGTACGAATGAATTAGAATGGATCATGCGAATGAATTTGAATGGACCGTACGAATGAATTATAATGGATCGAAGGAATGAATTAGAATGGATACATTCGAGTAAATGAATTAGAATAGATCGTAAAAATGAATTAGAATGGATCATACGAATGAATTAGAATGGATCATGGGAATGAATTATAATGGATTGTACGAGTGAATTAGAATGGATACATTCGTGCGAATGATTTAGAATGGATCGGACGAATGAATTAGAATGGATCGTACGATTCATTCTAATTCATTCATACGATCCATTCTAATACATTCATACGATTCACTCTAATTCATTCGCACGATCCATTCTAATTCATTCCAGTGATCCATTCTAATTCATTCGTACAATCCATTCTAATTCATTCGCTCGAATGAATTAGAATAGATAATTCTAATTCATTTTTATGATCCATTCTAATTCATTTGTACGATCCATTTTAATTCATTCGTATGATCCATTCTAATTCTTTCGTACAATCCATTCTAATCCATTAGTACGATCTAATTCATTCGTACGATCCATTCTAATTCATTCTCACGAATGTAACCTTTCTAATTCATTTGTATGATCCATTCTAATCCATTCGTACGATCCATTCTAATCCATTCGTACGATTCATTCTAATCCATTCGTATGATCCATTCTAATCCATTCGTACGATCCATTCTAATTCATTCTCACAAATGTAACCTTTCTAATTCATTTGTTCGATCCATTCTAATTCATTCGTACGATCCATTCTAATCCATTCGTACGATCCATTCTAATCTATTCGTACGATCCATTCTAATTCATTCGCACGAATGTAACCATTCTAATTCATTCGTACGATCCATTCTAATTCATTCCTATGATCCATTCTAATTCATTCGCACGAATGTATACATTCTAATTTATTTGCACGATCCATTCTAATTCATTCCTATGATCCATTCTAATTCATTCGCACGAACCATTCTAATTCATTCGCTCGAATGTATCCATTCTAATTCATTCGTACGATCCATTCTAATTCGTTCATACGATCCATTCTAATTCGTTCATACGATCAATTCTAATTCATTTGTGCGATCAATTCTAATTCATTCGCACGAATGTATCCATTCTAATTCATTCGTACGATCCATTCTAATTCACTCGCACGATCCATTCTAATTCATTCGTACGATCCATTCTAATTCGTTCGCACGATCCATTCTAATTCATTCGCACGATCCATTCTAATTCATTCTCACAAATGTAACCTTTCTAATTCATTTGTACTATCCATTCTAATTCATTCGTACGATCCATTCTAATCCATTCGTACGATCCATTCTAATTCATTCGCACGATCCATTCTAATTCATTCGCACGATCCATTCTAATTCATTCGCACGATCCATTCTAATTCATTCGTACGATCCATTCTAATTCATTCGCACGATCCATTCTAATTCATTCGCACGATCCATTCTAATTCATTCGCACGATCCATTCTAATTCATTCGCACGATCCATTCTAATTCATACGATCCATTCTAATTCGTTCATACGATCAATTCTAATTCATTTGTGCGATCAATTCTAATTCATTCGCACGAATGTATCCATTCTAATTCATTCGTACGATCCATTCTAATTCACTCGCACGATCCATTCTAATTCATTCGTACGATCCATTCTAATTCATTCGTACGATCCATTCTAATTCATTCGCACGATCCATTCTAATTCATTCTCACAAATGTAACCTTTCTAATTCATTTGTACTATCCATTCTAATTCATTCGTACGATCCATTCTAATCCATTCGTACGATCCATTCTAATTCATTCGCACGATCCATTCTAATTCATTCTCACGAATGTAACCTTTTTAATTCATTCGTATGATCCATTCTAATCCATTCGTACGATCCATTCTAATTTATCTGCACGATCCATTCTAATTTATTCCTATGATCCATTCTAATTCATTCGTACAATCCATTCTAATTCATTCGCTCGAATGTATCCATTTTAATTCATTCGTACGATCCATTCTAATTCATTCGTACGATCCATTCTAATTCATTCTCACGAATGTAACCTTTCTAATTCATTTGTATGTATCCATTTTAATTCATTCGTACGATCCATTCTAATTCATTCGTACGATCCATTCTAATTCATTCGCACGATCCATTCTAATTCATTCGTACGATCCATTCTAATTCATTCGCATGATCCATTCTAATTCATTCATACGATCCATTCTAATTCATTCGCACGAATGTATCCATTCTAATGCATTCGTACAATTCATTCTAATTCATTCGCACGATCCGTTCTAATTCATTCATACGATCCATTCTAATTCATTCGTCCGATCCATTCTAATTCATTCGCACGAATGTATCCATTCTAATTCATTCGTACAATCCATTCTAATTCATTCGCATGATCCATTCTAATTCATTCGTATGATCCATTCTAATTCATTCCTACGATCTATTCTAATTCATTCGCTCGAATGTATCCATTCTAATTCATTCGTTCGATCCATTCTAAGTCATTCGTACGATCCATCTAATTCATTCTCACGAATGTAACCTTTCTAATTCATTTGTATGATCTATTCTAATCCATTCGTACGACCCATTCTAATCCATTCGTATGATCCATTCTAATCCATTCGTACGATCCATTCTAATCAATTCGCACGATCCATTCTAATCCATTCGTACGATCTATTCTAATCCATTCGTACGATCCATTCTAATCCATTTGTACGATCCATTCTAATTCATTCTCACAAATGTAACCTTTCTAATTCATTTGTACGATCCATTCAAATTCATTCGAACGATCCATTCTAATCCATTCGTACGATCCATTCTAATCCATTCGTACGATCCATTCTAATTCATTCGCACGAATGTAACCATTCAAATTCATTCGTACGATCCATTCTAATTCATTCCTACGATCTATTCTAATTCATTCGCTCGAATGTATCCATTCTAATTCATTCGTTCGATCCATTCTAATTCATTTATACGATCCATTCAAATTCATTCGCATGATCCATTCTAATTCATTCGTACGATCCATTGTAATTTATTCTCACGAACGTAACCTTTCTAATTCATTCGTACGATCCATTCTAATTCATTTGTACGATCCATTCTAATTTATTTGCACAAATATACGATCCATTCTCATTCATTCATACGAATGTAACCATTCTAATTCCTTCGTACGATCCATTCTAATTCATTCGTACGATCCATTCTAATTCATTCGTATGATCCATTCTAATTCATTCGCACGATCCATTCTAATTCATTCGCACGATCCATTCTAATTCGTTCGTATGATCAATTCTAATTTGTTCGTACGATCCATTCTAATTCATTCGCACGATCCATTCTAATTCATTTGTACGATCCATTGTTATTCATTCCTACGATCCATTCTAATTCATTCGCACGAATGTATCCATTCGTTCGTACGATCCATTCTAATTCATTCGCACAAATGTATCCGTTTTAATTCATTCGTACGATCCATTCTAATTTATTCATACGATCCATTCTAATTCATTCGCACGATCCATTCTAATTCATTCGTACGATCCATTCTAATTCATTCGCATGAATATATCTATTCTAATTCATTCGTATGATCTATTCTAATTTATTCGCACGATCTATTCTAATTCACTCGTACAATCCATTCTAATTTATTCGTACGATCCATTCTAATTCATTCGCACGAATGTATCATACGAATGAATTAGAATGGATCATGCGAATGAATTAAAATGGATCGTACAAATGAATTAGAATGGATCGTGCGAATGAATTAGAATGGATCGTACGAACGAATTAGAATGGATCGTATGAACGAATTAGAATGGATCGTACGAATGAATTAGAATGGATACATTCGAGCGAATGAATTAGAATGGATCGTACAAATGAATTAGAATGGATCATTGGAATGAATTAGAATAGATCGTGCAAATGAATTAGAATGGATACATTCGTGCGAATGAATTAGAATGGATCGTAGGAATGAATTAGAATGGATCGTACAAATGAATTAGAATGGTTACATTCGTGCGAATGAATTAGAATGGATCGTACGAATGGATTAGAATGAATCTTACGAATGAATTAGAATGGATCGTACAAATGAATTAGAAAGGTTACATTTGTGAGAATGAATTAGAATGGATCGTACGAATGAATTAGAATGGATCGTACGAATGGATTAGAATGGATCGTACAAATGGATTAGAATGGATCGTACGTATGAATTAGAATGGATCATGCAAATGAATTAGAAAGGTTACATTCGTTAGAATGAATTAGAATGGATCGTACGAATGAATTAGAATGGATTGTGCGAATGAATTAAAATGGATTGTAGGAATGAATTAGAATGGATCATATGAATGAATTAGAATGGTTACATTCGTGCGATTGAATTAGAATGGATCGTACGAATGAATTAGAATGGATCGTACGAATGAATTAGAATGGATCGTACGAATGGATTAGAATGGATCGTATGAATGGATTAGAACGCATTGTACGAATGAATTAGAATAGATACATTTGTACGAATGAATTAGTATGGATCGTATGAATGAATTAGAATGGATATATTTGAACGGATAAAATAGAATGGATCATACGAATGAATTAGAATGGATTGTACGAATGAATTAGAATGGATCTTGCGAATGAATTAGAATCGATCGTACGATCGTACTATCCATTCTAATTCGTTCATACGATCCATTCTGATTCGTTCGTACGATCCATTCTAATTCATTCGTACCATCCATTCTAATTTATTTGCACGATCCATTCTAATTCATTCGTATGATCCATTCTAATTCATTTCTATGATCTATTCTAATTCATTCGCTCGAATGTATCCATTCTAATTCATTAGTTCGATCTATTCTAATTCATTCATACGATCCATTCAAATTCATTCGCATGATCCATTCTAATTCATTCATACGATCCATTCTAATTCATTCTCACGAATGTAACCTTTCTAATTCATTTGTATGATCCATTCTCATTCATTCGTACGATACATTTGTGCGAATGAATTAGAATGGATCATACGATTGAATTTGAATGGATCGTACGAATAAATTAGAATGGATACGTTTGTGTGATGAATAAGAATGGAGCGTACGAATGAATTAGAATGGAGTGTACGAATGAATTAGAATGGATCGTGCGAATGAATTAGAAAGGATCGTACGAATGAATTTGAATGGATATATTCGTGCGGATGAATTAGAATGGATCGTACGAATGAATATTACTGGATCGTACGAATAAATTAGAATGGATACATTCATGCAAATGAATTAGAATGGATCGTACAAATTAATTAGAATGGATCATACGAATGAATTAGAATGGATCGTACGAATGGATTAGAATGGATCGTACGAATGGATTAGAACGCATTCTATGAATGAATTAGAATAGATATATTTGTGCGAATGAATTAGATTGCATCGTACGAATGAATTTGAATGGATCGGACGAATGAATTAGAATGGATCATACGAATGAATTAGAATGGATCATGCGAATGAATTAGAATAGATCGTACGAATGAATTAGAATGGATCATACAAATGAATTAGAATGAATCGTACGATCCATTCTAATTCATTCGTCCGATCCATTCTAATTCATTCGCACAAATGTATCCGTTCTAATTCATTCGTACGATCCATTCTAATTCATTCGCACGATCCATTCTAATTCATTTGTACGATTGTATCCATTCTAATTTATTCACATGATCCATTCTAATTCATTCGTACGATCCATTCTAATTCATTCACCCGAATGTAACCATTCTAATTCATTCGTACGATCCATTCTAATTCATTCCTACGATCTATTCTAATTCATTCGCTCGAATGTATCCATTCTAATTCATTCGTTCGATTCATTCTAATTAATTCGTACGATCCATTCTAATTCATTTGCACGATCCATTCTAATTCATTCGCTCGAATGTATCCATTCTAATTCATTCGTACGATCCATTCTAATTCATTCGTACGATCCATTCTAATTCATTCGTACGATCCATTCTAATTCATTCTCACGAATGTAACCTTTCTAATTCATTTGTATGTATCCATTCTAATTCATTTGTATGTATCCATTCTAATTCATTCGTCCGATCCATTCTAATCCATTCGTACGATCCATTCTAATTCATTCTCATGAATGTAACCATTCTAATTCATTCGTACGATCCATTCAAATTCATTCCTAAGATCCATTATAATTCATTCGCACGAATGTATCTATTCTAATTCTTTTGCACGATCCATTCTTTTTTTTTTTTATTTAATGCTAGGGGATTTTATTTGGGACCCCGCCCATGAAAACAAAACATTATTACACCTCTGGCCTTTCATAAAACAAGGCATCAGAGAGAAGATACTTCCAAAAAAAAACATTTAGAAACAACTAAAAGGATACAATTGATACCAAGAAACAATTCACACACCCAAGCTGCCTCCCATCAGCAAATTCAAGCTACCTTCATGAACCAGCTTGGATCAACACCCAATCTATCTCCCATCAGCAACTGCAAACTATCTTCTTGAACCAACTTGGATCACCAGCTACAAGCTGTGCCTGAATTTATTTTGCCATGCTGCTCACTATAGACTCTAAATTCTGTTGTAAATCTTCCCCATTTTATCATTTTCAATAGCAATACGCAGATTCTCTTTGAAATCATGAGGATACACCCTTTCCAGCAACTCTGAGTGACTCATTTTGGATAAAATATCAGCTGGCTGATTTCCTTCCCTCCATATATGAGTAATCTTATGCTTATGGAAGCGCTCCAACTTAGATTTAATACTGAAAACCTGATGCTTATTCTTCCAAGGGACATCACATTCACCTTTGATACAATTTACAGCAAGTAAAGAATCAGACTCTATCCAAAGACAAGAAGCAATACCTGATGCAATACTGATACCATGCTCAATAGCTTCTAGTTCAACAGAAAGGATATTATTATAAGTCGATTTCCCCATATAAGCTTCAATTGCATTACCACTAGAATTCCTTAGAATCCCACCAATAGAAGCCCCTGTAGAATTGATAGCTCCATCAGTATTCAGTTTAAATTCATCATGCTGTGGCTTCAGCCAAGATATTTGACTGGAAATAGGCATAACTTGCTGGAAATAACAGCCCCATTTTGCCACAATAATACGATTCTCCTGGGTATCCTCATCACAAAGATGAAGCTCATTTACATGGAGTTGAACTAGAGAAGTAATATTTGCCATCAAAACTCTTTTATGCTTAGAGGTTTTCTCAAAAATTCTTCTGTTTCTTTCTTTCCACAGCAGATGAACAACACAACCTGTAGCAATTTGTGCAATTGTAGTGATGAGCCCTTTGCCATGGAACTTTTTCTGAAGCCTAATAAGTTCATTACCAATATTCCCAATCCTGCTAGCTTTTATACCCATTCTAGACAAAACTGATCTCCAAATCCAGGCAGAATAAGAGCATTTAAAAAAAAGATGATCATGGTCCTCTCTATCAGACCAACATAAGGAGCAAAGGGAAGGAACCTGTATACCTCTTTGTTGGAGTTTATCACAAGTGAGTAGCTTTCTTTTGAAAGCTCTCCACAATGTAAAGGAGTGCTTTTCAATCCTGTTTTGATGCCAAATCCAATTGTATTCTGTCATAACTGTACCCAGACTTCTAATGGAATGCCAGGCTGATTTTAAAGAAAAAAAACCATTTGGTGATGGAGTCCAAACATCCAAATCTGCTAGATTAGTATGCTGAAGCTTATGATCAGTCATAATCTGAAACAAATCAAATATTTTTGCTGAAGTTGGAGTTGGTAAAGACCAGCAGCCATCACAGATGAATTCTTTAACAAGCACATTCTTTTCATACCCCAAATCATAAACAGTTCTTAAATCAAATCTATCAATCAGTCTGCCATGAGAGGACCAATTATCATACCAGAGTTTAGTATTATATCCATCTCCTAAAACCTTTTTAATTTTTGGGAGAAAAAGATGTCTGATCTTTAGGATTCCTTTCCAAATTCCTGAAGCATTTGGACTAATTTTGCAATCCCAAATTGAATCATTCTTAAGATATTTCTGCTTAATCCATCTCACCCACAGCGAAGAGTCATTGCTGCAAATATGCCAAAGATGTTTAGCTAAAGCAGCTTTATTCCATTCATCCAGTTTGCGAAACCCAAGACCACCTTCCTTCTTTGGAAAACAAAGCTTAGACCAAGCTATAGGCACAATTTTCTTACTTAAAGAAGGACCACCCCAAAGAAATCTACTAAAGATACTTTCAATTTCTTTGATAATAGAAGCAGGAAGAGCAAAAATGCCTGACCAGTAGATATGAAGAGAGTTCAAAACCGATTTAATCAATTCCACTCTACCAGCAAGAGATAGAAAGTTTCTATTCCAAGTGCCTATTCTAGATCGAATTTGATCTATCAGAGGTTGACAATCAATTCTCTTAAGACTTTTGGAAGTAAGTGGGAGACCAAGATATCTGACTGGAAGCTGTTCCTCTGCAAAGCCAAGGCAATTTAAAATATCTTGTTTCATTTCCACATTCCTGCTAAAGAAAACTTTGGATTTAGCTTGATTTATATCCAATCCAGATTGATTCTTAAAATCCAAAAGAACTTTTGAAATCTCTACAGCTGAGGAAGAATCTGCTTTACAAAAGATCAAAAGATCATCTGCATATGCAAGGTGAGAAATAGGGAATCCACCAAGAGCTGGAATGGTTATCTTCTTATCATTGACAGCCTTATTTATCAAACAAGTAAAGACATTCATAGAAATGGCAAATAAGTATGGTGATAGCGGATCTCCCTGTCTGATGCCACGAAATCCTTGAAAATATCCTGTGGCCGCACCATTTATAAGAACTGAGAATCTAACAGTAGAAATGCAGCATCTGATCCAATTGATCCACTGAGTTGGGAAGTTCATAATCTCTAAAGTTTGTAAAATAAAATGATGATTAACTGAATCAAAAGCCTTCTTCAAATCAATCTTTAGACACATGCGAGGAGTACCTGTTGTAGTATGAAATCTATTTAATAACTCATGAGCCACCATAACAGCATCCTGGATATGCCTCCCATTTATAAAGGCTAGCTGATTTTCTTCAATAATATTCGGAAGGAGAGGCTTAAGTCTATTTGCAAGAATGCTGGCTATTATTTTATAAGCATAATTGCATAAGGATATAGGTCTGCAATTTGCAAAGCTTGTGATTCTTCCATCCTTCGGAATAAGAGCTAATAAAGTGTGGTTCAGAGAAGAAATCCTTTCTGGCTGTGAATAGAAGAAGTTGATCATTTTAATAACATCCTCCTTAATAATGGGCCAGCATTTGATGAAGAAAGAAGCTGAGAAACCATCTGCACCTGGAGATTTGTTCGGAGGGGATGAACTGATAACATTAAAAATTTCTTCAACAGAGAAAGGATTGCATAAGGAATTGTGACAATTATCTGATATCATAGCAAGACCATTACAGTCCAATTTCCTTTCCCCATTAAACTTGAAGAGTTGAGTAAAGTAGTTGATACCCTCTTGTTTGATATCCTCAGTATTATGAAGCATATTACCATCTGAAGAGATAATAGAATGAATTCTAGATTTAGCCCTTCTCCCACCAATAGCTGTATGAAAAAACTTGGTATTTCTGTCACCTTTAGAAAGCCAATTAATACGGGATTTAGAACACAACAGTTCAGTTTCAATATCTTTTTCATGCTTCAAATTTCTCAAAGCCTCTCGTTCTTCTGAAGCAAGATTTATATCAAGTGGGAGAAGACTGATTTTATCCTGAACTGCATCCAACTTCTTTTGAGCCTCAGCACATCTAGTAGAAGTATGCCCAAAATGATTTTTATTCCAAGCTTTGAGTTTAGCCTTAAGTCTCTTAATTTTAGAGCAAAACAAAGCAACAGGATCTCCAGGCGCTGGAGAAGACCAATCTTCAGAAACAATTTTCATAAAGTCTTCATGCTTTTCCCAAATACTAAGGTATCTAAAAGGGGAAGATCCAAAAACCCAAGAAGAGTCCATTTTAATTAGCATAGGTGAATGGTCTGAAGTACCTGGGTTCAGAAAATTTGCTAGACTATTCGGAAAGCCAAAATGCCACTTATGATTAATAAGAATACGATCTAGCTTAGCAGCAATCCTTGTAATATCTGCCCTATTGTTCCAAGAGAAAAGAGTACCAGAAGAAACCATATCATCTAAGTCACAAGAGTCTAATACATCATTAAACTCTTTAGTGATACTGAATGGGATCATATTTCCTCCAGTTTTTTCATGAGATGCTCTAACCACATTAAAATCCCCTGCCACTAACCACGGAGAATCAATATGATTGCTTAATCCTTTCAGAGTAGCCCAGAGCTTAACCCTGTCCGAAGCCAAATTATGCCCATAAACAGTGGAAAAAAAGAACTCTTTGTTACCCTGTTTCCAATAAACCTTGCAATGAATAATTTGATCAGTAACTACCAAAAGCTGAATATCAAAACTATCAGGGTCCCATAGAAGCAAAATTCTACCAGAAGAATGATAAGCATGGTTTGAAAGAATATCCCACTGAAAATTAATAGACTGATGAATTCTAATAAGGTTGTTCTGCTTAACTTTAGTTTCAACTAAACCCAACAGGCCAATATGATGAGTACTAATCAGTTTACAAACATCATGGCATCTGTCCTTGCTATTTAATCCCCTGACATTCCAAACACCAATATTCATCAGCAATTTTTGTTTTGGGCATCAGTTATGCCCATACAGTCCTTATCATTTGAACACTTTCTCTCTTCTTCAGCAGATAACTCAGCTGTATATATATGATCTATAAGAGCATCTTCAGGAGGGTGATTTGCATTACTGATAACAGTCATATCCTCCAGTCTGTTTTTAGCCCTGCAAGCTTGAATACAAGTTTTTGGAGCTGCCAAAGAAGACAATCTCTTAGCTGCAAGATAATCTTGGACAAACTTGGATTTAATAGAGCTCTCAGTGTCAGAAGTCTCCATTTTCTTATTAGTAGCCATATTTTCTATACAGTCAGCATTATTTTGAGCTTTAGAATCCTTTGTTTTCTGAAAAACCAGCTTGTCACCTTGAACATTCGAAATAGTGCTCTGAGAAACTTCATGATCTCCTTCCATATTCTCTGTACTCGATAAGATATCATATTTATTTGAAGTTATCAGATTAAATTCTTTTCCTGGATTGTGTGTTGGAATTCCAACATAAGGAACTCCCATAATCTCTGCACTCATATCCTGAGGATTTAGAGAATCAGCTAATTTAGTTCCATCATCCTTTTTAAACAAACAAGGATTATCAGAACAAGTAGAATACTTCATAGCATTGTCTTCAAGATTAGCAGCTATATTAGGCATCTCCCCTTGCTTCGGAACCCAGACTTTCCTTGGAGGATTCTTTGAGAAACAGTACTTTTCCATGTGCCCATACTTAGAACAAAGGGAACAGAAAGGTGGTTTCCACTCATAAAGAACAGACTGATTAAATGCAAATTTTCCACCAATGTAGATAGGGATATAATCATGAAGAGTAGTATTTGCATCAACTTCCACACATAATCGTGCATAATCCAGCCGTTTTTTTGCAATGGTGAGGCCATCAATCCGGATTGGCTTGCCTAAAACACTGCTTAATTTGCTAAAATTCTTAACAGAGTAAAATTCCAGAGGTAAATTTGGTAGACGAACCCATAGAGGAAATTTTTCAAACATCTTCTGTTCAAGTTTCATACCTACATGCCATTCCCAAAGGAATAGAGGACGACCTTCAAATTCCCAGGGACCCGAGTTGAGAATACGATGATAATCCTCTTCCAGATCAAATTTAAAAATAATGATACCATTTTCAAGTGTCTCCATGGAGAAATATCCTCTACATTTCCAAGATCTTAATAAAGAGGATCTAAGAGTTTTATAGTATGGTTTTTTTCCCATGAGACAGCCAATTATAGTTCTTTTCCATTGAACAGATCCATCTGCAATATCTTCAATGGAGAAATCAGCACTAGGCTTTCCTTCTACAAGACTAGGATCAAGGAATTCCATTAAAGGACTAATAGCTGGTTCCTTAAGGAGAGAAGCCCAAGATCGACCTTGAACAGTCTTTATAGTCGGTGGCAAAGCTATCTTTGTAGAAGATGATTGACAAACCTGTTCCTTTGGAGAAGAACCTTCATCCACCTGGATATCTTGACTACTTTGATCCGTAAGATAAGGAGATTTGCAGACAGAATCAGCAGGAATTGTAGAAGATGAATTGTCTAGAACTTGATTCACGCCCAACTGATCAAGAACTGAACAATCTTGATTTGGAGCAGAAGAATTTGACGAGAATAGCTGCTCCGAATCAACCTTGATGAAGCTCTCGGCGAAAGAATGAGTTGAAGAATCATCAGGGATGGATCTTGAGAGAGGATGCTGCCCATCAGATCCAGAAGAAGGAATTTTCTTCAAAGCTCTGTTTTCCCGCGAATCGCCTAATTTTCCTCTTACACTCTCTCTCCTCTCTCCTCTCTCCATTCTTTTCCCGCTCACGATCCATTCTAATTCATTCATATGATCCATTCTAATTCATTCGCACGATCCAGTCTAATTGATTCGCACGATCCATTCTAATTCATTCGTACGAATGTATCCATTCTAATTCATTCGTACGATCCATTCTAGTTCATTAATATGATCCATTCTAATTCATTCGTATGATCCATTCTAAGTAATATGCACAAAGGTATCCATTCTAATTCATTCGTACGATCCATTCTAATTCATTCGTACGATCCATTCTAATTCATTCGCACGATCCGTTCTAATTCATTCGTATGATCCATTCTAATCATTCGCACGAATGTAACCATTCTAATTCATTCGTACGATCCATTCTAATTCATTCCTATGATCCATTCTAATTCATTCACACGAATGTAACCATTCTAATTCATTCATATGATCCATTCTAATTCATTCGTACGATCCATTCTAATTCATTCGTATGATCCATTCTAATTCATTCGTACGATCCATTATAATTCATTTGCATGAATGTATCTATTCTAATTCATTCGCACGATCCATTCTAAATCAGTCGTATGAATGTATCCATTTTAATTCATTCGTACGATCCATTCTAATTCATTCGTATGATCCATTCTAATTCATTCGTACGATCGATTCTAATTCTTTCGCACGATCCATTCTAATTCATTCGTATGATCCATTCTAATTCATTCGTATGATCCATTCTAATTGATTCGTTCAAATATATCCATTCTAATTCATTCGTACGATTAATTCTAATTCATTCGCACGATCCATTCTAATTCATTCGTACAATCCATTCTAATTCATTCGTATGATCAATTCTAATTCATTCGCATGATCCATTATAATTCATTCGTACGATCCATTCTAATTCATTCGCACGAATGTATCCATTCTAACGAATGAATTAGAATGGATACATTCATGCGAATGAATTAGAATGGATCGGACGAATGAATTAGAATTGATCGTACGAATGAATTAGAATGGATCATATGAATAAATTTGAATGGTTACATTCGTGCGAATGAATTAGAATGGATCGTACGAATGGATTAGAATGGATCGTACAAATGGATTAGAACGCATTGTACGAATGAATTAGAATAGATACATTTGTACGTATGAATTAGAATGGATCATACGAATGAATTAGAATGGATCATGCGAATGAATTAGAATAGATCGTACGAATGAATTAGAATGGATCGTGCGAACGAATTAGAATGGATCGTATGAACGAATTAGAATGGATCGTACGAATGAATTAGAATGGATACATTCGAGTGAATGAATTAGAATGGATCGTACGAATGAATTAGAATGGATCATAGGAATGAATTAGAATGGATCGTGCAAATGAATTAGAATGGATACATTCATGCGAATGAATTAGAATGGATTTTAAGAATGAATTAGAATGGATCGTACGAAAGAATTAGAATGGTTACATTCGTGCGAATGAATTAGAATGGATCGTACGAATGGATTCGAATGGATCGTATGAATGGATTAGAATGGATCGTACGAATGAATTAGAATGGATCATACAAATTAATTAGAAAGGTTACATTTGTGAGAATGAATTAGAATGGATCGTACGAATGGATTAGAATGGATTGTACGAATGGATTAGAATGGATTGTATGAATGGATTAGAATGAATCGTACGAATGGATTAGAATGGATCGTACGAATGAATTAGAATGGATCATACAAATGAATTAGAAAGGTTACATTCGTGAGAATGAATTAGAATGGATCGTACGAATGAATTAGAATGGATCATGCGAATGAATTTGAATGGATCGTACGAATGAATTAGAATGGATCGAACGAATGAATTAGAATGGATATATTCGAGCGAATGAATTAGAATAGACCCTAGGAATAAATTAGAATGGATCAAACGAATGAATTAGAATGGATCGTGCGAATGAATTAGAATGGATTGTACGAATGAATTAGAATGGATACATTCGTGCGAATGAATTAGAATGGATCGGACGAATGAATTAGAATGGATCATTCGAATGAATTAGAATGGATCGTGCGAATGAATTATAATGAATCGTACGAATGCATTAGAATGGATACATTCGTGCGAATGAATTAGAATGAATCGTACGAATGAATTAGAATGGATCATGTGAATGAATTAGAATGGATCGTACGAATGAATTAGAATGGATCGTGCGAATGAATTAGAATGGATCGTACGAATGTATTAGAATGGATACATACAAATGAATTAGAAAAGTTACATTCGTGAGAATGAATTAGAATGAATCGTACGAGTGAATTAGAATGGATCGTACGAATGAATTAGAATGGATACATTTGAGCAAATGAATTAGAATGGATCGTACGAATGAATTAGAATGGATCATAGGAATGAATTAGAATGGATTGTGCAAATGAATTAGAATGGATCGTACGAATGGATTAGAATGGATCGTACGAATGAATTAGAATGGATCATACAAATGAATTAAAAAGGTTACATTTGTGAGAATGAATTAGAATGGATCGTGCGAATGAATTAGAATGGATCATGCGAATGAATTAGAATGGATCGTACGAACGAATTAGAATGGGTCGTATGAATGAATTAGAATGGATCATGCGAATGAATTAGAATGGATCGTACGAATGAAGTAGAATGGATACATTTGTGCGAATGAATTAGATTGGATCATACAAATGAATTAGAATTGATCGTACGAACGAATTAGAATGGATCGTATGAACAAATTAGAATGGATCGTACGAATGAATTAGAATGGATACATTCGAGCGAATGAATTAGAATGGATCTTACGAATAAATTAGAATGGATCATAGGAATGAATTAGAATGGATCGTGCAAATGAATTAGAATGGATACATTCGTGCGAATGAATTAGAATGGATCGTAGGAATGAATTAGAATTGATCATACGAATGAATTAGAATGGTTACATTCGCACGAATTAATTAGAATGGATCGTACGAATGGATTAGAATGGATCGTACGAATGGATTAGAATGGATCGTACGAATGGATTAGAATGGATCGTACAAATGAATTAGAAAGGTAATATTTATGAGAATGAATTAGAATGGATCGTACGAATGAATTAGAATGGATCGTACGAATGGATTAGAATGGATCGTACGAATGGATTAGAATGGATCGTACGAATGAATTAGAATGGATCATACAAATGAATTAGAAAGGTTACATTCGTGAGAATGAATTAGAATGGATCGTACGAATGAATTAGAATGGATCATACGAATGAATTTGAATGGATCGTACGAATGAATTAGAATGGATCGAACGAATGAATTAGAATCGATACATTCGAGCGAATGAATTAGAATAGATCATAGGAATAAGTTAGAATGGATCATACAAATGAATTAGAATGGATCGTGCGAATGAATTAGAATGGATTGTATGAATGAATTAGAATGGATACATTCGTGCGAATGAATTAGAATGGATCGAACGAATGAATTAGAATGGATCATACGATTCATTCTAATTCATTCGTACGATCCATTCTAATGCATTCGTACGATTCATTCTAATTCATTCGCACGATCCATTCTAATTCATTCGTATGATCCATTCTAATTTATTTGCACGAATATACGATCCATTCTAATTTATTCGTAAGAATGTATCGATTCTAATTCATTCGTACAAACTATTCTAATTTATTCGTACAAATGTATCCATTCTAATTCATTTGTACGATCCATTCTAATTCATTCGTACGATTCATTCTAATTGATTCGTACGATCCATTCTAATTCATTCGTACGATCCATTCTAATTCATTCGCACGAATGTATCCATTCTAATTCATTCGTATAATCCATTCTAATTCATTCGCACGATCCATTCTAATTCATTCGTATGATCCATTCTAATTCATTCCTACGATCTATTCTAATTCATTCGCTCGAATGTATCCATTCTAATTCATTCGTTCGATCCATTCTAATTCATTCGTACGATCCATTCAAATTCATTCGCATGATCCATTCTAATTCATTCGTACGATCCATTCTAATTCATTCTCACGAATGTAACATTTCTAATTCATTTGTATGATCCATTCTAATTCATTTGTACGATCCATTCTAATCCATTCGTACGATCCATTGTAATTCATTCATACAATCCATTCAGATTCATTCGCACAAATGTATCCATTCAAATTCATTCGTACGATCCATTCTAATTAATTCGCACGATCCATTCTAATTCAATCTTATGAATGTATCCATTTTAATTGATTCGTATGATCCATTCTAATTCGTACGATCCATTCTAATCCATTCGCACGATCCATTCAAATTCATACGCACGAATGTAACCATTCTAATTCATTTGTACGATCCATTCTAATTCATTCTTACGATCCATTCTAATTCATTCGCACGAATGTATCCATTCTAATTCATTTGCACGATCCATTCTAATTCATTCCTATGATCCATTCTAATACATTCGTACGATCTATTCTAATTCATTCGCTCGAATGTATCCATTCTAATTCATTCGTACGATCCATTCTAATTCACTCATACGATCCATTTTAATCCATTCGTATGATCCATTCAAATTCATTCGTACAATGCGTTCTAATCCATTCGTACGATCCATTCTAATTCATTCATACGATCCATTCCAATTCATTTGTACGATCCATTCTAATTCATTCGCTCGAATGTATCCATTGTAATTCATTCGTACGATCCATTCTAATTCATTCGTACGATCCATTCCAATTCATTTGCATGAATGTATCGATCCATTCTAATTCATTCGTACGATCCATTCTAATTCATTCGCACGATCCATTCTAATTCCTTCGCACACGTATGATGCAATCTAATTCATTCTAATTCATTCGCACGAATGTTTCTAATTCATTCGTATGATCCATTCTAATTCATTCCTACGATCTATTCTAATTCATTCACTCGTATGTATCCATTCTAATTAATTCGTACAATCCATTCTAATTCATTCGTACGATCCATTCGAATTCATTCGTACGATCCATTCAAATTCATTTGTACGATCCATTCTAATTAATTCGCACGATCCGTTCTAATTCAGTCTTATGAATGTATCCATTCTAATTCATTTGCACGATCCATTCTAATTCATTCGTACGATCCATTCTAATTCATTCGTACGATCCGTTCTAATTCATTCGCTCGAATGTATTCATTCTAATTCATTTGTACGATCCATTCTAATTCATTCCTACGATCCATTCTAATCCATTCGTACGATCCATTCTAATTCATTAGTACAATACGTTCTAATCCATTCGCACGATCCATTCTAATTCATTCATACGATCCATTCTAATTTATTTGTACGATCCATTCTAATTCATTCGCTCGAATGTATCCATTCTAATTCATTCGTACGATCCATTCTAATTCATTCGTATGATCAATTCTAACTCATTCGGTGGATTCATTCTAATTCATTCATACGATCCATTCTAATCCATTCGTATGATCCATTCTAATTCATTCGCACGAATGTAACCATTCTACTTCATTCATATGATCCATTCTAATTCATTCGTACGATCCATTCTAATTTATTCGTATGATCCATTCTAATTCATTCGTACGATCCATTCTAATTCATTTGCATGAATGTATCGATCCATTCTAATTCATTCGTACGATTCATTCTAATTCATTCGCACGAACCATTCTAATTCCTTTGCACACATACGATGCAATCTAATTCATTCTCATTCATTCGCATGAATGTTTCTAATTCATTCGTACGATCCATTCTAATTCATTCATACGATCCATTCTAATTCAATCGCACGATCTATACTTATTCATTCATACGATCCATTCTAATTCATTCGCACAATCCATTCTAATTCATTCATACGATCCATTCTAATTCATTCGTATGATCTATTCTAACTCATTCGGTGGATCCATTCTAATTCATTCGTACGATCTATTCTAATTCATTCGTACAATTCATTCTAATTCATTCGCACGATCCATTCTAATTCATTAGTATGATCCATTCTAATTCATTCCTACGATCTATTCTAATTCATTCGCTCGAATGTATCCATTCTAATTCATTCGTACAATCCATTCTAATTCATTCGCACGATCCATTCTAATTCATTCAAATGATCCATTCTAATTTATTCCTATGATCTATTCTAATTTATTCGCTCGAATGTATCCATTCTAATTCATTCGTACAATCCATTCTAATTCATTCGTACGATCCATTCTAATTTATTCGCACAAATGTGTCCATTCTAATTCATTCGTACGATCCATTCTAATTCGTTCGTACGATCCATTCTAATTCATTCGTACGATCCATTCTAATTAATTCGCACAAATGTATCCATTCTAATTCATTCGTACGATCCATTCTAATTCATTCGTACAATCCATTCTAATTCATTCGCACGATCCATTCTAATTCATTCAAATGATCCATTCTAATTTATTCCTATGATCTATTCTAATTTATTCGCTCGAATGTATCCATTCTAATTCATTCGTACAATCCATTCTAATTCATTCGTACGATCCATTCTAATTTATTCGCACAAATGTGTCCATTCTAATTCATTCGTACGATCCATTCTAATTCGTTTGTACGATCCATTCTAATTCATTCGTACGATCCATTCTAATTAATTCGCACAAATGTATCCATTCTAATTCATTCGTATGATCCATTCTAATTCATTCGCTCGAATGTATCCATTCTAATTCATTCGTACGATCCATTCTAATTCATTCGTACGATCCATTCTTATTCATTCATACGATCCATTCTAATTCATTCGCACAAATGTAACCTTTCTAATTCATTTGTACGATCCATTCTAATTCATTCGTACGATCCATTCTAATCCATTCGTACGATCCATTCTAATCCATTCGTACGATCCATTCTAATTCATTCGCACGAATGTAACCATTCTAATTCATTCGTACGATCCATTCTAATTCATTCCAACGATCCATTCTAATTCATTCGCACGAATGTATCCATTCAAATTCATTTGCACGATCCATTCTAATTCAGTCCTATGATCCATTCTAATTCATTCGTACGATCCATTCGAATTCATTCTCACAAATGTAACCTTTCTAATTCTTTTGTACGATATATTCTAATTCATTCGTACGATCCATTCTAATCCATTCGCACGATCCATTCTAATTCATTCGCACGATCCATTCTAATTCATTCGTACGATCCATTCAAATCCTTTCGTACGATCCATTCTAATTCATTCGTACGATCCATTCTAATTCATTCTCACAAATATAACCTTTCTAATTCATTTGTACGATCCATTCTAATTCATTCGTACGATCCAATCTAATCCATTTGTACGATCCATTCTAATCCATTCGTACGATCCATTCTAATTCATTCGCACAAATGTAACCATTCTAATTCGTTCGTACGATCCATTCTAATTCATTCGTACGATCCATTCTAATCCATTCGTACGATCCATTCTAATTCATTCGCACGATCCATTCTAAATCATTCGCACAAATCTATCCATTCTAATTCATTCGTACAATCCATTCTAATTCATTCGCATGATCCATTCTAATTCATTCGTACGATCCATTCTAATTCATTTGTACGATCCATTTTAATTCATTCGCACGAATGTATCCATTCTAATTTATTCGTACGATCCATTCTAATTCATTCTCACGAATGTATCATACGAATGAATTAGAATGGATCATACGAACGAATTAGAATGGATCATGCGAATGAATTAGAAAGGATCGTACGAATGAATTAGAATGGATCGTACGAATGGATTAGAATGGATCATAGGAATGAATTAGAATGGATCATGCAAATGAATTAGAATGGATACATTTGTGCGAATGAATTAGAATGGATCATACGAATGAATTAGAATGGATCGTACGAATGGATTAGAATGGATACATTTGTGAGAATGAATTAGAATGGATCGTACGAATGTATCCATTCTAATTCATTCGTACGATCCATTCTAATCCATTCGTACGATCCATTCTAACCCATTCGTACGATCCATTGTAATTCATTCGTATGATCCATTCTAATTCATTCGTATGATCCATTCTAACTCATTCGGTGGATCCATTCAAATTCATTCGTACGATCCATTCTAATTCATTCGCACGATCCATTCTAAATTATTTGTACGATCCATTCTAATTCATTCGCACGATCCATTCTAATTCATTCTCACGAATGTAACCTTTCTAATTTATTTGTATGATCCATTCTAATTCATTCGTACGATCCATTCTAATCCATTCGTACGATCCATTCTAATCCATTCGTACAATCCATTCTAATTCATTCGTATGAATGTATCCATTCTAATTTATTCGTACGATCCAGTCTAATTCATTCGTACGATCCATTCTAATTCATTCGCACGAATGTATCCATTCTAATTCATTCGTACGATCCGTTCTAATTCATTCGCATGATTCATTCTAACTCATTCGGTGGATCCATTCTAATTCATTCATACGATCCATTCTAATTCGTTCGCACGATCCATTCTAATTTATTCGTACGATCCATTCTAATTTATTCGTACGATCCATTCTAATTTATTCGTACGATCCATTCTAATTCATTCGCACGATCCATTCTAATTCATTCGTACGATCCATTCTAATTCATTCGCACGATCCATTCTAATTCATTCGTCCGATCCATTCTAATTCATTCGCACGAATGTATCCATTTTAATTCTTTCGTACAATCCATTCTAATTCATTCGCACGATCCATTCTAATTCATTTGTATGATGCATTCTAATTCATTCCTACGATCTATTCTAATTCATTCGCTCGAATATATCCATTCTAATTCATTTGCACGATCCATTCTAATTCATTCCTATGATCCATTCTAATTCATTCGTTCGAGCGAATGAATTAGAATAGATCGTAGGAATGAATTAGAATGGATCATGCGAATGAATTAGAATAGATCGTACGAATGAATTAGAATAGATCGTACGAATAAATTAGAATGGATCGTGCGAATGAATTAGAATGGATCGTACGAATGAATTAGAATGGATCCACCGAATGAAATAGAATGAATCGTACGAATGAGTTAGAATGGATCGTACAAATGAATTAGAATGGATATATTTGTGCGAATGAATTAGAATGAAT
Source organism: Chamaelirium japonicum (assembly GCA_947650365.1). Lineage (NCBI taxonomy): Eukaryota > Viridiplantae > Streptophyta > Magnoliopsida > Liliales > Melanthiaceae > Chamaelirium > Chamaelirium japonicum. The sequence continues at coordinate 84,269 of CANTAL010000158.1, forward strand.
CATATGAACGAATTATAATGGATCGTATGAATTAGAATGGATACATTTGTGCGAATGAGTTAGAATGGATCGTACGAATGAATTAGAATGGATCGTACGAATGGATTAGAATGGATCGTGCAAATGAATTTGATTGGATTGCACGAATGTATCCATTCTAATCCATTCGTACGAATGGATTAGAATGGATCGTACGAATGAATTATAATGGATCGTGCGAATGAATTAGAATGGATCGTATGAATAAATTAGAATGGATCGTACGAATGAATTAAAATGGATACATTTGTGCGAATGAATTAGAATGGATCATATGATTGAATTAGAATGGATCGTACGAATGAATTAGAATGGATCATACGAATAAATTAGAATGGATCGAACGAATGAATTAGAATGGATACATTCGAGTGAATGAATTAGAATAGATCGTAGGAATGAATTAGAATGGATCATACGAATGAATTTGAATGGATCGTGCGAATGAATTAGAATGGATTGTACGAATGAATTAGAATGGATACATTTGTGCGAATGAATTAGAATGGATCGGACGAATGAATTAGAATGGATCGTACGAATGCATTAGAATGGATCATGCGAATGAATTTGAATGGATCGTACGAATTAATTAGAATGGATCGAACGAATGAATTAGAATGGTTACATTCGAGCAAATGAATTAGAATAGATCGTAGGAATGAATTATAATGGATCATACGAATGAATTACAATGGATCGTACGAATGAATTGGAATGGATCGTACGAATGAATTAGAATGGATACATTCATGCAAATGAATTAGAATGGATCGTACGAATGGATTAGAATGAATACATTCGAGCGAATGAATTAGAATGGATCGTGCGAATGAATTAGAATGGATTGTACGAATGAATTAGAATGGTTACATTCGTGAGAATGAATTAGAATGGATCGTACGAATGAATTAGAATGGATCGTATGAATGAATTAGAATGGATCGTGCGAATGAATTAGAATGGATACATTCGTGCGAATGAATTAGAATGGATCGTAGGAATGAATTAGAATGGATCGTGCAAATAAATTAGAATGGATAAATTCGTGCGAATGAATTATAATGGATCGTTCGAATTAATTAGAATGGTTACATTCGTGCAAATGAATTAGAATGGATCATACGAATGGATAAGAATGGATCGTACGAATGAATTAGAATGGATCGTACAAATGAATTAGAAAGGTTACATATGTGAGAATGAATTAGAATGGATCGTACGAATGAATTAGAATGGATCGTATGAATGGATTAGAATGGATCGTACGAATGGATTGGAATGGATCGTACGAATGAATTAGAATGGATCGTACAAATGAATTAGAAAGGTTACATTCATGAGAATGAATTAGAATGGATCGTACGAATAAATTAGAATGGATCATGCGAATGAATTTGAATGGATCGTACGAATGTATTAGAATGGATCGAACGAATGAATTAGAATGGATACATTCGAGCGAATGAATTAGAATAGATCATAGGAATGAATTAGAATGGATCATACGAATAAATTAGAATGGATCGTGCGAATGAATTAGAATGGATCGTACGAATGAATTAGAATGGATCGGACGAATGAATTAGAATGGATTGTACGAATGAATTAGAATGGATCGTACGAATGAATTAGAATGGATCATGCGAATGAATTAGAATGGATCGTACGAATGAATTAGAATGGATCATAGAAATGAATTAGAATGGATCGTGCAAATTCATTCGCATGATCCATTCGTACGATCCATTCTAATCCATTCGTACGAATGAATTAAAATGGATCGAGCGAATGAATTAGAATAGATCGTAGGAATGAATTAGAATGGATCATACGAATAAATTAGAATGGATCGTGCGAATGAATTAGAATGGATTGTACGAATGAATTAGAATGGATACATTCGTATGAATGAATTAGAATGGATCGTACGAATGAATTAGAATGGATCATGCGAATGAATTTGAATGGATTGTACGAATGAATTAGAATGGATCGAACGAATGAATTAGAATGGATCATGCGAATGAATTAGAATAGATCGTAGGAATGAATTAGAATGGATCATACGAATGAATTAAAATAGATCGTGCGAATGAATTAGAATGGATCGTACGAATGAATTAAAATGGATCGTACAAATGAATTAGAATGGATCGTGCGAATGAATTAGAATGGATACATTCGAGCGAATGAATTAGAATGGATCGTTTGAATGAATTAAAATGGATCATAGGAATCAATTAGAATGGATCGTGCAAATGAATTAGAATGGATACATTCGTGCGAATGAATTAGAATGGATCGTAGCAATGAATTAGAATGGATCGTACGAATGAATTAGAATGGTTACATTCGTGCGAATAAATTAGAACGGATCGTACGAATGGATTAGAATGGATCGTACGAATGGATTAGAATGGATCGTACGAATGAATTAGAATGGATCGTACAAAATGAATTAAAAAGGTTACATTTGTGAGAATGAATTAGAATGGATCGTACGAATGAATTAGAATGGATCATGTGAATGAATTTGAATGGATCGTACGAATGAATTTGAATGGATCGAACGAATGAATTAGAATGGATACATTCGAGCGAATGAATTAGAATAGATCGTAGGAATGAATTAGAATGGATCATACCAATGAATTAGAATGGATCGTACGAACGAATTAGAATGGATCGTACGAACGAATTAGAATAGATCGTATGAACGAATTAGAATGGATCGTATGAATGAATTAGAATGGAATCATTCGAGCGAATGAATTAGAATGGATTGTACGAATGAATTAGAATGGATCATAGGAATTAATTAGAATGGATCATGCAAATAAATTAGAATGGATACATTCGTGCGAATGAATTAGAATGGATCGGACGAATGAATTAGAATGGATCGTACGATTCATTCTAATTCATTCGTACGATCCATTCTAATGCATTCGTACGATTCATTCTAATTCATTTGTATGATCCATTCTAATTCATTCGCACGATCCATTCTAATTCATTCGCACGATCCATTCTAAAATGAGTTAGAATGGATCATACGAATGAATTAGAATGGATCGTACGAATGAATTAGAATGGATTGTGCGAATGAATTAGAATGGATCGTATGAATGAATAAGAATGGATCGTACGAATGAATTAGAATGGATCGTGCGAATGAATTAGAATGAATCGTACGAATGCATTAGAATGGATCGTACGAATGAATTAGAATGAATCGTACGACCCATTCTAATTCATTCGTCCGATCCATTCTAATTCATTTGTACGATCCATTCTAATTCATTCGCACGATTGTATCCATTCTAATTCATTCGTACGATCCATTCTAATTCATTCGTATGATCAATTCTAATATTGTACGAATGAATTAGAATGGATACATTCGAGCGAATGAATTAGAATAGATAGTAGGAATGAATTAGAATGGATCATACGAATGAATTAGAATGGATCGTGCGAATGAATTAGAATGGATTGTACGAATGAATTAGAATGGATACATTCGTGCCAATGAATTAGAATGGATACATTCGTGCGAATGAATTAGAATGGATGGGATGAATGAATTAGAATGGATTGTACGATTCATTCTAATTCATTTGTACGATCCATTCTAATGCATTTGTACGATTCATTATAATTCATTCGCACGATCCATTCTAATTCATTCGTACGGTCCATTCTTATTCATTCATACGATCCATTCTAATTCATTCGTACGATCCATTCTAATTCATTCGTACGATCCATTCTAATTCATTCGTATGATCCATTCTAACTCATTCGGTGGATCCGTTCTAATTCATTCGTACGATCCATTCTAATTCATTTGCATGATCCGTTCTAATTCATTTGTACAATCCATTCAAATTCATTCGTACGATGCAATCTAATTCATTCGCACAAATGTATCTATTCTAATTCATTCGTACAATGCGTTCTAATCCATTCACACAAATGTATCCATTCTAATTCATTCGTACGATCAATTCTAATCCATTCGTACGATCCATTCTAATTCATTCGTACGAATCTAACTATTCTAATTATTTCGTACGATCCATTCTAATTCATTCCTACGATCCATTCTAATTCATTCGCACGAATGTATCCATTCTAATTCATTTGCACGATCCATTCTAATTCATTCCTATGATCCATTCTAATTCATTCGTACGATCCATTCTAATTCATTCGCTCGAATGTATCCATTCTAATTCGTTCATACGATCCATTCTAATTCGTTCATACGATCCATTCTAATTCGTTCGTACGATCCATTCTAACTCATTTTAGAATGGATCCATTCGTACGATCCATTCTAATCCATTCGTACGATCTATTCTAATTCATTCGCATGATCGATTCTAATTCATTCGTCCGATCCATTCTAATTCATTCGTACGATCCATTCTAATTCATTCGTATGATCCATTCTAACTCATTCGGTGGATCCATTCTAATTCATTCGTACGATCCATTCTAATTCATTCGTACGATCCATTCTAATTCATTCGCACTATCCATTCTAATTCATTCGTATGATCCATTCTAATTCATTCGTACGATCCATTTTAATTCATTCATATGATCCATTCTAATTTATTCGTTCAAATATATCCATTCTAATTCATTCGTACGATCCATTCTAATTCATTCGCACGAACCATTCTAATTCATTCGAGCAAATGTATTAGAATAGATCGTAGGAATGAATTAGAATGGATCATACGAATGAATTAGAATGGATCGTGCGAATGAATTAGAATGGATTGTACGAATGAATTAGAATGGATACATTCGTGCGAATGAATTAGAATGGATCGGACGAATAAATTAGAATGAATCGTATGATTCATTCTAATACATTCGTACGATCCATTCTAATGCATTCGTACGATTCATTCTAATTCATTCGCACGATCCATTCTATTTCATTCGTATGATCCATTCTAATTTATTCATACGATCCATTCTAATTCATTCGCACAATCCATTCTAATTCATTCGTACGATCCATTCTAATTCATTTGTTCGATCCATTCTAATTCATTCGTACGATCCATTCTAATTCATTCGTAAAATCCATTCTAATTCATTCGCACGATCCATTCTAATTTATTCCTATGATCCATTCTAATTCATTCACACGAATGTAACTATTCTAATTCATTTGTACGATCCATTGTAATTCATTCGTACGAATGAATTAGAATGGATACATTCGAGCGAATGAATTAGAATCGATCGTACGAATGAATTAGAATGGATCGTACGAATAAATTAGAATGGATCGTGCGAATGAATTAGAATGGATCATACGAATGAATTAGAATGGATCCACCGAATGAGTTAGAATGGATCATACGAATAAATTAGAATGGATCGTACGAATGAATTAGAATGGATTGTGCGAATGAATTAGAATGGATACATTTGTATGATGAATAAGAATGGAGCGTACGAATGAATTAGAATGGAGCGTACGAATAAACTAGAATGGATACATTCGTAGGAATGAATAATAATGGATCGTACGAATGGATTAGAATGGTTACATTCGTGCGAATGAATTAGAATAGATCATACGAAGGAATTAGAATGGATCGTACGAATGAATTAGAATGGATCGTACGAATGCATTAGAATGGATCGTACGAATGAATTAGAATGGATACATTCGAGCGAATGAATTAGAATGGATCGTGCGAATGAATTAGAATGGATCGTACGAATGAATTAGAATGGATCGTACAAATGACTTAGAAAGGTTACATTTGTGAGAATGAATTAGAATGGATCGTCTGAATGAATTAGAATGGATCGTACGAATAGATTACAATGGATCGTACGAATGGATTGTGTCGAGCGAATAAATTAGAATAGATCGTAGGAATGAATTAGAATGGATCATACGAATGAATTAGAATGGATCATAGGAATGAATTAGAATGGATCGTACGAACGAATTAGAATGGATCGTACGAATGAATTAGAATGGATCATACGAACAAATTAGAATGGATCATATGAACGAATTAGAATGGATCGTACGAATGAATTAGAATGGATCGTACGAATGAATTAGAAAGGTTACATTTCTGAGAATGAATTAGAATGGATCGTACGAATGAATTAGAATGGATCGTACGAATGGATTAGAATGGATCGTACGCACGAATGGATTAGAATGGATTGTACGAATGGATTAGAATGGATCGTACGAATGAATTAGAATGCATCATACAAATGAATTAGAAAGGTTACATTCGTGAGAATGAATTAGAATGGATCATACGAATGCATTAGAATGGATTAGAATGGATCGTATGAATGAATTAGAATGGATCGTACGAATGGATTAGAATGGATCGTACGAATGAATTAGAATGGATCGTACAAATGAATTAGAAAGGTTACATTTGTGCGAATGAATTTGATTGCATCGTACGAATGAATTTGAATGGATTGTACGAATGAATTAGAATGGATCGTACGAATGAATTAGAATGGATACATTCGTGTGAATGAATTAGAATGGATCGTAGGTATGAATTAGAATGGATCGTACGAATGAATTAGAATGGATAGTGTGAATGAATAAGAATGGATCGTGCGAATGAATTAGAATGGATCGTATGAATGAATTTGAATGGATCGTGCGAATGAATTAGAATGAATCGTACGAATGCATTAGAATGGATCGTGCGAATGAATTAGAATGGATACAATCGTACAAATGAATTAGAATGAATCGTGCGAATGAATTAGAATGGATCGTACGAATGAATTAGAATGGATCATATGAATGAATTAGAATGATTACATTCGTGCGAATGAATTAGAATGGATCATACGAATGGATTAGAATCGATCGTACGAAAGGATTAGAACGCATTGTACGAATAAATTAGAATAGATACATTTAAGTGAATGAATTAGATTGCATCGTGCGAATGAATTAGAATGGATCTTGCGAATGAATTAGAATGGATCGTATGAATGAATTAGAATGGATTGTACGAATGAAATAGAATGGATCGTGCGAATAAATTAGAATGAATCGTACGAATGCATTAGAATGGATCGTGCGAATGAATTAATATGGATACAATCGTACAAATGAATTAGAATGGATCGTGCGAATGAATTAGAATGGATCGTACGAATGAATTAGAATGGATCATATGAATGAATTAGAATGGTTACATTCGTGCGAATGAATTAGAATGGATCGTACGAATGGATTAGAATGGATCGTACGAATGGATTAGAATGCATTGTATGAATAAATTAGAATAGATACATTTGTGCAAATGAATTAGATTGCATCGTGCGAATGAATTAGAATGGATCGTGCGAATGAATTAGAATGGATCATACGAATGAATTAGAATGGATCGTGCGAATGAATTAGAATGGATCGTACGAATGAATTAGAATGGATCCACCGAATGAGTTAGAATGGATCATACGAATGAATTAGAATGGATCGTACGAATGAATTAGAATGGATTGTACGAATGAATTAGAATGGATCGTAGGAATGAATTAGAATGGATCGTGCAAATGAATTAGAGTGGATACATTCATGCGAATGAATTAGAATGGATCGTAGGAAAGAATTAGAATGGATCGTACGAATGAATTAGAATGTTTACATTCGTGCGAATGAATTAGAAAGGATAGTACGAATGAATTAGAATGGATATATTCGTGCGAATGAATTAGAATGGATCGTACGAATGAATTAGAATGGATCGTACGAATAAATTAGAATGGATACATTAATGCGAATGAATTAGAATGGATCGTACGAATGAATTGGAATAAATCGAACGAATGAATTATAATAGATCGTGCAAATGAATTATAATGGATACATTCGTGCGGATGAATCTGAATGTATTGTATGAATGAATTACAATGGATCGTACGAATGAATTAGAATGGATCGTACAAATGAATTAGAATAGCTCATACGAATGAATTAGAATGAATCGTACGAATGAATTAGAATGGTTACATTCGTGCGAATGAATTAGAATAGATCGTACGAATGAATTAGAATGGATCGTACGAATAAATTATAATAGATCGTGTGAATGAATTAGAATGGATCGTACGAATGAATTAGAATGGATCCACCGAATGAGTTAGAATGGATCATACGAATGAATTAGAATGGATCGTATGAATGAATTAGAATGGATTATGCGAATGAACTAGAATGGATCGTATGAATGAATAAGAATGGATCGTACGAATGAATTAGAATGGATCGTGCGAATGAATTAGTATTAATCGTACGAATGAATTAGAATGGATCGTGCGAATGAATTAGAATGGATCGTGCGAATGAATTAGAATGGATACATTTGTACAAATGAATTATAATGGATCGTACGAATAAATTAGAATGGATCGTATGAACGAATTAGAATGGATCGTACGAATGAATTAGAATGGATACATTCGAGCGAATGAAGTAGAATGGATCGTATGAATGAATTAGAATGGATCATAGGAATGAATAAGAATGGATCGTGCAAATAAATTAGAATGGATACATTCGTGCGGATGAATTAGAATGGATCGTGCAAATGAATTAGAATGGATTGTACGAATGAATTAGCATGGATACATTTGAGTGAATGAACTAGAATGGATTGTGCGAATGAATTAGAATGGATCGTACGAATGAATTAGATTGGATCGTGCGAATAAATTAGAATCGATCGTATGAATGAATTAGAATAGATCGTACGAATGAATTAGATCGTACGAATGAATTAGAATGGATCGTACGAATGAATTAAAATGGATACATTGATACGACTGAATTAGAATGGATCATGCGAATTAATTAGAATGGATCATACGAATGAATTTGAATGAATACATTTGTGTGAATGAATCTGAATGGATTGTATGAATGAATTACAATGGATCGTACGAATGAATTAGAATGGATCGTACGAATGAATTAGAATAGCTCATACGAATGCATTAGAATGAATCGTACGAATGAATTAGAATGGTAATATTCGTGCGAATGAATTAGAATAGATCGTACGAATGAATTAGAATGGATTGTACGAATAAATTAGAATGGATCGTGCGAATGAATTAGAATAGATCGTACGAATGAATTAGAATGGATCCACCGAATGAGTTAGAATGGATCATACGAATGAATTAGAATGGATCGTACAAATGAATTAGAATGGATTGTGCGAATGAATTAGAATGGATCGTTTGAATGAATAAGAATGGATCGTACGAATGAATTAGAATGGATCATACGAACGAATTAGAATGGATCGTACGAATGAATTAGAATGGATACATTCGAGCGAATGAATTAGAATGGACCATGTGAATGAATTAGAATGGATTGTACGAATGAATTAGAATAGATCGTACGAATGAATTAGAATGGATACATTCATGCAAATGAATTAGAATGGATCGTACGAATGAATTAGAATGGATAATACGAATGAATTAGAATGGATCGTACGAATGCCTTTCTAATTCATTTTTACGATCCATTCTAATTCATTCGTACGATTCATTCTAATCTATTCGTACGATCCATTCTAATCCATTCGTACGATCTATTCTTATTCATTCGTACAATCCATTCTTATTCATTCAAACGATCCATTCTAATTCATTTACACAATCCATTCTAATTCATTCGTACGATCCATTCTAACTCATTCCTATGATCCATTCTAATTCATTCGTACGATCCATTCTAATCCATTCGTACGATCCATTCTAATCCATTCGTACGATCCATTCTAATTTATTCGTACGATCCATTCTAATTTATTCTCACGAATGTAACCTTTCTAATTCATTTGTATGATCCATTCTAATTAATTCGTACGATCCATTCTAATCCATTCGTACGATCCATTCTAATCCATTCGTACGATCCATTCTAATTCATTCTCACAAATGTAACCTTTCTAATTCATTTGTACAATCCATTCTAATTCATTCGTATGATCCGTTCTAATTCATTCGTACGATCCATTCTAATTCATTCGTACGATCCATTGTAATTCATTCATACAATCCATTCAGATCCATTCTAATTCATTCGTATAATCCATTCTAACTAATTCGGTGGATCCATTCTAATTCATTCGTACTATCCATTCTAATTCATTTCTACAATCCATTCTAATTCATTCATACGATCCATTCTAATTCATTCGCATAATCCATTCTAATTCATTCGTACGATCCATTCTAATTCATTCGTACGATCCATTCTAACTCATTCGGTGGATCCATTCTAATTCATTCGTACGATCTATTCTAATTTATTCGCATAAATATATCCATTCTAATTCATTCGTACGATCCATTCTAATTCTTTTATATGATCCATTCTAATTCATTCACACGATCCATTCTAATTGGTTCATACGATCCATTCTAATTCGTTCGTATGATCCATTCTAATTCATTCGTATGATCCATTCTAATCCATTCGTATGATCCATTCTAATTCATTCGTACAAATGTATATATTCTAATTTATTCATACAATGCATTCTAATCCATTCGTACGATCCATTCTAATCCATTCGTACGATCCATTCTAATTCATTTGTACGATCCATTCTAATTCATTCATACGATCCATTCTAATTCATTTGCATGAATGTATCCATTCTAATTTATTTGTACGATCCATTCTAATTCATTCCTAGGATCCATTCTAATTCATTCGCATAAATATAACCATTCTAATTCATTCGTACGATCCATTCTAATTCATTCCTATGATCCTTTCTAATTAATTCGTACGATCCGCACTAATGTAACCATTTTAATTCATTCGTACGATCCATTCTAATTCATTCCTACGATCCATTCTAATTCATTCACACGAATGTATCCATTCTAATTCATTTGCACGATCCATTCTAATTCATTCCTATGATCCATTCTAATTCATTCGTAGGATCCATTCTAATTCATTCGTACGATCCATTCAAATTCATTCCTATGATCCATTCGAATTCATTCCTATGATCCATTCTAATTCAGTCGTTTGAATGTATCCATTTTAATTCATTCGTATGATCCATTCTAATTCATTCGCACAATCCATTTTAATTCATTCGTACGATCCATTCTAATTTATTCATACGATCCATTCTAATTCATTCGCACGATCCATTCTAATTCATTCGTACGATCCATTCTAATTCATTCGTACGATCCATTCTAATTCATTCGTACGACCTATTCTAATTCATTCGCACGAATGTATCCATTCTAATTCATTCGTACGATTCATTCTAATTCATTCGTATGAGCTATTCTAATTCAATCGTACGATCCATTCTAATTTATTCGTACGATCCATTGTAATTCATTCATACAATCCATTCAGATTCATTCACACAAATTTATCCATTCAAATTCATTCGTACGATCCATTCTAATTAATTCGCACGATCCATTCTAATTCAGTCGTATGAATGTATCTATTTTAATTCGTTCGTATGATCCATTCTAATCCATTCGTACGATCCATTCTAATTCATTCGCACGAATGTAACCATTCTAGTTCATTCATATGATCCATTCCAATTCATTCCTATGATTCATTCTAATTCATTCGTACGATCCATTCTAATACATTCGCTCGAATGTATCCATTCTAATTCATTCGTACAATTCATTCTAATTCATTCGTACGATCCATTCTAATTCATTTGTATGATCCATTCTAATTCATCGTATGATCCATTCTAATTCATTCGCTCGAATGTATTCATTCTAATTCATTCGTACGATCCATTCTAATGCATTCATACGATCCATTCTTATTCATTCATACGATCCATTCTAATTCGTTTGTACGATCCATTAGAATGGATTGCAAGAATAAATTAGAATGGATCATATGAATGAATTAGAATGGATCGTACGAATGAATTAGAATGGATTGTATGAATGAATTAGAATGGATACATTTGTCCGAATGAATTAGAATGGATCGTACGAATGAATTAGAATGGATCGTACGATTCATTCTAATTCATTCGTACGATCCATTCTAATGCATTCACACGATCCATTCTAATTCATTCGCACGAATGTATCCATTCTAATTCATTTGCACGATCCATTTTAATTCATTCGTACGATCCATTCTCATCCATTCGTACGATCCATTCTAATTCATTCGTACAAATGAATTAGAATAGATCGTACGAATGAATTAGAATGGATCGTACGAACGAATTAGAATGGATCGTATGAACGAATTAGAATGGGTCGTACGAATGAATTAGAATGGATATATTCGAGCGAATGAATTAGAATGGATCGTACGAATGAATTAGAATGGATCGTACGAATGAATTAGAATAGATAATACGAATGAATTAGAATACATCATGTGAATGAATTAGAATGGATCGTACGTTTGAATTAGATTGGATTGTGCGAATGAATAAGAATAGATACATTCGTGCGAATGAATTAGAATAGATCGTATGAATGAATTAGAATGGATCGTATGAATGAATTAGAATGGATCGTACGAATGAATTAGAATGGATATATTTAAGCGAATGAATTAGAATGGATCGTACGAATGAATTAGAATGGATCATAGGAATGAATTAGAATAGATCGTGCAAATGAATTAGAATGGATACATTCATGCGAATGAATTTGAATGGATCGTAGGAATGAATTAGAATGGATCGTACGAATGAATTAGAATGGTTACATTCGTGCGAATGAATTAGAATGGATCGTACGAATGAATTAGAATGGATCGTACGAATGAATTAGAATGGATCATGCAAATGAATTAGAATAGATCGTACGAATAAATTTGAATGGATTATACGAACGAATTAGAATGGATCGTATGAATGAATTAGAATGGATCGTACGAATGGATTAGAATGGATCGTACGAATGGATCATTCGAATGAATTAGAATGGATCGTACGGATGAATTAGAATGGATCGTATGAATGAATTAGAATGGATACATTCGAGCGAATGAATTAGAATGGATCGTACGAATGAATTAAAATGGATCGTGCGAATGAATTAGAATGAATCGTACGAATGAATTAGAATGGATCGTACGAATGAATTGGAATGGATACATTTGTACGAATAAAATAGAATGGATTGTACGAATGAATTAGAATGGTTACATTCTTGCGAATAAATTAGAATGGATCATATATTCGTGCAAATAAATTAGAAAGGATCATACGAATGAATTAGAATGGATCGTGCGAATGAATTAGAATGAATTGTACGAATGCATTAGAATGGATCATACGAATGAATTAGAATGAATCGTACGATCCATTCTAATTCATTTGTATGATCCATTCTAATTCATTCGCACGATCCATTCTAATTCATTCGTACGATCCATTCTAATTCATTCGTATGATCAATTCTAATTCATTTGTACAATCCATTCTAATTCAGTCGTATGAGTGTATCATACGAAAGAATTAGAATGGATCATGCGAATAAATTAAAATGGATCGTACAAATGAATTGGAATGGATCGTACGAATGAATTAGAATACATCAATGGATCGTACGTTTGAATTAGATTGGATTGTGCGAATGAATTAGAATGGATACATTCGTGCGAATGAATTAGAATAGATCGTATGAATGAATTAGAATGGATCGTACGAATGAATTAGAATGGATACATTTGTACGAATGAATTAGAATGGACCATATGAATGAATTAGAATGGATCGTACGAATGAATTAGAATGGATAGTGCGAATGAATTACAATGGATCGTACGAATGAATTAGAATGGATTGTACGAATGAATTAGAATAGATCGTGCGAATGAATTAGAATGGATCGTACGAAAGAATTATAATGGATCGTACAAATGAATTAGAATGGATCATACGAATGAATTAGAATCGATCGTGCGAATAAATTAGAATGGATCATACGAATGAATTAGAATGGATACATTTGTGCGATGAATAAGAGTGGAGCGTACGAATGAATTAGAGCGAATTAATCCATTCGTACGATCTATTCTAATCCATTCGTATGATTCATTCTAATTCATTCGCCTGATCCATTCTAATTCATTCGTACGATCCATTCTAATTCTTTCCTATGATCCATTCTAATTCATTCCTATGATCCATTCTAACTCATTTGCACGATCCATTCTAATTCATTCCTATGATCCATTCTAATTCATTCGTACGATCCATTCTAATTTATTCGTACGATCCATTCTAATTCATTCGTATGATCTATTCTAATTCATTCACACAATCCATTCTAATTCATTCGCACGAATGTATCCATTCTAATTCATTCGTGCGATGAATAAGAATGGATCGTGCAAATGAATTAGAATGGATCATAGGAATGAATGAGAATGGATCATGCGAATGAATTAGAATAGATCGTACAAATGAATTAGAATGGATCGTGCGAACGAATTAGAATGGATCGTATGAACGAATTAGAATAGATCGTACGAATGAATTAAACTGGATACATTCGAGCGAATGAATTAGAATGGATCGTACGAATGAATTAGAATGGATCATAGGAATGAATTAGCATGGATCGTACGAATGAATTAGAATGGATCGTACAAATGAATTAGAATGGATACATTTGTGCGACGAATAAGAATGGAGCGTACGAATGAATTAGAATGTAACCATTCTAATTCATTCGTACGATCCATTCTAATTAATTCCTACGATCCATTCTAATTCATTCGCACAAATGTATCCATTCTAATTCATTTGCACGATCCATTCTAATTCATTCCTATGATCCATTCTAATTCATTTGCACGATCCATTCTTATTCATCGCACGAATGAATTAGAATGGATACATTCATGCGAATGAATTAGAATGGATTGTGTGAATGAATTAGTATAGATCATACGAATGAATTAGAATGGATCATACGAATGAATTAGAATGGATCGTACGAATGAATTAGAATGGATCGTACGAATGAATTAGAATGGATCATAGGAATGAATTAGAATGGATCGTGCAAATGAATTAGAATGGATACATTCGTGCGAATGAATTAGAATGGATCGTGCGAATGATTTAGAATGGATCGTACGAATGAATTAGAATGGATATATTTGAACGAATAAATTAGAATGGATCATACGAATGAATTAGAATGGATCGTACGAATGAATTAGAATGGATCGTGCGAATGAATTAGAATCGATCGTACGAATGAATTAGAATGGATCATACGAATGAATTAGATCGTACGAATGAATTAGAATGGATCGTACGAATGAATTAAAATGGATACATTCATATGACTGAATTAGAATGGATCGTGCGAATTAATTAGAATGGATCGTACGAATGAATTTGAATGGATACATTTGTGCGAATGAATCTGAATGGATTGTATGAATAAATTACAATGGATCGTACGAAGGAATTAGAATGGATCGTACGAATGAATTAGAATAGCTTATACGAATGAATTAGAATGAATCGTACGAATGAATTAGAATGGTTACATTTGTGCGAATGAATTTGAATAGAATGAATTTGAATGGATCGTGTGAATGAATTTGAATTTGAATTAGAATGAATCGTACGAATGAATTAGAAAGGATCGTGCGAATGAATTAGAATGAATCGTACGAATGCATTAGAATGGATCGTTCGAATGAATTAGAATGAATCGTACAATCCATTCTAATTCATTCGTCCGATCCATTCTAATTCATTCGCACGAATGTATCCATTCTAATTCATTCGTACAATCCATTCTAATTCATTCGCACGATCCATTCTAATTCATTCGTATGATCCATTCTAATTCATTCCTACGATCTATTCTAATTCATTCGCTCGAATGTATCCGTTCTAATTCATTCGTACAATCCATTCTAATTCATTCGCACGATCCATTCTAATTCATTTGTATGATCCATTCTAATTCATTCATACGATCTATTCTAATTCATTCGTATGATCCATTCTAACTCATTCGCACAAATGTATCCATTCTAATTCATTCATACGATCCATTCTAATTCATTCGCACGATCCATTCTAATTCATTCGTATGATCCATTCTAATTCATTCGTACGATCCATTCTAATTCATTCGTATGGTCCTCCAGCAGGTCAACCGTCGCGTTGGGTCGTTGCCAGTGCCCGGGGAAAACTCCCAAAGGCTGCTACGCAGGTCCCAGTCGGCCGTGCACGCTCCCTCGAGGGAGGTTCGGATCCACCCCGCGGCGACCTTCGTGGGCTACCGGTCGGCGGCCTCCTCGCTGTTCGCCCGCGGACTCCTTAGGCGTGGCGGTTGGTATGTGGGAGGCCGTTGCCTCTCGAGCTTCGGAAGGAATAGCCACCGTGGGCTCTTTCCCTCGTCGCCGATGGCGCGGGTCGCGATACCGCCCTAGAGACCTTGCCTCCGACTCGTCAGAATCGGCGCTCCGGCTGCGGCGGTGAGGGATGGTCGCCTGCGAGGTCGCCTGGTTGCTAAAGCGCTGGGTTACTAGCTTCTGCAACCTCGTAAGCGGGGTTTCCGGCACCCCGCGCACGGCCGCTCTCTTGACCGGGGGTTCCTGGCGGGAAACCTGCCGCGCCGGAACGATCGTGGGCGGATGCGATGTTGACGCCGGTGGTCGCACCGGAGATGCCGTCTTCGCCGGCCCGGACTGCCGGCTGGCCGCCGGAACCTGACGCAGTCGCGTCAGTTCCTCCGTCATGGCCCGTTGGGTGGCCAACATCTCCAATAGGAGCTGGTCACTGAGCGGGACCTGGGGCTGAGGGGTCTCAACAGGAGGCTCACTGCGTGTAGATCTCGTACGGGTCGTCGGTCGCCTGCGCCCCCTTGTCGCCGGAGCCATCTTTGGGGTACGAGAGCCTCCGGCGTTCAACCGCATGGCCGTGGGTGTTCTCGCGGGAACCAGTCGAAGATCCCACAGACGGCGCCAAATGTTCGGTGGATTTTCGCTGGTCCGTGCGGGCTGCCTGCAAGACAAAGAAAAGAGAACGTGAGAACGGCTGGCTCCCTTAGGAGCGCAGACCCTCCGACGTTCAAGTCAGTCACGGTGGCACAACGGCGAGCTATGGTATACCAAAGTGGTAGGGAAAAGGAATTCGAACCTCTCCTATGGAGCCTGGGGGTGAGCATTTATAGCAATCGGTGGCCTACCGTGGCCCGACACGTGGAGATTCTTCTGGCGCCTTCTAGACCCCCCACGTTCTGGCTCGTGTGGGTCTGACAGTCCTTGGTACTCGCGCCCTGACATTCTGTCGTCAAGCCTGCCAGACGGTTTGAGTGGGGGAGGGAATCTTTCTTGTCGTGGCCAGGTGGCCATTCCGGAATGTTCAAGTCTGGGAGGTCTCGAACTGATTCGAGCGAGCTTCCGTGGACCACGTTTGTCTGCGTAGCTTCCGTGGGGTTTTGACACCTGGCATCCTCTCATATATTGTGGGCGACCTCCGGTGGGGAGCTAAGGTGAGCCCGCCCTCCATTGCTCCGCCTTCTCTTCCACATCTATCAAGAGTCGGACCTTGCGGGAGCAACCTCTTCGATAAACTGGGGAATTCTGGCGAGCTTGGGCGAGCTCCTGAGCGAGCTTGGATGAGCTCCTTCGCGAGCTTGGGCGAGCTCCTGCGCGAGCTAGGGGCGTTTGCGATGCCGGTGTCTTCGTTATGCATGACGGTCTAACTCCCGCTATCACTGCCAGCGAGTTCTCGCGCGGGCTTGGCGAGCTCCGAGGCGAGCTCCTGAGCGAGCTTAGGCGAGCTCCTGGGTGAGCTTGGCGAGCTCCGGGGCGAGCTCCTGAGCGAGCTTAGGCGAGCTCCTGGGTGATCTTGGCGAGCTCCTGGGCGATCTCAGGCGAGCTCCATCGAGCTCAGGCGAGCTCCTAAGAGTGCTCTTGGCCTGGGCCCTTTCAGCCTAATGTGGATCTCGCTCCCTGTCAAGGTGATTTGGTGAGCACGGGGGGGGGGGGGGGGGGGGTGGGGTGCAAACTTCAGGGCAGATTTCAGCTACCCCCAACACGATCCATTCTAATCCATTCGTACGATCTATTCTAATCCATTTGTACGATCCATTCTAATTCATTCGTACGATCCATTCAAATTCATTCTCACGAATGTAACCTTTCTAATTCATTTGTATGATCCATTCTAATCGATTCGTACGATCCATTCTAATCCATTCGTACGATCCATTCTAATTCATTCGCACGAATGTAACCATTCTAATTCCTTTGTACGATCCATTCTAATTTATTCCTATGATCCATTCTATTTCATTCGCACGAATGTATCCATTCTAATTCATTCGTATGATCCCTTCTAATTCATTCGCACGAATGTATCCATTCTAATGCATTCGTACGATTCATTCTAATTCATTCGCACGATCCATTCTAATCCATTCGTACGATCCATTCTAATTCATTCGTACGATCCATTCTAATTCATTCTCACAAATGTAACCTTTCTAATTCATTTGTACGATCCATTCTAATTCATTCGTACGATCCATTCTAATCCATTCGTACGATCCATTCTAATTCATTCGCACGAATGTAACCATTCTAATTCATTTGTACGATCCATTCTAATTCATTCATCCGATCCATTCTAATTCATTTGCACGAATGTATCCATTCTAATTCATTCGTACGATCAATTCTAATTCATTCCTACGATCCATTCTAATTCATTCGCACGAATGTATCCATTCTAATTCATTTGCACGATCCATTCTAATTCATTCCTATGATCCATTCTAATTTATTCGTACGATCCATTCTAATTCATTCGCTCAAATGTATCCATTCTAATTCATTCGTACGATCCATTCTAAATCATTCTCATGAATGTAACCTTTCTAATTCATTTGTATGTATCCATTCTAATTCATTCGTACGATCCATTCTAATCCATTCATACGATCCATTCTAATTCATTCGCTCGAATGTATCCATTCTAATTCATTCGTTCGATCCATTCTAATTCATTCGTACATTCCATTCATATTCATTCGCATGATCCATTCTAATTCATTCGTACAATCCATTCTAATTCAATCGTATGATCCATTCTAATTCATTCGCACAAATGTATCCATTTTAATTCATTCGTACGATCCAATCTAATTTATTCATACGATCCATTCTAATTCATTCGCACGATCCATTCTAATTCATTCGTACGATCCATTCTAATCTATTCATACGAATGGATTAGAATGGATTCATTCGTGCAATCCATTCTAATTTATTTGTACGATCCATTCTAATCCATTCGTACGATCCATTCTAATCCATTCGTACGATCCATTCTAATTCATTCGTACGATCCATTCTAATTCATTTGCACAAATGTATCCATTCTAATTCATACAATCCGTTCTAATTCGTTCATACGATCCATTCTAATTCATTCGCACAAATGTAACCATTCTAACTCATTCGTACGATCCATTCTAATTCATTACTATGATCCATTCTAATTCATTCGTATGATGCATTCTAATTCATTCGCACGATCTATTCTAATTCATTCGTACATGGATCGTGCGAATGAATTAGAATGAATCGTACGAATGCATTAGAATGGATCGTACGAATGAATTAGAATGAATCGTACGATCCATTCTAATTCATTCGTCCGATCCATTCAGATTCATTCGCACAAATGTATCCATTCTAAATCATTTGTACGATCCATTCTAATTCATTCGCACTATCCATTCTAATTGATTCGCACGATCTATTCTAATCCATTCTAATTCATTCGTACGATCCATTCTAATTCATACGAATGAATTTGAATGGATCATAGGAATATATTAGAATGGATCGTGCAAATGAATTAGAATGGATACATTCGTGCGAATGAATTAGAATGGATCATACGAATGAATTAGAATGGTTCGTACGAATGAATTAGAATGGATTGTGCAAATGAATTAGAATGGATCGTATGAATGGATTAGAATGGATACATTTGTGCGAATGAATTAGAATGGATCGTACGAATGAATTAGAATGGATCGTGCGAATGAATTAGAATGGATCGTACGAATGAATTAGAATGGATCGTGCGAATGAATTAGAATGGATCGTACGAATGAATTAGAATGGATACATTTGTGCGAATGAGTTAGAATGGATTGTACAAATGAATTAGAATGGATTGTACGAATGAAATAGAATAGATCGTGCGAATGAATTAGAATGGATCGTACGAAAGAATTAGAACGGATCGTACGAATGAATTAGAATGGATCATACGAATGAATTAGAATCGATCATGCGAATGAATTAGAATGGATCGTACGAATGAATTAGAATGGATATATTTGTGCGATGAATAAGAATGGAGCGTACGAATGAATTAGAACGGATCATATGAATGAATTAGAATGGATCATACGAATCAATTAGAATGGATATATTTGAACGAATAAATTAGAATGGATCGTACAAATGAATTAAAATGGATCGTATGAATGAATTAAAATGGATCGTACGAATGAATTAGAATAGATCGTGCAAATAAATTAGAATGGATCATACGAATGAATTAGAATAGATATATTCATGCGAATGAATTAGAATGGATCATACGAATGAATTAGAATGGATCGTGCGAATAAATTAGAATGGATTGTACGAATGAATTAAAATGTATTGTGCGAATGAATTAGAATGGATCGTATGAATGAATAAGAATGGATCGTACGAATGAATTAGAATGGATCGTATGAATAAAATAGAATGGATCGAACGAATGAATTAGAATGGATCGTAGGAATGAATTAGAATGGATAGTGCGAATGAATTAGAATGGATCGTATGAATAACTTGGAATGGATCATGCAAATGAATTAGAATGGATCGTACGAATGAATTAGAATGGATCATACAAATGAATTAGAAAGGTTACATTCGTGAGAATGAATTAGAATGGATCGTACGAATGAATTAGAATGGATCATGCGCATGAATTTGAATGGATCGTACGAACGAATTAGAATGGATCGAACAAATGAATTAGAATGGATACATTCGAGCGAATGAATTAGAATAGATCGTAGGAATGAATTAGAATGGATTGTACGAATGAATTAGAATGGATACATTCTTACGAATGAATTAGAATGGATCGTACAAATGAATTAGAATGGATCGTACGAAAGAATTAGAATGGATCGTACGAATGGATTAGAATGGATCGTACGAATGGATTAGAATGGATACCTTTGTGCGAATGGATTAGAATGTGGATCATACAAATGGATCATAGGAATGAATTAGAATAGATCGTACGAATGAATTAGAATGGTTACATTCGTGCAAATGAATTAGAATGGATCGTACGAATGGATTAGAATGGATCGTACGAATGAATTAGAATGTATTGTACAAATGAATTAGAAAGTTTACATTTGTAAGAATGAATTAGAATGGATCGTATAAATGAATTAGAATAGATCGTACGAATGGATTAGAATGGATCATACGAATGGATTAGAATGGATCGTACGAATGAATTAGAATAGATCATACAAATGAATTAGGAAGGTTACATTTGTGAGAATGAATTAGAATGGATCGTACGAATGAATTAGAATGGATCATGCGAATGAATTTGAATGGACAGTATAAATGAATTAGAATGGATCGAACGAATGAATTAGAATGGATACATTCGAGCGAATGTATTAGAATAGATCGTAGGAATGAATTTGAATGGATCGTACGAATGAATTAGAATGGTTGCATTCGTGCGAATGAATTAGAATGGATCGTATGAATGGATTAGAATGTATCGTGCGAATGAATTAGAATGGATCGTCCGAATGAATTAGAATGGATTGTATGAATGAATAAGTATGGATCGCACGAATGAATTAGAATGGATACATTCATGCGAATGAATTAGAATAGATTCATTCTAATTTATTCTCACGATCCATTCTAATTCATTCATACGATCCATTCTAATTTATTTGCACGATCCATTCTAATCTATTCGTACGATCCATTCTAATCCATTAGTAGGATCCATTCTAATTCATTCGCACGATCCATTCTAATTCATTCATACGATCCATTCTAATTCATTCGCTCGAATGTATCAATTCTAATTCATTCGTTCGATCCATTCTAATTCATTCATATAATCCATTCAAATTCATTCGCATGATCCGTTCTAATTCATTCGTACGATCCATTCTAATTCATTCTCAAGAATGTAACCTTTCTAATTCATTTGTATAATCCATTCTAATTCATTCGTACGATCCATTCTAATTCATTCGCTCGAATGTATCCATTCTAATTCATTCGTACGATCCATTCTAATTCGTTCATACGATCCATTCTAATTCATTCCTATGATCGATTCTAATTCATTCGTATGATCCATTCTAATTCATTCGCTCGAATGTGTCCATTCTAATTCATTCATACGATCCATTCTAATTCGTTCATACGATCCATTCTAATTCGTTCGTACGATCCATTCTAATTCATTCGCACGATCCATTCTAATCCATTCGTACGATCCATTCTAATTCATTCGTACAAATGAACTAGAATGGATCGTATGAATGAATAAGAATGGATCGTACGAATGAATTAGAATGGATCGTGCGAATGAATTAGAATAAATCGTACGAATGCATTAGAATGGATACATTCGTGCGAATGAATTAGAATGGATCATATAAATGAATTAGAAAGGTTACATTCGCGAGAATGAATTAGAATGGATCGTACGAATGAATTAGAATGGATCATGCGAATAAATTTGAATGGATCGTACGAATGAATTAGAATGGATCGAACGAATGAATTAGAATAGATACATTCGAGCAAATGAATTAGAATGGATCGTATGAATGAATTAGAATGGATCATGCGAATGAATTAGAATGGATCGTACGAATTGATTAGAATGGATCGTACGAATGGATTAGAATGGATCGTACGAATGGATTAGAATGGATCGTGCGAATGAATTAGAATGGATCGTACGAATGAATTAGAATCTATCGTGCGAATGAATTAGAATGAATCCATTCTAAAAAATTCGCACGAACATATCCATTCTAATTCATTCGTACGATCCATTCTTATTCATTCATACGATCCATTCTAATTCATTTGCACAATCCATTCTAATTCATTCGTACGATCCATTCTAATTCATTCGTTTGATCCCTTCTAACTCATTCGATGGATCTATTCTAATTCATTCGTACGATCCTTTCTAATTCATTCGCACGATCCATTCTAATTTATTCGTACGATCCATTCTAATTCATTCATACGATCTATTCTAATTCATTCGCACGAATGTAACTATTCTAATTCATTCGTACGATTCATTCTAATTCATTCGTATGAGCTATTCTAATTCATTCATACGATCCATTCTAATTCATTCGTACGACCCATTGTAATTCATTCATATAATCCATTCAGATTCATTCGCACAAATGTATCCATTCAAATTCATTCGTACAATCCATTCTAATTAATTCGCACGATCCATTCTAATTTAGTCGTATGAATGTATCCATTTTAATTCATTCGTACGATCCATTCTAATTCATTTGTACGATCTAATTCATTCGTACGATCTATTCTAATTCATTCGTACGATAGATTCTAATTCATTCGCACGATCCATTCTAATTTATTCGTACGATCCATTCTAGTTCATTCGTATGATTCATTCTAATTTATTTATTCAAATATATCCATTCTAATTCATTCGTACGATCCATTCTAATTCATTCGCACGATCCATTCTAATTCATTCGCACGAATGTATCCATTCTAATTCATTTGCACGATCCATTCTAATTCATTCGTACGATCCATTCTTATTCATTCATACGATCCATTCTAATTCATTCGCACAATCCATTCTAATTCATTCGTACGATCCATTCTAATTTATTTGTACGAATAAATCAGAATGGATCGTACGAATGGATTAGAATGGATTGTACTAATGAATTAGAATGGATCGTATGAACGAATTAGAATGGATCGTATGAACGAATTAAAATGGATCGTACGAATGAATTAGAATGGATACATTCGAGCGAATGAATTAGAATGGATCGTACGAATGAATTAGAATGGATCGTACGAATGAATTAGAATGGATCGTACGAATGAATTAGAATGGATAGTGCGAATGAATTAGAATGGATCGTACGAATGAATTAGAATGGATTGTACGAATGAATTAGAATAGATCGTGCGAATGAATTAGAATAAATCGTACGAAATAATTAGAATGGATCGTATGAATGAATTAAAATGGATCATATGAACGAATTAAAATGGATCGTACGAATGAACTAGAATGGATACATTCGTGCAAATGAATTAGAATGGATCATATGAAAGAATTAGAATGGATCGTACGAACGAATTAGAATGGATCGTGCGAATGAATTAGAATGGATCGTACGAACGAATTAGAATGGATCGTACGAACAAATTAGAATGGATATATGAACGAATTAGAATGGATCGTATGAATGAATTAGAATGGTTACATTCGTACGATCCATTCTAGTTCATTCGTACGATCCATTCTTATTCATTCGTACGATCCATTCAAATTCATTCGCATGATCCATTCTAATTCATTCGTACGATCCATTCTAATTCATTCTGACGAATGTAACCTTTCTAATTCATTTGTATGATCCATTCTAATTCATTCGTACGATCCATTCTAATGCATTCGTATGATCCATTCTAATTCATTCGTCCGATCCATTCTAATTCATTCGCACGAATGTATCCATTCTAATTCATTCGTACAATCCATTCTAATTCATTCGCACGATCCATTCTAATTCATTCGTATGATCCATTCTAATTCATTCCTATGATCTATTCTAATTCATTCGCTCGAATGTATCCATTCTAATTCATTCGTTTGATCCATTCTAATTCATTCGTACGATCCATTCAAATTCATTCACAAGATCCATTCTAATTCTTTCGTACGATCCATTCTAATCCATTCGTACGATCCATTCTAATTCAATCGTACGATCATTATAATCCATTCTTACGATCCATTCTAATCCATTCGTACGATCCATTCTAATTCATTCGTACGATCCATTCTAATTCATTCGTATGATCAATTCTAATTCATTCGCACGAATGTATCCATTCTAATTCATTCGTACAATCCATTCTAATTCATTCGCACGATCCATTCTAATCTAATTCATTCATACGATCCATTCTAGCTTATTCATACGATCCATTCTAATTCATTCGCATGAATGTTTGTATCCATTCTAGTTAATTCGCACGAATGTATCCATTCTAATTCATTCATACGATCTATTCTAATTCAATCGCAAGATCCATTCTAATTCATTCGTACGATCTATTATAATTCATTCATACGATCCATTCTAATTCATTCGCACGATCCATTCTATTTCATTCATACAAATGTATCCATTCTAATTCATTCGTACAATCCATTCTAATTCATTCGCACAAATGTATCCATTCTAATTCATCCGTACGATCCATTCTAATTCATTCGCACGATCCATTCTAATTCATTCGTACGATCCATTCTAATTCATTCGCACGATCCATTCTAATTCATTCGCACGAATGTATCCATTATAATGCATTCGTACGATTCATTCTAATTTATTCGCACGATCCATTCTAATTCATTCGTACGATCCATTATAATTCATTCGTCCGATCCATTCTAATTCATTCGCACGAACGTATCCATTCTAATTCATTCGTACAATCCATTCTAATTCATTCGCACGATCCATTCTAATTCATTCGTATGATTCATTCTAATTCATTCCTACGATCTATTCTAATTCATTCGCTCGAATGTATCCATTCTAATTCATTCGTTCGATCCATTCTAATTCATTCGTACGATCCATTCAAATTCATTCGCATGATCCATTCTAATTTATTCCTACGATCCATTCTAATCCATTCGTACGATCCATTCTAATTCATTCGTATGATCCATTCTAATTCATTCGTACGATCCATTCTAATTCTTTCGTACGATCCATTCTAATTCATTCGCACCGTATATTCTAATTCCTTCCTACAATCCATTCTAATTCATTCGTACGATCCATTCTAATTCATTCGCACTATCCATTCTAATTCATTCATGCGATCCATTCTAATTCATTTGTACGAATGAATTAGAATGGATCGTACGAATGGATTAGAATGGATCGTATGAATGAATTAGAATGAATTAGAATGGATCGTACGAATGAATTAGAATGGACAGTGCGAATGAATTAGAATGGATCGTACGAATGAATAAGAATGGATTGTACGAATGAATTAGAATAGATCGTGCGAATGAATTAGAATGGATCGTACGAAAGAATTGGAATGGATCATACGAATGAATTAGAACGGATCGTACGAACGAATTAGATTGGATCGTACGAATGAATTAAAATGGATACATTTGAGCGAATGAATTAGAATGAATCGTACGAATGAATTAGAATGGATCATAGGAATGAATTAGAATGGATCATACGAATAAAGTAGAATGGATCGTGCGAATGAATTAGAATGGATCGTACGAATGAATTAGAATGGATCCACCGAATGAGTTAGAATGGATCGTACGAATGAATTAGAATGGATCGTACGAATGAATTAGAATGGATCGTATGAATGAATAAGAATGGATCGTACGAATGAATTAGAATGGATCGTGCAAACGAATGAATTAGAATGGATACATTCGAGCGAATGAAATAAAATATATCGTAGGAATGAATTAGAATGGATCGTACGAATGAATTAGAATGGATCGTGCAAATGAATTAGAATGGATACATTCGTGCGATTGAATTAGAATGGTTCGTAGGAATGAATTAGAATGGATCGTACGAATGAATTAGAATGGTTACATTCGTGCGAATGAATTAGAATGGATCGTACGAATGAATTAGAATGGATCGTACGAATGAATTAGAAAGGTTACATTTGTGAGAATGAATTATAATGGATCGTACAATTCATTAGAAGGGATCGTACGAATGAATTAGAATGGATATATTCGTGCGAGTGAATCAGAATGGATCGTACGAATGAATTAGACTGGATCGTAAGAATAAGTTAGAATGGATACATTCATGCAAATGAATTAGAATGGATCGTACGAATAAATTAGAATGGATCGTACGAATGAATTAGAATGGATCGTACGAATGAATTAGAATAGATCATACGAATGGATTAGAATGGATCGTACAAATGGATTAGAACGCATTGTACGAATGAATTAGAATAGATACATTTGTGCGAATGAATTAGATTGCATTGTACGAATGAATTTGAATGGATTGTGCGAATGAATTAGAATGGATCGTACGAATGAATTAGAATGGATCATGCGAATGAATTAGAATAGATCGTACGAATGAATTAGAATGGATCGTGCAAACGAATTAGAATGGATCATATGAACGAATTAGAATGGATCGTACGAATGAATTAGAATGGATACATTCGTGCGAATGAATTAGAATAGATCGTACGAATGAATCAGAATTGATCGTGCAAATGTATTAGAATAGATCATACAAATGAATTAGAAAGGTTACATTCGTGAGAATTAATTAGAATGGATCGTGCGATAAATTAGAATGGATCATACAAATGAATTAGAATGGATTCAAAATGGATCGTACGAACGAATTAGAATGGATCGTACGAACGAATTAGAATGGATCGTATGAACGAATTAGAATGGATCGTACGAATGAATTAGAATGGATACATTCGAGCGAATGAATTAGAATGAATCGTACGAATGAATTAGAATGGATCATAGGAATGAATTTGAATGGATTGTGCAAATGAATTAGAATGGATACATTCATGCAAATGAATTAGAATGGATCGTAGGAATGAATTAGAATGGATCATAATAATGAATTAGAAAGGTTACATTCGTGCGAATGATTTAGAATGAATCGTCCGAATGGATTAGAATGGATCGTACGAATGAATTAGAATGGATCGTACAAATGAATTAGAAAGGTTACATTTGTGAGAATGAATTAGAATTGATCATACAAATGAATTAGAATGGATCATACGAATGGATTAGAATGGATCGTACGAATGAATTAGAATGGATTGTACGAATGAATTAGAATGGATACATTTGTGCGAATGAATTAGAATGGATCGTGCGAATGAATTAGAATGGATCGTATGAATGAATTAGAATGGATATATTTATGCGAATGAATTAGAATGGATCGAACGAATGAATTAGAATGGATACATTTGTGCGAATGAATTAGAATAGATCATACGAATGAATTAGAATGGATCATATGAATGAATTAGAATGGATTGTGTAAATGAATTAGAATGGATACATTCGTGCGAATGAATTAGAATGGATCGTAGGAATGAATTAGAATGTATCGTAGGAATGAATTAGAATGTATCGTACGAATGAATTAAAATGGATCGTACGAATGAATTAGAATGGTTCATAGGAATGAATTAGAATGGATCGTACGAATGAATTAGAATGGATTGTTCGAATGAATTAGAATGGATCGTACGAATGGATTAGAATAGAGCGTACGAATGAATTAGAATGGAGCGTACGAATGAACTAGAATGGATATATTCGTGCGAATGAATTAGAATGGATAACATGAAAGTATTAGAATGGATCGTGCGAATGAATTTGAATGGATCGTACGAAAGAAATTAGAATGGATCGTGCGAATGAATAAAAATGGATCGTACGAATGAATTAGAAAGGTTACATTCTAATTCATTCGTACGATCCATTCTAATTCATTCGCATGATCTATTCGTACGATCCATTCTAATCATTAGAATGGATACATTCGTGTGAATGAATTAGAATCAATCGTACGAATGAATTAGAATGGATCGTACAAATGACTTAGATCGTACGAATGAATTAGAATGGATCGTATAAATGAATTAAAATAGATACATTCATACGACTGAATTAGAATGGTTCGTGCGAATTAATTAGAATGGATCGTACGAATGAATTTGAATGGATACATTTGTGCGAATGAATTAGAATGGATCATACGAATGAATTAGAATGGATCATGCGAATGAATTTGAATGGATCGTACGAATGAATTAGAATGGATCGTATGAATGAATAAGAATGGATCGTACGAATGAATTAGAATGGATCATGCGAATGAATTAGAATTGATTGTACGAATGAATAAGAATAGATACATTTGTACGAAAGAATTAGAATGGATCGTAGGAATGAATTAGAATGGATCGTGCGAATGAATTAGAACGGATCGTGCAAATGAATTATAATGGATCGTGCGAATGAATTAGAATGGATACATTCGTGCGAATGAATTAGAATGGATCGTAGGAATGAATTAGAATAGATCGTACGAATGAATTAGAATGGTTACATTCGTGCGAATGAATTAGAATGGATCATAGGAATGAATTAGAATGGATCGTATGAATGAATTAGAATGGTTACATTCGTGCGAATGAATTAGAATGGATCGTACGAATGAATTAGAATGAATCATACGAATGATTTTGAATGGATCGTGTGAATGAATTAGAATGGATCATGCAAAGGAATTAGAATGGATACATTCGTGTGAATGAATTAGAATGGATCATAGGAATGAATTAGAATGGATCATACGAATAAATTAGAATAGATCGTGCGAATGCATTAGAATGGATCGTACGAATGAATTAGAATGCATCATAGGAATGAATTAGAAAGGATCGTGCAAATGAATTAGAATGGATACATTCGTGCGAATGAATTAGAATGGATTGTAAGAATGAATAAGAATGGATCGTACGAATGAATTAGAATGGATCGTGCGAATGAATTAGAATGGATCGTACGAATGAATTAGAATGGATCATAGGAATGAATTAGAATGGATCATGCAAATGAATTAGAATGGATACATTCGTGCGAATGAATTAGAATGGATCTCAGGAATGAATAAGATTGGATCGTACGAATGAATTAGAATGGATCGTACGAATGAATTAGAATGGATCATGTGAATGAATTTGAATGGATCGTACGAATGAATTAGAATAGATCGTGCGAATGAATTAGAATGAATCGTACGAATGCATTAGAATGGATCGTACGAATGATTTATAATGAATCATACGATCCATTCTAATTCATTCGTCCGATCCATTCTAATTCATTCGCACGAATGTATTCGTTCTAATTCATTCGTACGATCCATTCTAATTCATTCCTACGATCCATTCTAATTCATTCGCACGAATGTATCCATTCTAATTCATTTACACAATCCATTCTAATTCATTCCTATGATCCATTCTAATTCATTCGTACGCAAGAATTTATCCATTCTAATTCATTCTCACGATCAATTCTAATTCATTCGTATGATCCATTCTAATTCATTCGCACGAATTTATCCATTCTAGTTCATTCGTACAATCCATTCTAATTGATTCGCACGATCCGTTCTAATTCATTCATATGATCCATTCTAATTCATTCCTACGATCTATTCTAATTCATTCGCTCGAATATATCTATTCAAATTCATTCGTACGATCCATTCTAATTCATTCGCACGATCCATTCTAATTCATTATCCATTCTAATTCATTTGTATGTATCCATTCTAATTCATTCGTACGATCCATTCTAATTCATTCGTACGATCCATTCTAATTCATTCGCTCGAATGTATCCATTCTAATTCATTCGTACGATCCATTCTAATTCATTCATACTATCCATTCTAATTCGTTCGTACGATCCATTCTAATTTGTTCGTACGATTCATTCTAATTCATTTGTACGATCCATTCTAATGCATTCGTACGATTCATTCTAATTCATTCGCACGATCCATTCTAATTCATTCGTATGATCCATTCTAATTCATTCCTACGATCTATTCTAATTCATTCGCTCGAATGTAACCTTTCTAATTAGAATGGATCATACAAACGAATTAGAAAGGTTACATTCGTGAGAATGAATTAGAATGGATCATACGAATGAATTAGAAAGGATCGTGCGAATGAATTAGAATGGATCAGACAAATGAATTAGAATGGATCGTACGATTCATTCTCGCACGAATGTATCCATTCTAATTCATTCGTATAATCCATTCTAATTCATTCGCACGATTTATTCTAATACATTCGTATGATCTATTCTAATTCATTCCTACGATCTATTCTAATTCATTCGCTCGAATGTATCCATTCTAATTCATTCGTTCAATCCATTCTAATTCATTCGTAAGATCCATTCAAATTCATTCGCATGATCCATTCTAATTCATTCGTACGATCCATTCTAATTCATTCTCACGAATGTAACCTTTCTAATTCATTTGTATGATCCATTCTAATTCATTCGTACAATCCATTCTAATCCATTCGTACGATCCATTCTAATCTATTCGTACGATCCATTCTAATTCATTCGCACGAATGTAACCATTCTAATTCATTCATATGATCCATTCTAATTTATTCGTACGATCCATTCTAATTCATTCGTATGATCCATTCTAATTCGTTCATAGGATCCATTCTAATCCATTCGCACGAATATAACCATTCTAATTCATTCCTACGATCCATTCTAATTCATTCGCAGGAATGTATCAATTCTAATTAATGGATCGTGCGAATGAATTAGAATGGATCGTATGAATGAATTAGAATGGATCGTGCGAATGAATTAGAATGGATCATACAAATGAATTAGAAAGGTTACATTCGTGAGAATGAATTAGAATGGATCGTACGAATGAATCAGAATGGATCGTACGACTGGATCATACAAATGAATTAGAAAGGTTACATTCGTGAGAATGAATTAGAATAGATACATTCGAGCGAATGAATTAGAATAGATTGTAGGAATGAATTAGAATGGATCATACGAATGAATTAGAACGGATCATGCGAATCAACTAGAATGGATTGTACGAATGAACTAGAATGGATACATTCGTGCGAATCAATTAGAATGGATTGTATGTTCCATTCTAATTCATTCGCACGATCCATTCTAATTCATTCACACGATCCATTCTAATTCATTCGCACGATCCATTAATTAGAATTGATACATTCCTACGAATGAATTAGAATGGATCGTAGGAATGAATTAGAATGGTTATATTCATGCGAATGGATTAGAATGGATCCTATGAACGAATTAGAATGGATCATACGAATGAATTAGAATGGATCGTACAAATAAATTAGAATGGATCATATGAATGAATTAGAATGGTTACATTCGTGCGAATGAATTAGAATGGATCGTACGAATAGATTAGAATGGATCGTATGAATAGATCGTACGATCCATTCGAATTCATTCGCTCGAATGTATCCATTCTAATTCATTCGTACGATTCAGTCTAATTCATTCGTACGATCCATTCTAATTCATTCGGTTAATCCATTCTAATTCATTCGTACGATCCATTCTAATTCATTCGCACGTTCCATTCTAATTTATTCATACGATCCATTCTAATTCATTCATACGATCTATTCTAATTCATTCAAACGATGTATTCTAATTCATTCGTACAATGCGTTCTAATCAATTCGTACGATCCATTCTAATTCATTCGTACAATCCATTCTAATTCATTCGCAAGATCCATTCTAATTCATTCGTATGATCCATTCTAATTCATTCCTACGATCTATTCTAATTCATTCGCTTGAATGTATC
The DNA here is from genome assembly GCA_947650365.1 of Chamaelirium japonicum. Classification (NCBI taxonomy): domain Eukaryota; kingdom Viridiplantae; phylum Streptophyta; class Magnoliopsida; order Liliales; family Melanthiaceae; genus Chamaelirium; species Chamaelirium japonicum. The sequence continues at coordinate 117,220 of CANTAL010000158.1, forward strand.
CATTCTAACTCATTCGTTCGATCCATTCTAATTCATTTGGACGATCCATTCTAATTCATTAGCACGATCCATTCTAATTCATTCCTACGATCCATTCTAATTCATTCGCACAAATGTATTGTACGAATGAATTAGAATGGATCATACAAATGAATTAGAAAGGTTACATTCGTGAGAATGAATTAGAATGGATCATGCGAATGAATTTGAATGGATCATACGAATGAAATAGAATGGATCAAACGAATGAATTAGAATGGATACATTCGAGCGAATGAATTAGAATAGATCGTAGGAATGAATTAGAATGGATCATACGAATGAATTAGAATAGATACATTCGTGCGAATGAATTAGAATGGATCGTAGGAATGAATTAGAATGGATCGTACGAATGAACTAGAATGGATACATTCGTGCGAGTGAATTAGAATGGATCATATGAAAGAATTAGAATGGATCGTGCGAATGAATTAGAAAGGATCGTACGAATGAATTAGAATGGATATATTCGTGCGAATGAATTAGAATGGATCGTACGAATGAATTAGACTGGATCGTACGAATAAATTAGAATGGATACATTCATGCAAATCAATTAGAATGGATCGTACGAATGAATTAGAATGGATCGTATGAACGAATTAGAATGGATCATACGAATGAATTAGAATGGATACATTCGAGCGAATAAATTAGAATAGATCGTGCGAATAAATTAGAATGGATCATACGAATGAATTAGAATAGATCGTACGAATGAATTAGAATGGATCGTATGAACGAATTAGAATGGATCGTACGAATGAATTAGAATGGATACATTCAAGCGAATAAATTAGAATAGATCGTGCGAATAAATTAGAATGGATCGTACGAATGAATTAGAATGGATCGTACGAATGTATTAGAATGGATCGTGCGAATGAATTAGAATGGATCGTACGAATGAATTAGAATGGATCGTGCGAATGAATTAGAATGGATCGTACGAATAAATTAGAATGGATACATTTGTGAGAATGAATTAGAATGGATCGTACGAATGAATTAGAGTGGATCGTACGAATGAATTAGAATGGATACATTCGAGCGAATGAATTAGAATGGATCGTACGAATGAATTAGAATGGATCATAGGAATGAATTAGAATGGATCATGCAAATGAATTAGAATGGATCGTACGAACGAATTAGAATGGATCGTACGAATGAATTAGAATGGATACACTTGTGCGAATGAATTAAAATGGCTCATACGAATGAATTAGAATGGATCGTACGAATACATTAGAATGGATCATACGAATGAATTAGAATAGATACATTCGAGCGAATGAATTAGAATGGATCGTGCGATGAATTAGAATGGATCATACAAATGAATTAGAATGGATTCTAATCCATTCGTACGATCCATTCTAATCTATTCTAATTCATTCACACAAATGTATCCATTCTAATTCATTCTCACAAATGTAACCTTTCTAATTCATTTGTATGATCCATTCTAATTCATTCGTACGATCCATTCAAATCCATTAATACGATCCATTCTAATCCATTCGTACGATCTATTCTAATTAATTCGTACGATCTATTCTAATTCATTCTCACAAATGTAACCATTCCAATTCATTTGTACGATCCATTCTAATTCATTCGTATGATCCATTCTAATCCACTCGTACGATCCATTCTAATTCATTCGCACGAATGTAACCATTCTAATTCATTCATACGATCCATTCTAATCCATTCCTACGATCCATTCTAATTCATTCGTACGAATGTATCCATTCTAATTCATTTGCACGATCCATTCTAATTCATTCCTATGATCCATTCTAATTCATTCGTACGATCCATTCTAATTCATTCGTACGATACATTCTAATTCATTCGTACGAATGGATTAGAACGCATTGTACGAATGAATTAGAATGGATCGTACGAATGAATTAGAATGGATACATTCGTGCGAATGAATTAGATTGGATTGTACGTATGAATTAGAATGGATCGTGCGAATGAACTAGAATGGATACATACAGTCATGCGAATGAATTAGAATGGATCGTATGAATGAGTTAGAATGGATCGTATGAATGAATTAGACTGGATTGCATGAATGAATTAGAATGGATCATACGAATGAATTGGAATGGATCGTACGAATGAATTAGAATGGATACTTTCCTGCAAATGAATTAGAATGGATCGTACGAACGAATTAGAATGGATCATACGAATGAATTAGAATGGATCGTGCGAATGAATTAGAATGGATCATGCGAATGAATTAGAATGGATACATTCGTACAAAGGAATTAGAATGGATCGTGCGAATGAATTAGAATGGATCGTACGAATGAATTTGAATGGATACATTTGTGCGAATGAATTAGAATGGATCGTACGAATGAATTAGAATGAATCATACGAATGAATTAGAATGGATCATACGAATGAATTAGGATACATCATGTGAATAAATTTGAATGGATTGTACGTTTGAATTAGATTGGATAGTGCGAATGAATTACAATGGATACATTCGTGCAAATGAATTAGAATAGATCGTATGAATGAATTAGAATGGATCGTACGAATGAATTAGAATGGATAGTGCGAATGAATTAGAATGGATCATACGAATAAATTAGAATGGATTGTACGAATGAATTAGAATAGATCGTGCGAATGAATTATAATGGATCGTACGAAAGAATTAGAATAGATCGTACGAATGAATTAGAATGGATCATACGAATGAATTAGAATCGATCGTACGAATGAATTAGAATAGATCGTACGAATGAATTAGAATGGATACATTTGTGCGATGAATAAAAATAGAGCGTACGAATGAATTAGAATGGAGCGTACGAATGAACTAGAATGGATTCATTCGTGCGAATAAATTAAAATGGATCATATGAAAGAATTAGAATGGATCGTGCGAATGAATTAGAATGGATCGTGCGAATGAATTAGAATGGTTCGTACGAACGAATTAGAATGGATCGTACGAACGAATTAGAATGGATCATATGAACGAATTAGAATGGATCGTACGAATGAATTGGAATGGATACATTCGTACGATCCATTCTAATTCATTCGTATGATCCATTCTTATTCATTCGTACGATCCATTCAAATTCATTCGCATGATCCATTCTAATTCATTCGTACGATCCATTCTAATTCATTCTCACGAATGTAACCTCTCTAATTCATTTGTATGATCCATTCTAATTCATTCGTATTATCCATTCTAATCCATTCGTACGATCCATTCTAATCCATTCGTACGATCCATTCTAATTCATTCGTACGATCCATTCTAATTCATTCTCACGAATGTAACCTTTCTAATTTATTTGTACGATCCCTTCTAATTCATTCGTACGATCCATTCTAATCCATTCGTACAATCCATTCTAATCCATTCGTACGATCCATTCTAATTCATTCGCACGAATGTAATCATTCTAATTCATTCGTACGATCCATTCTAATTCATTCCTACGATCCATTCTAATTCATTCGCACGAATGTATCCATTCTAATTCATTTGCACGATCCATTCTAATTCATTCCTATGATCCATTCTAATTCATTCGCACGATCCATTCTAATTCATTCGCTCGAATGTATCCATTCTAATTCATTCGCTCGAATGTATCCATTCTAATTCATTCGCTCGAATGTATCCATTCTAATTCATTCGCACGATCCATTCGAATTTATTTGTACGATTCATTTTAATTCATTCGCATGATCCATTCTAATTCATTCGTATGATACATTCGTGCGAATGAATTAGAATGGATCGTACGAATGAATTAAAATGGATCGTACGAATGAATTAGAATAGATCGTGCGAATAAATTAGAATGGATCATATGAATGAATTAGAATAGATATATTCATGCGAATGAATTAGAATGGCTCGTACAAAAGAATTAGAATAGATCGTGTGAATGAATTAGAATGGATCGTATGAATAAATTAGAATGGATCGTACAAATGAATTAAAATGGATACATTTGTGCGAATGAGTTAGAATGGATCATACGATTGAATTAGAATGGATCATACGAATGAATTAGAATGGATCGTATGAATGGATTAGAATGGATCATAGGAATGAATTATAATGGATCGTGCAAATGAATTTGAATGGATACATTCGTGCGAATGAATTAGAATGGATTGTAGGAATGAATTAAAAATGATCGTACGAATGAATTAGAATGGTTACATTCGTGCGAATGAATTAGAATGGATCGTACGAATGGATTAGAATAGATCATATGAATGGATTAGAATGGATCGTACAAATGAATTAGAAAGGTTACCTTTGTGAGAATGAATTAGAATGGATCGTACGAATGAATTAGAATGGATCGTACGAATGGATTAGAATGGATCGTACGAATGGATTAGAATGGATCGTACGAATGGATTAGAATAGATCGTACGAATGAATTAGAATGGATCATACAAATGAATTAGAAAAGTTACATTCGTGAGAATGAATTAGAATTGATCGTACGAATGAATTAGAATGGATCATGCGAATGAATTTGAACGGTTACATTCGTGAGAATGAATTAGAATTGATCGTACGAATGAATTAGAATGAATCATGCGAATGAATTTGAATGGATCGTACGAATGATTTAGAATGGATTGAACGAATGAACTAGAATGGATACATTCAAGCGAATGAATTAGAATAGATCATAGGAATGAATTAGAATGGATCATACGAATGAATTAGAATGGATCGTGCGAATGAATTAGAATGGATTGTACGAATGAATTAGAATGGATACATTCGTGCGAATGAATTAGAATGGATCAGACAAATGAATTAGAATAGATCGTACGATTCATTCTAATTCATTCGTACGATCCATTCTAATGCATTCGTACGATTCATTCTAATTCATTCGCACGATCCATTCTAATTCATTCGTATGATCCATTCTAATTTATTTGCTCGAATATATGATCCATTCTAATTTATTCGCAAGAATGTATCCATTCTAATTCATTCGTACAATCCATTCTAATTTATTCGTACAAATGTATCCATTCTAATTCATTCGTACGATCCGTTCTAATTTATTCGTAAGATTTATTCTAATTCATTCGTACGATCCATTCTAATTCATTCGCACGAATGTATCCATTCTAATTCATTCAAACAATCTATTCTAATTCATTCGCACGATCCATTCAAATTCATTCGTATGATCCATTCTAATTCATTCCTACGATCTATTCTAATTCATTCGCTCGAATGTATCCATTCTAATTCATTCGTTCGATCCATTCTAATTCATTCGTACGATCCATTCAAATTCATTCGCATGATCCATTCTAATTCATTCATATGATCCATTCTAATTCATTCTCACGAATGTAACCTTTCTAATTCATTTGTATAATCCATTCTAATTCATTCGTACGATCCATTCTAATCCATTCGTACGATCCATTGTAATTCATTCATACAATCCATTCAGGTTCATTCGCACAAATGTATCCATTCAAATTCATTCGTACGATCCATTCAAATTAATTCGCACGATCCATTCTAATTCAGTCGTATGAATGTATAGATCGTGCGAATGAATTAGAATGGATCGTACGAATGAATTAGAAAGGTTACATTCGTGAGAATGAATTAGAATGGATCGTACGAATTAATTAGAATGGATCATACGAATGAATTTGAATGGATACATTTGTGCGAATGAATCTGAATGGATTGTATGAATGAATTACAATGGATCGTACGAATGAATTAGAATGGATCGTACGAATGAATTAGAAATGAATTAGAATGGATCGTATGAATGAATTAGAATGGATACATTCGAGCGAATGAATTAGAATGGATCGTACGAATGAATTAGAATGGATCATAGGAATGAATTAGAATAGATCGTGCAAATGAATTAGATACATTCGTGCGAATGAATTAGAATAGATCGTAGGAATGAATTAGAATGGATCGTATGAATGAATTAGAATGGTTACATTCGTGCGAATGCATTAGAATGGATCGTACGAATGAATTAGAATGGATCGTGCGAATGAATTAGAATGGATTGTACGAATGAAGTAGAATGGATACATTCGTACGAATGAATTAGAATGGATCATATGAAAGAATTAGAATGGATCATACAAATGAATTAGAATGGATCGTACGAATGAATTAGAATGGATCATGCGAATGAATTAGAATGGATTGTACGAATGAATTAGAATGGATACATTTGTGCGAATAAATTAGAATGGATAGTACGAATGAATTAGAATGGATCGTACGAATGAATTAGAATGGATATATTTATGCGAATGAATTAGAATGGATCGAACGAATGAATTAGAATGGATACATTTGTGTGAAAGAATTAGAATGGATCGTGCGAATGAATTAGAATGGATCGTACGAATGAATTAGAATGGTTACATTCGTGCGAATGAATTAGAATGGATTGTACGAATGAATTAGAATGGATCGAACGAATGAATTAGAATGGATATATTCGAGCGAATGAATTAGATTGGATCGTACGAATGAATTAGAATGGATCCACCGAATGAGTTAGAATGGATTATGTAAATGAATTAGAATGGATCGTACGAATGAATTTGAATGGATACATTCGTGCGAATGAGTTAGAATGGATCATACGAATGAATTAGAATGGATCGTACGAATGAATTAGAATGGATTGTGCGAATGAATTAGAATGGATTGTATGAATTAATAAGAATGGATCGTACGAATGAATTAGAATGGATCGTGCGAATGAATTAGAATGGATCGTATATTGGTGCAAATAAATTAGAATGGATCGTACGAATGGATCGTACGAATGAGTTAGAATGGATCGTGCGAATGAATTAGAATGGATCGTACGAATGAATTAGAATGGATCCACCGAATGAGTTAGAATGGATCATACGAATGAATTAGAATGGATCGTACGAATGAATTAGAATGGATTGTGCGAATGAATTAGAATGGATTCGTGCGAATGAATTAGAATGGATCGTACGAATAAATTAGAATGGATCATACAAATGAATTAGAAAGGTTACATTCATGAGAATGAATTAGAATGGATCGTATGAACGAATTAGAATGGATCGTACGAATGAATTAGAATGGATACATTCGAGCGAATGAATTAGAATAGATCATAGGAATGAGTTAGAATGGATCATACGAATGAATTAGAATGGATCGTACGAATGAATTAAAATGGATCGTGCGAATGAATTATAATGGATCGTACGAATGAATTAGAATGGATCGTGCGAATGAATTAGAATGAATCATACGAATGCATTAGAATGGATCTTACGAATGAATTAGAATGAATAGTACGATCCATTCTAATTCATTCGTCCGATCCATTCTAATTCATTCGCACGAATGTATCCATTCTAATTCATTCGTACAATCCATTCTAATTCATTCACACGATCCATTCTAATTCATTCGTATGATCCATTCTAATTCATTCCTACGATCTATTCTAATTCATTCGCTTGAATGTATCCATTCTAATTCATTCGTACGAGCCATTCTAATTCATTCGTACGATCCATTCTAATTCATTCGTACGATCCATTCTAATTTATTCATACGATCCATTCTAATTCATTCGTACGGTCTATTCTAATTCATTCGTACGATCCAATCTAATTCATTCTCACAAATGTAACCTTTCTAATTCGTTTGTACGATCCATTCTAATTCATTCGCACGATCCGTTCTAATTCATTCATACGAATGTATCCATTCTAATTCATTCGTACGATCCATTTTAATTCAGTCGCACGAATATTACCATTCTAATTCATTCGTACGAATGAATGCATTAGAATGGATCGTACGAACGCATTGTACGAATGAATTATAATGGATCGTACGAATGAATTTGAATGGATCGTGCGAATGAATTAGAATTGATCGTATGAAAGAATTAGAATGGATCGTACGAATGGATTAGAATGGATCCATTCATGCAAATGAATTAGAAAGGATCGTACGAATGAATTAGAATGGATCATACGAATGAATTATAATGGATCATGCGAATGAATTAGAACGGATCGTGTGAATGAATTAGAATGGATCGTGCGAATGAATTAGAATGGATATATTCGTACAAATGAATTAGAATGGATGGTACGAATGAATTAGAATGGATCATATGAATGAATTAGAATGGATACATTTGTACGAATGAATTAGAATAGATACATTTGTGCGAATAAATTAGATTGCATCGTACGAATGAATTAGAATGGATCATAGGAATGAATTAGAATTGATCATGCAAATGAATTAGAATGGATACATTCGTGCGAATGAATTAGAATGGATCATAGGAATGAATTAGAATGGATCATACGAATGGATCAGAATGGATCGTACGAATGGATTAGAATGGATCGTACGAATGAATTAGAATGGTTCGTACAAATGAATTAGAAAGGTTACATTTGTGAGAATGAATTAGAATGGATCGTACGAATGAATTAGAATGGATCATGCGAATGAATTTGAACGGATCGTACGAATGAATTAGAATGGATCGAACGAATGAATTAGAATGGATATATTCGTGCGAATAAATTAGAATGGATCATACGAATGAATTAGAATGGATCGTACAAATGAATTAGAAAGGTTATATTTGTGAGAATGAATGAGAATGGATCGTACGAATTAATTAGAATAGATCGTACAAATGAATTAGAATGGATCGTATGAATAAATTAGAATGGATCGTACGAATGAATTAGAATGGATCGTATGAACGAATTAGAATGGATCGTACAAATGAATTAGAATGGATACATTCGAGCGAATGAATTAGAATAGATCATAGGAATGAATTAGAAGGGATCATACTAATGAATTAGAATGGATCATACGAATGAATTAGAATGGTTACATTCGTACGATCCATTCTAATCCATTCGTACGATCCATTCTAATTCATTCGCACGATCCGATCCATTCTAATCCATTTGTACGATCCATTCTAATTCATTCGTACGATCCATTCTAATTCATTCTCACAAATGTAACCTTTCTAATTCATTTTTATGATCCATTCTAATTTATTCGTACAATCCATTCTAATCCATTCGTACGATCCATTCTAATCCATTTGTACGATCCATTCTAATTCATTCGCACGAATGTAACCATTCTAATTTATTCGTACAATTCAATCTAATTCATTCGCACGATCCATTCTAATTCATTCGCATAAATATATCCATTCTAATTCATTCGTACGATCTATTCTAATCCATTCAAATGTATCCATTCTAATTCATTCGTACGATCCATTCTAATTCATTCGTATAATCCATTCAAATTCATTCCTACGATCTATTCTAATTCATTCGCTCGAATATATCCATTCTAATTCATTCTAATTCTAATTAGAATGGATCATACGAATGAATTAGAATGGATCGTATGAATGGATTAGAATGGATCATAGGAATGAATTAGAATGGATCGTGCGAATGAATTAGAATGGATCGTACGAATGAATTAGAATGGATCCACCGAATGAGTTAGAATGGATCATACGAATGAATTAGAATGGATCGTACGAATGAATTAGAATGGATTGTGCGAATGAATTAGAATAGATCGTATAAATGAATTAGAATGGATCCAACGAATGAGTTAGAATGGATCATACGAATGAATTAGAATGGATCGTACGAATGAATTAGAATAGCTCATACGAATGAATTAGAATGAATCGTACGAATGAATTAGATTGGTTACATTCGTGCGAATGAATTAGAATGGATCGTATGAATGAATTAGAATGGATCGTATGAATGAATTAGAATAGATCGTACGAATGAATTAGAATGGATACATTCGAGCGAGTGAATTAGAATGGATCGTACGAATGAATTAGAATGAATCATATGAATGAATTAGAATGGATCGTACGAATGAATTAGAATTGGAATGGATCGTACGAATGAATTGGAATACATCATGTGAATGAATTAGGATGGATCGTACATTTGAATTAGATTTGATTGTGCGAATGAATTAGAATGGATACATTCTAATTCATTCGCACGATGCATTCTAATTCATTATTATGATCGATTCTAATCCATTCGTACGATCCATTCTAATTCATTCGTATCATCCATTCTAATTAGAATTAGAATGGATACATTCGAGCGAATGAATTAGAATAGATCATAGGAATTAATTAGAATGGATCATACGAATGAATTAGAATGGATCGTACGAATGAATTAGAATGGATACATTCGAATGGATTAGACTGGATCATACGAATAAATTAGAATGGATATATTTATGCGAATGAATTAGAATGGATCGTGTGAATGAATTAGAATGAATCGTACGAATGAATTAGAATGTTACATTCGTGCGAATGAATTAGAATGGATCGTACGAATGAATTAGAATGGATCATAGGAATGAATTAGAATGGATTCTGCGAATGAATTAGAATGGATACGTTCGAGCGAATAAATTAGAATATATCATGCGAATAAATTAGAATGGATCATACGAATGAATTAGAATAGATATATTCATGCGAATGAATTAGAATGGATCGTACGAATGAATTAGAATGGATCGTGCGAATGAATTAGAACGGATCGTAGGAATGAATTAGAATGGATACATTCGTGCGAATGAATTAGAATGGATCATACGAATGAATTAGAATGGATCGTACGAATGAATTAGAATGGATCGTACGAAAGGATTATAATGGATCGTACGAATGGATTAGAACGCATTGTACGAATGAATTAAAATATATATATTTGTGCGAATGAATTAGATTGCATCGTACGAATGAATTTGAATGGATCGTACGAATGAATTAGAATGGATCGTGCGAATGAATTAGAATGGATCGTGTGAATGAATTAGAATGGATCGTACGAATGAATTAGAATGGATCGTGCGAATGAATTAGAATGGATCGTACGAATAAATTAGAATGCATACATTTGTGCGAATAAATTTGAATGGATCGTACGAATGAATTAGAATGGATCGTACGAATGAATTAGAATGGATACATTCGAGCGAATGAATTAGAATGGATTGTATGAATGAATTAGAATGGATCATAGGAATGAATTAGAATGGGTCGTGCAAATGAATTAGAATGGATCGTACTAACGAATTAGAATGGATCATACGAATGAATTAGAATGGATATACTTGTGCGAATGAATTAGAATGGATCATACGAATGAATTAGAATGGATCGTATGAATGCATTAGAATGGATCATACGAATGAATTAGAATAGATACATTCGAGCGAATGAATTAGAAGGGATCGTGCGATGAATTAGAATGGATCATACAAATGAATTAGAATGGATTCTAATCCATTCGTACGATCCATTCTAATCTATTCTAATTCATTCACACAATTGTATCCATTCTAATTCATTCTCACAAATATAACCTTTCTAATTCATTTGTATGATCCATTCTAATTCATTCATACAATCCATTCAAATCCATTCGTACGATCCATTCTAATCCATTCGTACGATCTATTCTAATTAATTCATACGATCCATTCTAATTCATTCTCACAAATATAACCTTTCTAATTCATTTGTACGATCCATTCTAATTCATTCGTACGATCCATTCTAATCCATTTGTACGATCCATTCTAATTCATTCGCACGAATGTAACCATTCTAATTCATTCGTACGATCTATTCTAATTCATTCCTACGATCCATTCTAATTTATTCGCACGAATGTATCCATTCTAATTCATTTGCACGATCCAATCTTATTCATTCCTATGATCCATTCTAATTCATTCGTACGATCCATTCTAATTCATTCATACGATCCATTCTAATTCATTCGTACGATACATTCTAATTCATTCGTACGAATGGATTAGAACGCATTGTACGAATGAATTAGAATGGATCGTACGAATGAATTAGAATGGATACATTCGTGCGAATGAGTTAGATTGGATTGTACGTATGAATTAGAATGGATCATGCGAATGAACTAGAATGGATACATACATTCATGCGAATGAATTAGAATAGATCGTATGAATGAGTTAGAATGGATCGTATGAATGAATTAGAATGGATTGCATGAATAAATTAGAATGGATCATACGAATGAATTGGAATGGATAGTACGAATGAATTAGAATGGATACATTCATGCAAATGAATTAGAATGGATCGTACGAACGAATTAGAATGGATCATACGAATGAATTAGAATGGATCGTGCGAATGAATTAGAATGGATCGTGCGAATGAATTAGAATGGATACATTCGTACAAAGGAATTAGAATGGATCGTTTGAATGAATTAGAATGGATCGTACGAATGAATTAGAATGGATACATTTGTGCGAATGAATTAGAATGGATCGTACGAATGAATTAGAATGAATCATACGAATGAATTAGAATGGATCATACGAATGAATTAGAATACATCATGTGAATGAATTAGAATGGATCGTACGTTTGAGTTAGATTGGATTGTGCGAATGAATTACAATGGATATATTCGTGCGAATGAATTAGAATAGATCGTATGAATGAATTAGAATGGATCGTACGAATGAATTAGAATGGATACATTTGTACGAATGAATTAGAATGGATCATACGAATGAATTAGAATGGATCATACGAATGAATTAGAATAGATAGTGCGAATGAATTAGAATGGATCATACGAATAAATTAGAATAGATTATACGAATGCATTAGAATAGATCGTGCGAATGAATTAGAATGGATCGTACGAAAAAATTAGAATGGATCGTACGAATGAATTAGAATGGATCATACGAATGAATTAGAATCGATCATGCGAATGAATTAGAATAGATCGTACGAATGAATTAGAATGGATACATTTGTGCGATGAATAAGAATGGAGCGTACGAATGAATTAGAATGGAGCGTACGAATGAACTAGAATGGATTCATTCGTGCGAATGAATTAGAATCGATCATATGAAAGAATTAGAATGGATCGTGCGAATGAATTAGAATGGATCGTGCGAATGAATTAGAATGGATCGTACGAACGAATTAGAATGGATCGTACGAACGAATTAGAATAGATCATATGAACGAATTAGAATGGATCGTACGAATGAATTGGAATGGATACATTCGTACGATCCATTCTAATTCATTCGTACGATCCATTCTTATTCATTCATACGATCCATTCAAATTCATTCGCATGATCCATTCTAATTCATTCGTACGATCCATTCTAATTCATTCTCACGAATGTAACCTTTCTAATTCATTTGTATGATCCATTCTAATTCATTCGTATGATCCATTCTAATCCATTCTAATCCATTCTTACGATCCATTCTAATCCATTCGTACGATCCATTCTAATTCATTCGTACGATCTATTCTAATTCATTCTCATAAATGTAACCTTTCTAATTTATTTGTACGATCCATTCTAATTCATTCGTACGATCCATTCTAATCCATTCATACAATCCATTCTAATCAATTCGTACGATCCATTCTAATTCATTCGCACGAATGTAACCATTCTAATTCATTCGTACGATCCATTCTAATTCATTCCTACGATCCATTCTAATTTATTCACACGAATGTATCTATTCTAATTCATTTGCACGATCCATTCTAATTCATTCATATGATCCATTCTAATTCATTCGTACGATCCATTCTAATTCATTCGCTCGAATGTATCCATTCTAATTCATTCGTACGATCCATTCTAATTCGTTCATGCGATCCATTTTAATTCGTTCGTACGATCCATTCTAATTCGTTCGTACGATCCATTCTAATTCATTCGCACGATCTATTCGAATTCATTTGTACGATCCATTTTAATTCATTCGCATGATCCATTCTAATTCATTCGTATGATACATTCGTGCGAATGAATTAGAATGGATCGTACGAATGAATTAGAATGGATCGTACGAATGAATTAGAATAGATCGTGCGAATAAATTAAAATGGATCATACGAATGAATTAGAATAGATATATTTATGCGAATGAATTAGAATGGATCATACAAATGAATTAAAATGGATACATTTGTGCGAATGAATTAGAATGGATCATACGATTGAATTAGAATGGATCATGCGAATGAATTAGAATGGATCGTATGAATGGATTAGAATGGATCATAGGAATGAATTATAATGGATCGTGCAAATGAATTAGAATGGATACATTCGTGCGAATGAATTAGAATGGATCGTAGGAATGAATTAACAAGGATCGTACGAATGTATTAGAATGGTTACATTCGTGCGAATGAATTAGAATGGATCGTATGAATGGAATAGAATGGATCGTACGAATGGATTAGAATGGATCGTACAAATGAATTAGAAAGGTTACCTTTATGAGAATGAATTAGAATGGATCGTACGAATGGATTAGAATGGATCGTACGAATGGATTAGAATGGATCGTACGAATGGATTAGAATGGATCGTACGAATGAATTAGAATGGATCATACAAATGAATTAGAAAGGTTACATTCGTGAGAATGAATTAGAATGGATCGTATGAATGAATTAGAATGAATCATGCGAATGAATTTGAATGGATCGTACGAATGAATTAGAATGGATCGAACGAATGAACTAGAATGGATACATTCAAGCGAATGAATTAGAATAGATCATAGGAATGAATTAGAATGGATCATACGAATGAATTAGAATGGATCGTGCGAATGAATTAGAATGGATTGTACGAATGAATTAGAATGGATACATTCGTGTGAATGAATTAGAATGGATCGGACGAATGAATTAGAATAGATCGTACGATTCATTCTAATTCATTCGTATGATCCATTCTAATACATTCGTAAGATTCATTCTAATTCATTCGCACGATCCATTCTAATTTATTCGTATGATCCATTCTAATTTATTTGCACGAATATGCGATCCATTCTAATTTATTCGCAAGAATGTATCCATTCTAATTCATTCGTACAAATGTATCCATTCTAGTTCATTCGTACGATCCATTATAATTCATTCGTAAGATTTATTCTAATTCATTCGTACGATCCATTCTAATTCATTCGCACGAATGTATTCATTCTAATTCATTCATATAATCCATTCTAATTCATTCGCACGATCCATTCTAATTCATTTGTATGATCCATTCTAATTCATTCCTACGATCTATTCTAATTCATTCGCTCGAATGTATCCATTCTAATTCATTCAATCGATCCATTCTAATTCATTCGTACGATCCATTCAAATTCATTCGCATGATCCATTCTAATTCATTCGTATGATCCATTCTAATTAATTCTCATGAATGTAACCTTTCTAATTCATTTGTATGATCCATTCTAATTCATTTGTACGATCCATTCTAATCCATTCGTATGATCCATTGTAATTCATTCATATAATCCATTCAGATTTATTCGCACAAATGTATCCATTCAAATTCATTCGTATGATCCATTCAAATTAATTCGCACGATCCATTCTAATTCAGTCGTATGAATGTATAGATCGTGCGAATGAATTAGAATGGATCGTACGAATGAATTAGAAATGTTACATTCATGAGAATGAATTAGAATGGATCGTACGAATTAATTAGAATGGATCATACGAATGAATTTGAATGGATACATTTGTGCGAATGAATCTGAATGGATTGTATGAATGAATTACAATGGATCGTACGAATGAATTAGTATGGATCGTACGAATGAATTAGAAATGAATAAGAATGGATTATATGAATGAATTAGAATGGATACATTCGAGCGAATAAATTAGAATGGATCGTATGAATGAATCAGAATGGATCATAGGAATGAATTAGAATAGATCGTGCAAATGAATTAAATACATTCGTGCGAATGAATTAGAATAGATCGTAGGAATGAATTAGAATGGATCGTACGAATGAATTAGAATGGTTACATTCGTGCGAATGAATTAGAATGGATCGTACGAATGAATTAGAATGGATCGTGCGAATGAATTAGAATGGATTGTATGAATGAAGTAGAATGGATACATTCGTGCGAATTAATTAGAATGGATCATATGAAAGAATTAGAATGGATCATACAAATGAATTAGAAAGGATCGTACGAATGAATCATGTGAATGAATTAGAATGGATCATGTGAA
The DNA here is from genome assembly GCA_947650365.1 of Chamaelirium japonicum. NCBI lineage: Eukaryota > Viridiplantae > Streptophyta > Magnoliopsida > Liliales > Melanthiaceae > Chamaelirium > Chamaelirium japonicum. Next base: position 133,521 of record CANTAL010000158.1, read on the forward strand.
TGAATTAGAATGGATTGTACGAATGAATTAGAATGGATACATTTGTGCGAATGAATTAGAATGGGTAGTGCGAATGAATTAGAATGGATCGTACGAATGAATTAGAATGGATCGAACGAATGAATTAGAATGGATACATTTGTGTGAATATATTAGAATGGATCGTGCGAATGAATTAGAATGGATCGTATGAATGAATTAGAATGGTTACATTCGTGCGAATGAATTAGAATGGATCGTACGAATGAATTAGAATGGATCGAACGAATGAATTAGAATGGATACATTCGAGCAAATGAATTAGATTGGATCGTACGAATGAATTAGAATGGATCCACCGAATGAGTTAGAATGGATTATGCGAATGAATTAGAATGGATCGTATGAATGAATTAGAATGGATACATTCATGCGAATGAGTTAGAATGGATCATACGAATGAATTAGAATGGATCGTACGAATGAATTAGAATGGATTGTGCAAATGAATTAGAATGGATCATATGAATTAATAAGAATGGATCATACGATTGAATTAGAATGGATCGTGCGAATAAATTAGAATAGATCGTATATTGGTGCAAATAAATTAGAATGGATCGTACAAATGAATAAGAATGGATCGTACGAATGAGTTAGAATGGATCGTGCGAATGAATTAGAATGGATCGTACGAATGAATTAGAATGGATCCACCGAATGAGTCAGAATGGATCATACGAATGAATTAGAATGGATCGTACGAATGAATTAGAATAGATTGTGCGAATGAATTAGAATGGATTCGTGCGAATGAATTAGAATGGATCGTACGAATAAATTAGAATGGATCACACAAATGAATTAGAAAGGTTACATTCATGAGAATGAATTAGAATGGATCGTATGAACGAATTAGAATGGATCGTACGAATGAATTAGAATGGATACATTCGAGCAAATAAATTAGAATAGATCGTAGGAATGAGTTAGAATGGATCATACGAATGAATTAGAATGGATCGTACGAATGAATTAGAATGGATCGTGCGAATGAATTAGAATGGATCGTACGAATGAATTAGAATGGATCGTGCGAATGAATTAGAATGAATCGTACGAATGCATTAGAATGGATCATACGAATGAATTAGAATGAATCATGCGATCCATTCTAATTCATTCACACGAATGTATCCATTCTAATTCATTCGTACAATCCATTCTAATTCATTCGCATGATCTATTCTAATTCGTTCGTATGATCCATTCTAATTCATTCCTACGATCTATTCTAATTCATTCGCTCGAATGTATCCATTCTAATTCATTCGTACGATCCATTCTAATTCATTCGTACGATCCATTCTAATTCATTCGTACGATCCATTCTAATTTATTCGTACGATCCATTCTAATTCATTCGTACGGTCTATTCTAATTCATTCATACGATCCAGTCTAATTCATTCTAACAAATGTAACCTTTCTAATTCATTTGTACGATCCATTCAAATTCATTCGCACGAACCGTTCTAATTTATTCGTACGAATGTATCCATTCTAATTCATTCGTACGATCCATTCTAACTCATTCGCACGAATGTAACCATTCTAATTCATTCGTACGAATGAATGCATTAGAATGGATCGTACGAACGCATTGTACGAATGAATTAGAATGGATCGTACGAATGAATTTGAATGGATCGTGCGAATGAATTAGAATTGATCGTACTAATGAATTAGAATGGATCGTACGAATGGATTAGAATGGATCCATTCATGCAAATGAATTAGAATGGATCGTACGAATAAATTAGAATGGATCATACGAATGAATTAGAATGGATCGTGCGAATGAATTAGAACGGATCGTGCGAATGAATTAGAATGGATCGTGCGAATGAATTAGAATGGATACATTTGTACAAATGAATTAGAATGGATCGTACGAATGAATTAGAATGGATCATATGAATGAATTAGAATGGATCCATTTGTACGAATGAATTAGAATTGATACATTTGTGCGAATGAATTAGATTGCATCGTACGAATGAATTAAAATGGATCGTAGGAATGAATTAGAATGGATCATGCAAATGAATTAGAATGGATACATTCGTGCGAATAAATTAGAATGGATCATAGGAATGAATTAGAATGGATCATACGAATGGATCAGAATGGATTGTACGAATGGATTAGAATGGATCGTACGAATGAATTAGAATGGATCATACAAATGAATTAGAAAGGTTACATTCGTGAGAATGAATTAGAATGGATCGTACGAATGAATTAGAATGGATCATGCGAATGAATTTGAACGGATCGTACGAATGAATTAGAATGGATCGAAGGAATGAATTAGAATGGACATATTCGTGCGAATAAATTAGAATGGATCGTACGAATGAATTAGAATGGATCGTACAAATGAATTAGAAAGGTTATATTTGTGAGAATGAATGAGAATGGATCGTATGAATGAATTAGAATAGATCGTACGAATGAATTAGAATGGATCGTATGAATAAATTAGAATGGATCGTACGAATGAATTAGAATGGATCGTATGAATGAATTAGAATGGATCGTATGAATGAATTAGAATGGATACATTCGAGCGAATGAATTAGAATAGATCATAGGAATGAATTAGAATGGATCATACTAATGAATTAGAATGGATCGTACGAATGAATTAGAATGGTTACATTCGTACGATCCATTCTAATCCATTCGTACGATCCATTCTAATTCATTCGCACGATCCGATCCATTCTAATCCATTCGTACGATCCATTCTAATTCATTCGTACGATCCATTCTAATTCATTCTCACAAATGTAACCTTTCTAATTCATTTGTACGATCCATTCTAATTTATTCGTACGATCCATTCTAATCCATTCGTACGATTCAATCTAATTCATTCGCACGATCCATTCTATTTCATTCGCATAAATATATCCATTCTAATTCATTCGTACGATCCATTCTAATCCATTCGAATGTATCCATTCTAATTCATTCGTACGATCCATTCTAATTTATTCGTATAATCCATTCTAATTCATTCCTACGATCTATTCTAATTCATTCGCTCGAATGTATCCATTCTAATTCATTCTAATTCTAATTAGAATGGATCATACGAATGAATTAGAATGGATCGTACGAATGGATTAGAATGGATCATAGGAATGAATTAGAATGGATCGTGCGAATGAATTAGAATGGATCGTACGAATGAATTAGAATGGATCCACTGAATGAGTTAGAATGGATCATACGAATGAATTGGAATGGATCGTACGAATGAATTAGAATGGATTGTGCGAATGAATTAGAATAGATCGTATGAATGAATTAGAATGGATCCAATGAATGAGTTAGAATGGATCATACGAATGAATTAGAATGGATCGTACGAATGAATTAGAATGGATTGTGCGAATGAATTTGAATAGATCATATGAATGAATTAGAAAGGATCGTACGAATGAATTAGAATAGCTCATACAAATGAATTAGAATGAATCGTACGAATGAATTAGAATGGTTATATTCGTGCGAATGAATTAGAATGGATCATACGAATGAATTAGAATGGATCGTATGAATGAATTAGAATAGATCGTAATAATGAATTAGAATGGATACATTCGAGCGAGTGAATTAGAATGGATCGTACGAATGAATTAGAATGGATCATACGAATGAATTAGAATGGATCGTACGAATGAATTAGAATTGAAATGGATCGTACGAATGAATTAGAATACATCATGTGAATGAATTAGGATGGATCGTACGTTTGAATTAGATTTGATTGTGCGAATGAATTAGAATGGATACATTCTAATTCATTCGCACGATGCATTCTAATTCATTATTATGATCCATTCTAATCCATTCGTACGATCCATTCTAATTCATTCGTATGATCCATTCTAATTAGAATTAGAATGAATTAGAATGGATACATTCGAGCGAATGAATTAGGATAGATCGTAGGAATTAATTAGAATGGATCGTACGAATAAATTAGAATGGATCGTACGAATGAATTGGAATGGGTACATTCGAATGGATTAGAATGGATCGTATGAATGAATTAGAATGGATATATTTATGCAAATGAATTAGAATAGATCGTGTGAATGAATTAGAATGAATCATACGAATGAATTAGAATGGTTACATTCGTGCGAATGAATTAGAATGGATCGTACGAATGAATTAGAATGGATCGTAGGAATGAATTAGAATGGATCGTATGAATAATTCATTCGTACGATCCATTCTAATTCATTCGTACGATCCATTCTAATCCATTCGTGCGATCCATTCTAATTCATTCGCACGAATGTAACCATTGTAATTCATTCGTACGATTCATTCTAATTCATTCGCACGATCCATTCTAATACATTCGCATAAATATATCCATTCTAATTCATTCGTATGATCCATTCTAATCCATTCGAATGTATCCATTCTAATTCATTCGTACGATCCATTCTAATTCATTCGTATGATCCATTCTAATTCATTCCTACGATCTATTCAAAGTCATTCGCTCGAATGTATCCGTTCTAATTCATTCTAATTCTAATTTGAATGGATCATACGAATGAATTAGAATGGATCGTACGAATGGATTAGAATGGATCATAGGAATGAATTAGAATGGATCGTGCGAATGAATTAGAAAGGATCGTACGAATGAATTAGAATGGATCCACCGAATGAGTTAGAATGGATCGTACGAATGAATTAGAATGGATCGTACGAATGAATTAGAATGGATTGTGTGAATGAATTAGAATAGATCGTATGAATGAATTAGAATGCATCCACCGAATGAGTTAGAATGGATCATACGAATGAATTAGAATGGATCGTACGAAGGAATTACAATGGATTGTGCGAATGAATTAGAATAGATCGTATGAATGAATTTGAATGGATCGTACGAATGAATTAGAATAGCTCATACGAATGAATTAGAATGAATCGTACGAATGAATTAGAATGGTTACATTCGTGCGAATTAATTAGAATGGATTATACGAATGAATTAGAATGGATCGTACGAATGAATTAGAAGAGATCGTACGAATGAATTAGAATGGATACATTCGATCGAATGAATTAGAATGGATCGTATGAATGAATTAGAATGGATCATACGAATGAATTAGAATGGATCATACGAATGAATTAGAATTGGAATGGATCGTACGAATGAATTAGAATACATCATGTGAATGAATTAGAACGGATCGTACGTTTGAATTAGATTGGATTGTGCGAATGAATTAGAATGGATACATTCGTGCGAATTAATTAGAATAGATCGTAGGAGTGAATTAGAATGGATCATATGAATGAATTAGAATGGATCGTACGAATGAATTACAATGGATACATTCGAATGGATTAGATTGGATCGTACGAATGAATTAGAATGGATATATTTATGCGAATGAATTAGAATGGATCGTGCGAATGAATTAGAATGAATCGTACGAATGAATTAGAATGGTTACATTCGTGTGAATGAATTAGAATGGATCGTACGAATGGATTAGAATGGATCGTACGAATGTATTAGAATGGATCGTACGAATGAATTAGAATGGATCGTACAAATGAATTAGAAAGGTTACATTTGTGAGAATGAATTAGAATGGATCGTACGAATGAATTAGAATGGATCGTACGGATGGATTAGAATGGATTGGATCGTGTGAATGAATTAGAATGGATCGTACGAATGGATTAGAATGGATCATACGAATGTAACTATTCTAATTCATTCGTACGATCCATTCTAATTCATTCGTATGATCCATTCTATTTCATTCCTACAATCTATTCTAATTCATTCACTCGAATGTATCCATTCTAATTCATTCGTACGATCCTTTCTAATTCGTTCATACGATCCATTCTAATTCATTCATACGATCCATTGTAATTTATTCGTATGATCCATTCTAATTCATTCGTACGATCTATTCTAATTCATTCGTACGATTCATTCTAATTCATTCTCACAAATGTAACCTTTCTAATTCATTTGTACGATCCATTCTAATTCATTCACATGATCCATTCTAATTTATTCGTACGATCCATTCTAATTCATTCGCACGATCCATTCTAATTCTTTTATATGATCCATTCTAATTCATTCACACGAATGTATCTATTCTAATTCATTTGCACGATCCATTCTAATTCCTTCCTATGATCCATTCTAATTCATTCGCTCGAATGTATCCATTCTAATTCATTCGTACACATTTGTGCGAATGAATTAGAATGGATCCACCGAATGAGTTAGAATGGATCATACGAATGAATTAGAATGGATCGTACGAATGAATTAGAATGGATTGTGCGAATGAATTAGAATAGATCATAAGAATGAATTAGAATGGATCCACCGAATGAGTTAAAATGGATAATACAAATGAATTAGAATGGATCGTACGAATGAATTACAATGGATTGTGCGAATGAATTAGAATAGATCGTATGAATGAATTAGAATGGATCGTACGAATGAATTAGAATAGCTCATACGAATGAATTAGAATGAATCATACGAATGAATTAGAATGGTTACATTCGTGTGAATGAATTAGAATGGATCATATGAATGAATTAGAATGGATCGTACGAATGAATTAGAATGGATACAGTCGATCGAATGAATTAGAATAGATCGTACGAATGAATTAGAATGGACTATATGAATGAATTAGAATGGATCGTACGAATGAATTAGAATTGGAATGGATCGTACGAATGAATTAGAATACATCATGCAATGAATTAGAATGGATCGTACGTTTGAATTAGATTGGATTGTGCGAATGAATTAGAATGGATACATTCGTGCGAATGAATTAGAATAGATCGTAGGAATGAATTAGAATGGATCATACGAATGAATTAGAATGGATCATACAAATGAATTAGAATGGATACATTCTAATGGATTAGAATGGATCGTACGAATGAATTAGAATGGATATATTTATGCGAATGAATTAGAATGGATCGTGTGAATGAATTAGAATAAATAGTACGAATGAATTAGAATGGTTACATTCGTGCGAATAAATTAGAATGGATCGTACGAATGGATTAGAATGGATCGTACAAATGGATTAGAATGGATAGTACGAATGAATTAGAATGGATCGTACAAAAGAATTAGAAATCTTACATTTGTGAGAATGAATTAGAATGGATCGTACGAATGAATTAGAATGGATCGTATAAATGGATTAGAATGGATCGGATCGTGCGAATGAATTAGAATGGATCGTACGAATGGGTTAGAATGGATCATACGAATGTAACCATTCAAATTCATTTGTACGATCTATTCTAATTTATTCGTATGATCCATTCTAATTCATTCCTACGATCAATTCTAATTCATTCGCTCGAATGTATCCATTCTAATTCATTCGTACGATCCATTCTAATTCGTTCATACGATCCATTCTAATTCATTCGTACGATCCATTCTAATTTATTCGTACGATCCATTCTAATTCATTCGTACGATCTATTCTAATTCATTCGTACGATCCATTCTAATTCATTCTCACAAATGTAACCTTTCTAATTTATTTGTACGATCCATTCTAATTCATTCGCATGATCCATTCTAATTCATTCGTACAATCCATTCTAATTAGAATTAGAATGAATTAGAATGGATACATTCGAGCGAATGAATTAGAATAGATCGTAGGAATAAATTAGAATGGATCATACGAATGAATTAGAATGGATCGTACGAATGAATTAGAATGGATACATTCGAATAGATTAGAATGGATCGTACGAATGAATTAGAATGGATATATTTATGCGAATGAATTAGAATGGATCGGGCGAATGAATTAGAATGAATCGTATGAATGAATTAGAATGGTTACATTCGTGCGAATGAATTAGAATGGATCGTACGAATGAATTAGAATGGATCATAGGAATGAATTAGAATGGATCGTATGAATAATTCATTTGTACGATCCATTCTAATTCATTCGTACGATCCATTCTAATCCATTCGTATGATCCATTCTAGTCCATTCGTACGATCCATTCTAATTCATTCGCACGAATGTAACCATTCTAATGCATTCATACGATTCATCCTAATTCATTCGCACGATCCATTCTAATACATTTGCATAAATATATCCATTCTAATTCATTCGTACGATCCATTCTAATCCATTCGAATGTATCCATTCTAATTCATTCGTACGATCCATTCTAATTCATTCGTATGTTCCATTCTAATTCATTCCTACGATCTATTCAAATTCATTCGCTCAAATGTATCCGTTCTAATTCATTCTAATTCATTAATCATACGAATGAATTAGAATGGATCGTACGAATGGATTAGAATAGATCATAGGAATGAATTATAATGGATCGTGCGAATGAATTAGAATGGATCGTACGAATGAATTAGAATGGATCCACCGAATGTGTTAGAATGGATCATATGAATGAATTAGAATGGATCGAACGAATGAATTAGAATGGATTGTGTGAATGAATTAGAATAGATCGTATGAATGAATTAGAATGCATCCACCGAATGAGTTAGAATGGATCATACGAATGAATTAGAATGGATCGTATGAAGGAGTTACAATGGATTGTGCGAATGAATTAGAATAGATCGTATGAATGAATTATAATGGATCGTACGAATGAATTAGAATAGCTCATACAAATGAATTAGAATGAATCGTACGAATGAATTAGAATGGTTACATTCGTGTGAATTAATTAGAAAGGATCATACGAATGAATTAGAATAGATCGTACGAATGAATTAGAATAGATCGTACGAATGAATTAGAATGGATACATTCGATCGAATGAATTAGAATGGATCGTACGAATGAATTAGAATGGATCATACGAATGAATTAGAATGGATCGTACGAATGAATTAGAATTGGAATGGATCGTACGAATGAATTAGAATACATCATGTGAATGAATTAGAATGGATCAAACATTTGAATTAGATTGGATTGTGCGAATGAATTAGAATGGATACATTCGTGCGAACGAATTAGAATAGATCGTAGGAATGAATTAGAATGGATCATACGAATGAATTAGAATGGATCGTACGAATGAATTAGAATGGATACATTCGAATGGATTAGAATGGATCGTACGAATGAATTAAAATAGATATATTTATCCGAATGAATTAGAATGGATCGTGCGAATGAATTAGAATGAATCGTACGAATGAATTAGAATGGTTACATTCGTGCGAATGAATTAGAATGGATCGTATGAATGGATTAGAATTGATCGTACGAATGGATCAGAATGGATCGTACGAATGAATTAGAATGGATCGTACAAATGAATTAGAAAGGTTACATTTGTGAGAATGAATTAGAATGGATCGTACGAATGAATTAGAATGGATCGTACGAATGGATTAGAATGGATCGGATCGTGCGAATGAATTAGAATGGATCGTACGAATGGATTAGAATGGATCGTACGAATGTAACCATTCTAATTCATTCGTACGATCCATTCTAATTCATTCGTATGATCCATTCTAATTCATTCCTACAATCTATTCTAATTCATTCGCTCGAATGTATCCATTCTAATTCATTCGTACGATCTATTCTAATTCGTTCATACGATCCCTTCTAATTCATTCGTACGATCCATTCTAATTTATTCGTACGATCCATTCGAATTCATTCGTACGATCTATTCTAATTCATTCGTACGATCCATTCTAATTCATTCTCCCAAATGTAACCTTTCTAATTCATTTGTACGATCTATTCTAATTCATTCGTATGATCCATTCAAATTTATTCGTACGATCCATTCTAATTCATTCGCACGATCCATTCTAATTCTTTCATATGATCCATTCTAATTCATTCGCACGAATGTATCCATTCTAATTCATTTGCACGATCCATTCTAATTCATTCCTATGATCCATTCTAATTCATTCGCTCGAATGTATCCATTCTAATTCATTCGTACACATTTGTGCGAATGAATTAGAATGGATCCATCGAATGAGTTAGAATGGATCATACGAATGAATTAGAATGGATCGTACGAATGAATTAGAATGGATTGTGCGAATGAATTAGAATAGATCGTATGAATGAATTAGAATGGATCCACCGAATGAGTTAAAATGGATCATACGAATGAATTAGAGTGGATCGTACGAATGAATTACAATGGATTGTGCGAATGAATTAGAATAAATCGTATGAATGAATTAGAATGGATCGTACGAATGAATTAGAATAGCTCATACGAATGAATTAGAATGAATCATACGAATGAATTAGAATGATTACATTCGTGCGAATGAATTAGAATGGATCATACGAATGAATTAGAATGGATCGTACGAATGAATTAGAATAGATCGTACGAATGAATTAGAATGGATACAGTCGATCGAATGAATTAGAATAGATCGTACGAATGAATTAGAATGGATCATACGAATGAATTAGAATGGATCGTACGAATGAATTAGAATTGGAATGGATCGTACGAATGAATTAGAATACATCATGTGAATGAATTAGAATGGATCGTACGTTTGAATTAGATTGGATTGTGCGAATGAATTAGAATGGATACATTCGTGCGAATGAATTAGAATAGATCGTAGGACTGAATTAGAATGGTTCATACGAATAAATTAGAATGGATCGTACAAATGAATTAGAATGGATACATTCTGATGGATTAGAATGGATCGTACGAATGAATTAGAATGGATATATTTATGCGAATGAATTAGAATGAATCGTACGAATGAATTAGAATGGTTACATTCGTGCGAATGAATTAGAATGGATCGTACGAATGGATTAGAATGGATCATACAAACGGAATAGAATGGATAGTACGAATGAATTAGAATGGATCGTACAAAAGAATTAGAAAGCTTACATTTGTGAGAATGAATTAGAATGGATCGTACGAATGAATTAGAATGGATCGTACGAATGAATTAGAATGGATCGTATGAATGGATTAGAATGGATCGGATCGTGCGAATGAATTAGAATGGATCGTACGAATGGATTAGAATGGATCGTACGAATGTAACCATTCAAATTCATTCGTACGACCCTTTCTAATTTATTCGTATGATCCATTCTAATTCATTCCTATGATCTATTCTAATTCATTCGCTCGAATATATCGATTCTAATTCATTCGTACGATCCATTCTAATTCGTTCATACGATCCATTCTAATTCATTCGTACGATCTATTCTAATTTATTCGTACGATCCATTCTAATTCATTCGTACGATCTATTCTAATTCATTTGTACGATCCATTCTAATTCATTCTCACAAATGTAACCTTTCTAATTCATTTGTACAATCCATTCTAATTCATTCGCATGATCCATTCTAATTCATTCGTACGATCCATTCTAATTCATTCGCACGATCCATTCTAATTCTTTCATATGATCCATTCTAATTCATTAGCACGAATGTATCCATTCTAATTCATTTACACGATCCATTCTAATTCATTCCTATGATCCATTCTAATTCATTCGTACGATCCATTCTAATTCATTCGCTCGAATGTATCCATTCTAATTCATTCGTACGATCCATTTTAATTCATTCGTACGATCCATTCTAATTCATTCGCACGAATGTAACCATTCTAATTCATTCGTACGATCTATTCTAATTCATTCCTACGATCCATTCTAATTCATTGATCCATTCTAATTTATTCGCACGATCCATTCTAATTCTTTCGTACGATCCATTCTAATTCATTCGCACGAATGTAACCATTCTAATTCATTCGTACGATCCATTCTAATTCATTCCTACGATCCATTCTAATTCATTCGCACGAATGTATCCATTCTAATTCATTTGTATGATCCAGTCTAATTCATTCGCACGAATGTAACCATTCTAATTCATTCGTACGATCCATTCTAATTCATTCCTACGATCCATTCTAATTCATTCGCACGAATGTATCCATTCTAATTCATTTGCACGATCCATTCTAATTCATTCCTATGATCCATTCTAATTCATTCGTACGATCCATTCTAATTCATTCCTACGATCCATTCTAATTCATTCGTACGTTCCATTCTAATTCATTTGCACGAATGTAACCATTCTAATTCATTCGTACGATCCATTCTAATTCATTCCTACAATCCATTCTAATTCATTCGCACGAATGTTTCCATTCTAATTCAGTTGCACGATCCATTCTAATTCATTCCTATGATCCATTCTAATTCATTTGTACGATCCATTCTAATTCATTCGCTCAATGAATTAGATCATACGAACGAATTAGAATGGATCGTACGAATGAATTAAAATGGATACATTCGAGCGAATGAATTAGAATGGATACATTTGTGCGAATGAATTAGAATGGATCGCACGAATGAATTAGAATGGATCATACGATACAATCTAATTCTTTCGTATAATGCGTTCTAATCCATTCGTACGATCCATTATAATTCATTTGTACGATCTATTTTAATTCATTCGCACGAACGAATTAGAATGGATCATACAAATGAATTAGAAAGGTTAGATTCGTGAGAATGAATTAGAATAGATCGTACGAATGAATTAGAATGGATCGTACGAATGAATTAGAATGGATACATTCGAGTGAATGAATTAGAATGGATCGTACAAATGAATTAGAATGGATCATAGGAATGATTTAGAATGGATCGTGCAAAAGAATTAGAATGGATACATTCAAGCGAATGATTTAGAATAGATCGTAGGAATGAATTAGAATGGATCGTACGAATGGATTAGAATGGATCGTATGAATGGATTAGAATGGATCGTACGAATGAATTAGAATGGATCGTACAAATGAATTAGAAAGGTTATATTTGTGAGAATGAATTAGAATGGATCGTACGAATGGATTAGAATGGATCGTACGAATGGATTAGAATGGATCGTACGAATGGATTAGAATGGATCGTACGAATGAATTAGAAGTGATCATACAAATGAATTAGAAAGGTTTCATTCGTGAGAATGAATTAGAATGGATCGTACGAATGAATTAGAATGGATCATGCGAATGAATTTAAATGGATCGTACGAATGAATTAGAATGGATCGAACGAATGAATTACAATGGATACATTCGAGCGAATGAATTAGAATAGATCGTAGGAATGAATTAGAATGGATCATACGAATGAATTAGAATAGATCGTGCGAATGAATTAGAATGGATTGTACGAATGAATTAGAATGGATACATTCATGCGAATGAATTAGAATGGATCATACGAATGAATTAGAATGGATCGTGCGAATGAATTAGAATGAATCGTACGAATGAATTAGAATCGATCGTACGAATGAATTAGAATGGATACATTTGTATGAATAAATTAGAATGGATTGTACAAATGAATTAGAATGGATACATTCTTGCGAAAAAATTAGAATGGATCGAATTTTCGTGCAAATAAATTAGAATGGATCATACGAATGAATTAGAATGGATCGTGCGAATGAATTAGAATAGATCGTACGAATGAATTAGAATGGATACATTTGTGCGATGAATAAGAATGGGGCGTACGAATGAATTAGAATGGATAGTACGAATGAATTAGAATGGATTATACGAATGAATTAGAAAGGTTACATTTGTGAGAATGAATTAGAATGGATCGTACGAATGAATTAGAATGGATCGTACGAATGGATTAGAATGGATCGTACGAATGAATAAGAATGGATCGTGCGAATGAATTAGAATTGATCGTGCGAATGAATTAGAATGGATTGTACTAATGGATTAGAATGGATCGTACGAATAAATTAGAACGCATTGTACGAATGAATTAGAATGGATCGTACGAATGGATTAGAATGGATCGTACGAATGAATTAGAATGGATACATTCGTGCGAAAGAATTAGAATGGATCGTACGAATGGATTAGAATGGATCGTACGAATGGATTTGAATGGATCGTACGAATGAATTAGAATGGATCGTACAAATGAATTAGAATGGATCGAACGAGTTAGAATGGATCGTACGAATGAATTAGAATGGATACATTTGTGCGAATGAATTAGAATGGATCGTACGAATGAATTAGAATGGATAGTATGAATGAATTAGAATGGATCATATGAATGAATTAGAAAGGTTACATTTGTGAGAATGAATTAGAATGGATCGTACGAATGAATTAGAATGGATCGTACGAATGGATTAGAATGGATCGTACGAATGAATAAGAATGGATCGTACGAATGAATTAGAATTGATCGTGCGAATAAATTAGAATGGATTGTACGAATGGATTAGAATGGATCGTACGAATGAATTAGACCGCATTGTACGAATGAATTAGAATGGATCGTACGAATGGATTAGTATGGATCGTACGAATGAATTAGAATGGATACATTCGTGCGAAAGAATTAGAATGGATCATATGAATGGATTAGAATGGATCGTACGAATGGATTTGAATGGATCCTACGAATGAATTAGAATGGATCGTACAAATGAATTAGAAAGGTTACATTTGTGAGAATAAATTAGAATGGATCGTACGAATGAATTAGAATGGATCGTACGAATGGATTAGAATGGATCGTACGAATGAATTAGAATGGATCATACAAATCAATTAGAAAGGTTACATTCGTGAGAAGGAATTAGAAAGGATCGTACGAATGAATTAGAATGGATCATGCGAATGAATTTGAATGGATCGTACGAATGAATTAGAATGGATCGAACGAATGAATTAGAATGGATACATTCGTGCGAATGAATTAGAATGGATCATAAGAATGAATTAGAATGGATCATACGAATGAATTAGAATGGTTACATTCGTGCGAATGAATTAGAATGGATCGTACGTAGGAATGAATTAGAATGGATCGTACGAATGAATTAGAATGGATCGTACGAATGGATTAGAATGGATCGTGCGAATGAATTAGAATGGATCGTATGAATAAATTAGAATGGATCGTACGAATGAATTAAAATGGATACATTTGTGCGAATGAATTAGAATGGATCGTACGAATGAATTAGAATAGATCGTAGGAATGAATTAGAATGGATCATACGAATGAATTAGAATGGATCGTGCGAATGAATTAGAATGGATCATACGAATGAATTAGAATGGATACATTTGTGCGATGAATTATTCATTCGTTCGATCCATTCTAATCCATTCGTACGTTTGAATTAGATTAGATTGTGCGAATGAATTAGAATGGATACATTCGTGCGAATGAATTACAATAGATCGTATGAATGAATTAGAATGGATCGTACGAATGAATTAGAATTGATCGTGCAAATGAATTTGAATGGATCGTGCGTATGAATTAGAATGGATCATACGAATGAATTAGAATGGATCATACGAATGAATTAGAATGGATACATTCGTGCGAATGAATTAGAATGGATCGTATGAATGAATTAGACTGGATCGTACGAATAAATTAGAATGGATACATTCATACGAATGAATTAGAATGGATCGTATGAATGAATTAGAATGGATCGTACGAATGGATTAGAATGGATCGTACGAATGGATTAGAATGGATCGTAAGAATGAATTAGAATGGATGATACAAATGAATTAGAAAGGTTACATTCGTGAGAATGAATTAGAATGGATCGTACGAATAAATTAGAATGGATCATGCGAATGAATTTGAATGGATTGTACGAATGAATTAGAATGGATCGTACGAATGAATTAGAATAGATCGTAGGAACGAATTAGAATAGATCATACGAATGAATTAGAATGGATCGTGCGAATAAATTAGAATTGATTGTGCGAATGAATTAGAATGGATTGTACGAATGGATTAGAATTGATCGTACGAATGAATTAGAACGCATTGTACGAATGAATTAGAATGGATCATACGAATGGATTAGAATGGATCGTACGAATGAATTAGAATAGATACATTCGTGCGAAAGAATTAGAATGGATCGTACGAATGGATTAGAATGGATCGTATGAATGGATTTGAATGGATCGTACGAATGAATTAGAATGGATCGTACAAATGAATTAGAAAGGTTACATTTGTGAGAATGAATTAGAATGGAGCGTACGAATGAATTAGAATGGATCGTACAAATGGATTAGAATGTATCGTACGAATGGATTAGAATGGATCGTACGAATGAATTTGAATGGATCATACAAATGAATTAGCGAGGTTACATTCGTGAGAATGAATTAGAAAGGATCGTACGAATGAATTAGAATGGATGATGCGAATGAATTTTAATGGATCGTACGAATGAATTAGAATGGATCGAACGAATGAATTAGAATTGATACATTCGTGCGAATGAATTAGAATGGATCGTAGGAATGAATTAGAATGGATCATACGAATGAATTAGAATGGTTACATTCGTGCGAATGAATTAGAATGGATCGTATGTAGGAATGAATTAGAATGGATCGTACGAATGAATTAGAATGGATCATACGAATGGATTAGAATGGATCGTATGAATAAATTTGAATGGATCGTACGAATGAATTAAAATGGATACATTTGTGCGAATGAATTAGAATGGATCGTACGAATGAATTAGAATAGATCGTTGGAATGAATTAGAATGGATCATACGAATGAATTAGAATAGATCGTACGAATGAATTAGAATGGATCATATGAATGAATTAGAATGGATACATTTGTGTGATGAATAATTCATTCGTTCGATCCATTCTAATCCATTCGTACGTTTGAATTAGATTGGATTGTGCGAATGAATTAGAATGGATACATTCGCGCGAATGAATTACAACAGATCGTATGAATGAATTAGAATGGATCGTACGAATGAATTAGAATGGATCGTGCAAATAAATTTAAATGGATCGTGCGAATTAATTAGAATGGATCATACGAATGAATTAGAATGGATCGTACGAATGAATTAGAATGGATACATTCGTGCGAATGAATTGGAATGGATCGTACGAATAAATTAGACTGGATCGTACGAATAAATTAAAATGGATACATTCATACGAATGGATTAGAATGGATCGTACGAATGGATTAGAATGGATCGGACGAATGAATTAGAATAGATCATACAAATGAATTAGAAAGGTTACATTCGTGAGAATGAATTAGAATGGATCGTACGAATGAATTAGAATAGATCATGCGAATGAATTTGAATGGATTGTACGAATGAATTAGAATGGATCGTACGAATGAATTAGAATGGATACATTCGAGTGAATGAATTAGAATAGATCATAGGAACTAATTAGAATGGATCATACGAATAAATTAGAATGGATCGTGCGAATGAATTAGAATGGATTGTACGAATGAATTAGAATGGATACATTCGTGCGAATGAATAAGAATGGATCGGATGAATGAATTAGAATAGATCGTACGAATGAATTAGAATGGTTCTAATCCATTCGTACGATCCATTCTAATTCATTCGCACGAATGTAACCATTCTAATTCATTCGTATGATCCATTCTAATTCATTCCTATAATCCTTTCTAATTCATTCGCAAATTGGAATGGATCGTACGAATGAATTAGAATGGATCGTGCGAATGAATTAGAATGGATCGTACGATCCATTCTAATTCATTCGTATGATCAATTCTAATTCATTCGCACGATCCATTCTAATTCATTCATACGATCCATTCTAATTCATTCGCACGAATGTAACTATTCTAATTCATTCGTACGATCCATTCTAATTCATTCGTACGATCCATTCTAATTCATTCGCACGAATGTATCCATTCTAATTCATTTGAATGATCCATTCTAATTCATTCCTATGATCCATTCTAATTCATTCGTACGATCCATTCTAATTCATTCACTCGAATGTATCCATTCTAATTCATTCATACGATTCATTCTAATTCATTCGCACGATCCATTCTAATTCATTCTCACAAATGTAACCTTTCCAATTCATTTGTATGATCCATTCTAATTTATTCGTACGATCCATTCTAATCCATTAGTACGATCCATTCTAATCCATTCGTACGATCCATTCTAATTCATTCGCACGAATGTAACCATTCTAATTCATTCATACGATCCATTCTAATTCATTCGTATGATCCATTCTAATTCATTCCTACGATCTATTCTAATTCAATCGCTCGAATGTATCCATTCTAATTCATTTGTTCCATCCATTCTAATTCATTCGTACAATCTATTCAAATTCATTCGCATGATCCATTCTAATTCATTCGTACGATCCATTCATATTCATTCGCACGATCCATTCTAATTTGTGAATGAATTAGAATGGATCGTAGGAATGAATTAGAATGGATCGTATGAATGAAATAGAATGGTTACATTTGTATGAATGAATTAGAATAGATCGTGCGAATGAGTTAGAATGGATCGTACGAATGGATTAGAATGGATCGTACGAATGGATTAGAATGGATCGTACGAATGGATTAGAATGGATGGTACGAATGGATTAGAATGGATCATACAAATGAATTAGAAAGGTTACATTCGTGAGAATGAATTAGAATGGATCGTGCGAATGAATTAGAATTGATCATACGAATGAATTAGAATGGATCGTACGAATAAATTAGATTGCATCGTACGATCCATTCTAATTCATTCGCACGATCCATTCTAATTCATTCGTATGATCAATTCTAATTTATTCGCACGAACCATTCTAATTCATTCGTACGATCCATTTTAATTCATATGTACGAATGTAACCATTCTAATTCATTCGTACGATCCATTCTAATTCATTCCTATGATCCATTCTAATTCATTTGCACGAATGTATCCATTCTAATTCATTCGTACGATCCATTCTAATTAATTCGCACAAATGTATCCATTCTAATTCATTCGTACGATCCATTCTAATTTATTCGTTCAAATATATCCATTCTAATTCATTCGTACGATCCATTCTAATTCATTCGCACGATCCATTCTAATTCATTCGCACGAATGTATCTATTCTAATCCATTCTAATTCATCATACGAATCCGTTCTAATTCATTCGCACGAATGTATCCATTCTAATTAATTCGTGCGAATGAATTAGAACGGATTCGTGCGATGAATTAGAATGGATCGTACGAATGAATTAGAATGGATCGTACAAATGAATTAGAATGGATCGTACAAATGAATTAGAAAGGTTACATTTGTGAGAATGAATTAGAATGGATCGTACGAATGAATTAGAATGGATCGTACGAATGAATTAGAATGGATCATACGAATGAATAAGAATGAATCAGAATGGATCGTACGAATGAATACGAATGAATAAGAATGGATCGTACGAATGAATTAGAATGGATCGTGCAAATGAATTAGAATGGATACATTCGTGCGAATGAATTAGAATGGATCGAAGGAATGAATTAGAATGGATCGTACGAATGAATTAGAATAGTTACATTCGTGCGAATGAATTAGAATGGATCGTACGAATGAATTAGAATGGATCGTACGAATGAATTAGAATGGATCGTACGAATGGTTTAGAATGGATCGTACGAATGGATTAGAATGGATCGTATTAATGAATTAGAATGGATCGTGCGAATGAATTTGAATTGATTGTGCGAATGAATTAGAATGGATCGTACAAATGAATTAGAATGGATACATTCGAGCGAATGATTTAGAATGGATCGTACGAATGGATTAGAATGGATCGTACGAATGGATTAGAATGGATCGTACGAATAATTTAGAATGGATCATACAAATGAATTAGAAAGTTACATTCGTGAGAATGAAATAGAATGGATCGTACGAATGAATTAGAATGAATCATGCGAATGAATTTGAATGGATCATACGAATGAATAAGAATGGATCGTACGAATGAATTAGAATGGATCGTACGAATGAATCCATTCTAATTCGTACGATCCATTCTAATTCGTTCATATGATCCATTCTAATTCGTTCGTACGATCCATTCTAATTCGTTCGTACGATCCATTCTAATTCATTCGCACGATCCATTCTAATTCATTCGCACGATCCATTCTAATTCTTTCATATGATCCATTCTAATTCATTCGCACGAATGTATCCATTCTAGTTCATTAGTACGCTCCATTATAATTCATTCGTACGCTCCATTCTAATTCATCGCACAAATGTATCAATTCTAATTCATTTGTACGATCGATTCTAATTCATTCACACGATCGATTCTAATTCATTCGTATGATCCATTCTAATTCATTCGTACGATCCATTCTAATTCTTTTGTACGATCCATTCTAATTCATTCGCACGATCTATTCTAATTCATTCGTACAATCCATTCTAATTCATTCGTACGATCCATTCTAATTCATTCGCACTATCCATTCTAATTCATTTGTACGATCCATTCTAATTCATTCGCACTATCTATTCTAATTCATTCGTGCGATCCATTCTAATTTATTTGTACGAATGAATTAGAATGGATCGTACGAATGGATTAGAATGGATCGTACGAATGAATTAGAATGGATCGTACGAATGAATTAGAATGGATCGTACGAATGAATTAGAATGGATTAGAATAGATCGTATGAATGTATTAGAATGGATAGTGCGAATGAATTAGAATGGATCGTACGAATGAATTAGAATGGATTGTACGAATGAATTAGAATAGATCGTGCGAATGAATTAGAATGGATCGTACGAAAGAATTAGAATTGATCATACGAATGAATTAGAATGGATCGTACGAAAGAATTAGAATGGATCGTACGAATGAATTAGAATGGATCGTACGAATGGATTAGAATGGATCGTACGAACGAATTAGAATGGATCATAAGAACTTATTAGAATGGATCGTACGAATGGATTAGAATGGATCATGCGAATGAATTAGAATGGATCGTACGAATGAATTAGAATGGATACATTTGTGCGATGAATAAGAATGGAGCGTATGAATTAGAATAGATCATACGAATTAATTAGAATGGATCGTGCGAATGAATTAGAATTGATCGTGCGAATGAATTAGAATGGATCATACGAATGCATTAGAATGGATCGGACGAATGAATTAGAATGGATCGTACGAATGGATTAGAATGGATCGTACGAACGAATTAGAATGGATCATATGAACGAATTAGAATGGATCGTACGAATGGATTAGAATGGATCATGCGAATGAATTAGAATGGATCGTATGAATAAATTAGAATGGATATATTTGTGCGATGAATAAAAATGGAGCATATGAATTAGAATGGATCATACGAATGAATTAGAATGGATCGTGCGAATGAATTAGAATTGATCATACGAATGAATTAGAATGGATCGGACGAATGAATTAGAATGGATACATTTGTACGAATGAATTAGAATGGATCGTACGAATGAATTATATTGGATCCACTGAATGAGTTAGAATGGATCATACGAATGAATTAGAATGGATCGTACGAATGAATTAGAATAGATTGTGCGAATGAATCTGAATGGATTGTATGAATGAATTACAATGGATATATTTATGCGAATGAATTAGAATGGATCGTATGAATGAATTAGAATGGATCGTACGAATGAATTAGAATGGTTACATTCGTGCGAATGAATTAGAATGGATCGTACGAATGGATTAGAATGGATACATTTGTGCGAATGAATTAGAAAGGATCGTAAGAATGAATTAAAATGGATCGTACGAATGAATTAGAATGGATCGTACGAATGAATTTGAATGGATCGTACAAATGAATTAGAATGGATACATTTGTGCGATGAATAAGAATGGAGCGTACGAATGAATTAGAATGGAGCGTACGAATGAACTAGAATGGATATCGTGCGAATGAATTAGAATGGATTGCCCGAATGAATTAGAATGGATACATTCGTGCGAATGAATTAGAATGGATCGTACGAATGAATTAGAAGGGATCATGCGAATGAATTAGAATGAATCGTACGAATGAATTAGAATAGATCGTGCGAATAAATTAGAATGGATCATACGAATGAATTAGAATAGATATACTCATGCGAATGAATTAGAATGGATCGTACGAATGAATTAGAATGGATCGTGCGAATGAATTAGAATGGATCGTATGAATTAATTAGAATAGATCATACGAATGAATTAAAATGGATGCATTTGTGCGAATTAGAATGGATCGTACGAATGGATTAGAATTAGATCGTACGAATGAATTAGAATGGATCGTACGAATGAATTAGAATGAATCATACGAATGCATTAGAATGGATCATACAAATGGATTAGAATGGATCGTACGAATGGATTAGAATGGATCGTACGAATGGATAACAATGGATCGTACGAATGAATTAGAATGGATCATACAAATGAATTAAAAAGGTTACATTCGTGAGAATGAATTAGAATGGATCGTACGAATGAATTAGAATGGATCATGCGAATGAATTTGAATGGATCGTACGAATGAATAAGAATAGATCGTACGAATGGATTAGAATAGATACATTCGAGCGAATGAATTAGAATAGATTGTAGGAATGAATTAAAATGGATCATACGAATGAATTAGAATGGATCGTGCGAACGAATTAGAATGGATCGTACGAATGAATTCGAATGGATACATTCGAGCGAATGAATTAGAATGGATCGTACGAATGAATTAGAATGGATCGTACGAATGGATTAGAATGGATCGTACGAATGGATTAGAATGGATCGTACGAATGAATTAGAAATGTTACATTCGTTAGAATGAATTAAAATAGATCGTACGAATGAATTAGAATGGATCGTACGAATGAATTAGAATGGATACATTCGAGCGAATGAATTAGAATGGATCGTACGAATAAATTAGAATGGATCATAGGAATGAATTAGAATGGATCGTGCAAATAAATTAGAATGGATCGTATAAATGAATAAGAATGGATCGTACGAATAAATTAGAATGGATATATTTGTGCGAATGAATTAGAATGGATACATTCGTGCGAATGAATTAAAATGGATCGTATGAATGAATTAGAATGGATCATAGGATTGAATTAGAATGGATCGTGCAAATGAATTAGAATGGATACATTCGTGCGAATGAATTAGAATGGATCATAGGAATGAATTAGAATGGATCGTACGAATGAATTAGAATGGTTACATTCGTGCGAATGAATTAGAATTAATCGTAGGAATGAATTAGAATGGATCGTACAAATGAATTAGAATGGTCACATTTGTGCGAATGAATTAGAATGGATCGTATGAATGTATTGGAATGAATCATACGAATGAATTAGAATGGATCGTGCGAATGAATTTGAATGGATCGTGCGAATGAATTATATTGGATACATTCGTGCAAATGAATTAGAATGGATCGTATGAATAAATTAGAATGGATCGTAATGAATTAGAATGGATCGTACGAATGAATTAAAATGGATATATTCATACGACTGAATTAGAATGGATCGTGCGAATTAATTAGAATGGTTCGTACGAATGAATTTGAATGGATCGTACGAATGAATTAGAATGGATCGTACGAATGGATTAGAATGGATCGTAGGAATGAATTAGAATGGATCGTACGAATGAATTAGAATGGTTACATTCGTGTGAATAAATTAGAATGGATCCTACGAATGGATTAGAATGGATCGTACGAATGGATTAGAATGGATCGTACGAATGAATTAGAATGGATCGTACAAATGAATTAGAAAGGTTACATTTGTGAGAATGAATTAGAATGGATCGTACGAATAAATTAGAATGGATCGTACAAATGAATTAGAATGGATCGTACAAATGAATTAGAAAGGTTACATTTGTGACAATGAATTAGAATGGACCGTACGAATGAATTAGAATGGATCATACGAATGGATTAGAACGGATCATACGAATGAATTAGAATGGATCGTACGAATGCATTAGATGGGATACATTCGTGCGAATGAATTAGAATGGATCGTACGAATGAATTAGAATGGATCATGCGAATGAATTAGAATGGATCATACGAATGAATTAGAATGGATCCACCGAATGAGTTAGAATGGATCATACGAATGAATTAGAATGGATCGTACAAATGAATTAGAATGGATTGTGCGAATGAATTAGAATGTGTGAATGAAGTAGAATGGATCGTACGAATGAATTAGAATGGATCGTACGAATGAATTAGAATGGATCGTACGAATGAATTAGAATGGATACCTTTGTGCATATGAATTATAATGGATCGTACGAATGAATTAGAATGGATCATATTAATGAATTAGAATGGATCATATAAATGAATTAGAATGGATCGTAGGAATGAATTAGAATGGATCGTACGAAAGGATTAGAATGGATCGTACGAATGAATTAGAATGGATCATACAAATGAATTAGAAAGGTTACATTTGTGAGAATGAAGTAGAATGGATCGTACGAATGGATTAGAATGGATCGTAGGAATGGATTAGAATGGATCATACGAATAAATTAGAATGGATCGTACGAATGGATTAAAATGGATCATACGAATGGATTAGAACGCATTGTACGAATGAATTAGAATAGATACATTTGTACGAATAAATTAGAATGGATCGTACGAATGGATTAGAATGGATCGTACGAATGAATTAGAATGGATCGTACGAACGAATTAGAATGGATTGTATGAACGAATTAGAATGGATCGTACGAATGAATTAGAATGGATACATTCGAGCGAATGAATTAGAAAGGATCGTACGAATGAATTATAATGGATAATAGGAATGAATTAGAATGTATCGTGCAAATGAATTAGAATGGATACATTCGTGCGAATGAATTAGAATGGATCATAGGAATGAATTAGAATGGATCGTACGAATGAATTAGAATGGTTACATTCGTACGAACGAATTAGAATGGATTGTACGAATGAATTAGAATGGATACATTCGAGCGAATGAATTAGAATGGATCGTACGAATGAATTAGAATGGATCATACAAATGAATTAGAAAGGTTATATTCGTCAGAATGAATTAGAATGGATCGTACGAATGAATTAGAATGGATCATGCGAATGAATTTGTATGGATCATACGAATGAATTAGAATGGATCGAACGAATGAATTAGAATGGATACATTCGAGAGAATGAATTAGAATAGATCGTAGGAATGAATTAGAATGGATCATACGAATGAATTAGAATGGATCGTGTGATCGTAGGAATGAATTAGAATGGATCATACGAATGAATTAGAATGGATTGCACGAATGAATTAGAATGGATACATTCGTGCGACTGAATTAGAATGGATCGTACGAATGGATTAGAATGGATCGTACGAATGGATTAGAATGGATCGTACGAATGAATTAGAATGTATCGTACAAATGAATTAGAAAGGTTACATTTGTGAGAATGAATTATAATGGATCGTACGAATGAATTAGAATGGATCGTACGAATGGATTAGAATGGATCGTACGAATGAATTAGAATGGATCATGCGAATGAATTAGAATGAATCGTACGAATGCATTAGAATGGATCATACAAATGAATAAGAATGGATCGTACGATCCATTTTAATTTATTCGTCTGATCCATTCTAATTCATTCGCACGAATATATCCATTCTAATTTATTCGTATAATCTATTCTAATTCATTCACACGATCCATTCTAATTCATTCGTATGATCCATTCTAATTCATTCCTACGATCTATTCTAATTCATTCGCTCAAGTGTATCCATTCTAATTCATTTGTTCGATCCATTCTAATTCATTCGTACGATGCATTCAAATTTATTCGCAAGATCCATTCTAATTCATTCGTACATACAAATGAATTAGAAAGGTTACATTTGTGCGAATGAATTAGAATGGATCGTACGAATAAATTAGAATGGATCGTACGAATGAATTAGAATGGATATATTTGTGCAAATGAATTAGAATGGATCGTGCGAATGAATTAGAATGGATCGTACGAATGAATTAGAATGGATCGTACGAATGAATTAGAATGGATCTTTCGAACAAATTAGAATGGATCGTATGAACGAATTAGAATGGATCGTACGAATGAATTAGAATGGATACATTCAAGCGAATGAATTAGAATGGATCGTACGAATGAATTAGAATGGATCATAGGAATAAATTAGAATGGATCGTGCAAATGAATTAGAATGGACATTCGTGTGAATGAATTACAATGGATCGTAGGAAAGAATTAGAATAGATCGTACGAATGAATTAGAATGGTTACATTCATGCGAATGAATTAGAATGGATTGAACGAATGGATTAGAATGGATCGGACGAATGAATTAGAATGGATTCATTCGCACGAATGAATTATAATGGATACATACAAATGAATTAGAAAGGTTACATTCGTGAGAATGAATTAGAATGGATCGTACGAATGAATTAGAATGGATCGTACGAATGAATTAGAATGGATACATTCGAGCGAATGAATTAGAATAGATCGTAGGAATGAATTAGAATGGATCATACGAATGAATTAGAATGGATCATACGAATGAATTAGAACGGTTACATTCGTGCGAATGAATTAGAATGGATCGTACGAATGAATTAGAATGGAAACATTCGTACAATTAAATTAGAATGAATCGTGCGAATGAATTAGAATGGATCGTACGAATGAATTAGAATGGATACATTCGTGAGAATGAATTAGAAAGGATCGTACGAATGAATTAGAATAGATCATGCGAATGAATTTGAATGGTTCATATGAATGAATAAGAATAGATCGTACGAATGAATTAGAATGGATACATTCGAGCGAATGAATTAGAATAGATCGTAGGAATGAATTAGAATAGATCATACGAATGAATTAGAATGGATCGTGCGAATGAATTAGAATGGATTGTACGAATGAATTAGAATGGATACATTCGTGCGAATGAATTAGAATGGATCAGATGAATGAATTAGAATGGATTGTACGATTCATTCTAATTCATTCGTACGATCCATTCTAATGTATTCGTATGATTCATTCTAATTCATTCATATGATCCATTCTAATTCATTCCTACGATCTATTCTAATTCATTCGCTCGAATGTATCCATTCTAATTCATTCGTACGATCCATTCTTATTCATTTGTACGATCCATTCAAATTCATTCGCATGATCCATTCTAATTCATTCATACGATCCATTCTAACTCATTCTCACGAATGTATCCATTCTAATTCATTCGTACGATCCATTCTAATTCATTCGCACGATCCATTCTAATCCATTCGTATGATCCATTCTAATCCATTCGTACGATCTAATTCTAATCCATTCGTACGATCCATTCTAATCCATTCGTACGATCCATTCTTATTCATTCGTACGATCCATTCTTATTCATTCATACGATCCATTCTAATTCATTCGTACGATCCATTCTAATTCATTCGCACTATCCATTCTAATTCATTCGTATGAATATATCTATTCTAATTCATTCGTATGATCCATTCTAATTCATTCACACGATCCATTCTAATTTGTTCGTACGATCCGTTCTAATTCGTTCATACAATCCATTCTAATTCATTCGCATGATCCATTCTAATTCATTCGCACGATCCGTTCTAATTCGTTCGTACGATCCGTTCTAATTCGTTCATACAATCCATTGTAATTCATTCGTACAAACGAATTAGAATGGATCGTATGAATGAATAAGAATGGATCGTACGAATGAATTAGAATGGATACATTCGAGCGAATGAATTAGAATGGATCGTACGAATGAATTAGAATGGATCATAGGAATGAAATTAATTAGAATGGATCGTGCAAATGAATTAGAATGGATACATTCGTGCGAATGAATCAGAATGGATCGTGCGAATGAATTAGAATGGATCGTACGAATGAATTAAAATGGATACATTTGTGCGAATGAATTAAAATGGATCGTACGAATGAATTAGAATAGATCATAGGAATGAATTAGAATGGATCGTGCAAA
Source organism: Chamaelirium japonicum (assembly GCA_947650365.1). NCBI lineage: Eukaryota > Viridiplantae > Streptophyta > Magnoliopsida > Liliales > Melanthiaceae > Chamaelirium > Chamaelirium japonicum. The sequence goes on from CANTAL010000158.1 coordinate 161,708, forward strand.
TGAATTAGAATGGATACATTCGTGCGAATGAATTAGAATGGATCATAGGAATGAATTAGAATGGATCGTATGAACGAATTAGAATGCATTTTACGAATGAATTAGAATGGATACATTCGGGCGAATGTATCCATTCTAATTCATTCGTACGATCCATTCTAATTCATTCGCTCGAATGTATCCATTCTAATTCATTCGTACGATCCATTCTAATTCGTTCATACGATCCATTCTAATTCATTCGTACGATCCATTCTAATTCATTCGTACGATCCATTTTAATCCATTCGTACGATCCATTCTAATTCATTCGTACAAATGTATCTATTCTAATTCATTCGTACAAGCGTTCTAATCCATTCGTACGATCTGTTCTAATCCATTCGTACGATCCATTCTAATTCATTCGTATGATCCATTCTAATCCATTCGTACGATCCATTCTAATCCATTCGTACGATCCATTCTAATTCATTCTCACAAATATAACCTTTCTAATTCATTTGTATGATCCATTCTAATTCATTCGTACGATCCATTCTAATCCATTCGTACGATCCATTCTAATCCATTCGTACGATCCATTCTAATTCATTCCTACGATCCATTCTAATTCATTCGTATGATCCATTCTAATTCATTAATATGATCTATTCTAATTCATTCGTACGATCCACTCTAATTCATATGCACAAAGGTATCCATTCTAATTCATTCGTACGATCCATTCTAATTCATTCGCACATTCTAATTCATTCGCACAATCCATTCTAACTCAATCGTACGATTCATTCTAATTCATTCGTTTGATCCATTCTAACTCATTCGGTGGATCCATTCTAATTCATTCATACGATCCATTCTAATTCATTCGCACAATCCATTCTAATTCATTCGTATGATCCATTCTAATTCTTTCGCACGAATGTATCCATTCTAATGCATTCGTACGATCCATTCTAATTCATTCGTACGATCCATTCTAATCCATTCGTACGATCCATTCTAATTCATTCGTACGATCCATTCTAATTCATTCTCATAAATGTAACCTTTCTAATTCATTTGTACGATCCATTCTAATTCATTCGTACGATCCATTCTAATTCATTCGTACGATCCATTCTAATTCATTCTCACAAATGTAACCTTTTTAATTCATTTGTACGATCCATTCTAATTTATTCTTACGATCCATTCTAATCCATTCGTACGATCCATTCTTATCCATTCGTACGATCTATTCTAATTTATTCGCACGAATGTAACCATTCTAATTCATTCGTACGATCCATTCTAATTCATTCCTACGATCCATTCTAATCCATTCGTACGATCTATTCTAATTCATTCGTACGATCCTTTCAAATTCATTCGTACGATCCATTCTAATTAATTCGCACGATCCATTCTAATTCAGTCGTATGAATGTATCCATTTTAATTCATTCGTACGATCCATTCTAATTTATTCGTACGATCCATTCTAATTCATTTGCACGAATGTATCCATTCTAATTCATTCGCACGATCCATTCAAATTCCTTCGCACGATCCATTCTAATTTATTCGTATGATTCATTCTAATTCATTCGTACGATCCATTATAATTCATTCGCACGAATGTAACCATTCTAATTCGTTTGTACGATCCATTCTAATTCATTCCTACGATCTATTCTAATTCATTCGCACGAATGTAACCATTCTAATTCATTCGTACGATCCATTCTAATTCATTCCTATGATCCATTCTAATTCATTCGCACGAATGTATCCATTCTAATTCATTTGCACGATCCATTCTAATTCATTCCTATGATCCTATCTAATTCATTCGTACGATCCATTCTAATTCATTCGCACGAATGTATCCATTCTAATTCATTCGCACAAATATATCCATTCTAATTCATTCGTACGATCCATTCTTATTCATTCATACGATCCATTCTAATTCATTTGCACGATCCATTCTAATTCATTCCTATGATCCATTCTAATTCATTCGTACGATCTATTCTAATTCATTCGCTCGAATGTATCCATTCTAATTCATTCGTACGATCCATTCTAATTCATTCGTACGATCCATTTTAATTCATTCTCACGAATGTAACCTTTCTAATTCATTTGTATGAACCATTCTAATTCATTCGTACGATCCATTCTAATCCATTCGTACGATCCATTCTAATCCATTCGTACTATCCATTCTAATTCATTCGTACGATCCATTCTAATTCATTCGCTCGAATGTATCCATTCTAATTCATTCGTACGATCCATTCTAATTCGTTCGCACGATCCATTCTAATTCATTCGTATGATCCATTCTAATTCATTCCTACAATCTATTCTAATTCATTCGCTCGAATGTATCCATTCTAATTCATTCGTACGATCTATTCTTATTCATTTGTACAATCCATTCAAATTCATTCGCATGATCCATTCTAATTCATTCGTACGATCCATTCTAATTCATTCTCACGAATGTAACCTTTCTAATTCATTGGTATGATCCATTCTAATTCATTCGTACGATCCATTCTAATCCATTCGTACGATCCATTCTAATCCATTCGTACGATCCATTCTAATCCATTCGTACGATCCATTCTAATCCTTTCGTACGATCCATTCTAATTCATTCGTACGATCTAATTCTAATCCATTCGTACGATCCATTCTAATTCGCACAAATGTATCCATTTTAATTCATTCGTACGATCCATTCTAATTTATTCATACGATCCATTCTAATTCATTCGCACGATCCATTCTAATTCATTCGTACGCTCCATTCTAATTCATTCGCATGAATATATCTATTCTAATTCATTCGTACAATTCATTCTAATTCATTCGCACGATCCATTCTAATTCATTCGCACGAATGTATCCATTCTAATTCATTCATGCAATCCATTCTAATTCATTCGCACGAATGTACCCATTCTAGTTCATTCGTACGCTCCATTCTAATTCATTCGTACGCTCCATTCTTATTCATCACACAAATGTATCCATTCTAATTCATTTGTACGATCCATTCTAATTCATTCTATGATCCATTCTAATTCATTCGTACGATCCATTCTAATTCATTCGTATGATTAATTCTAATTCATTCGCACGATCCATTCTAATTCATTCGTATGATCTATTCTAATTCATACGCTCCATTCTTATTCATCGCACAAATATATCCATTCTAATTCATTCGTACGATCCATTCTAATTCATTCGCATGATCCATTCTAATCCATTCGTACGATCCATTCTAATTCGTTCATACGATCCATTCTAATTCGTTCGTACGATCCATTCCAATCCATTCGTACGATCCATTCTAATTCATTCGTCTGATCCATTCTAATGCATTCGTACGATCCATTCTAATTCATTCGCACGATCCATTCTAATTTATTCATACGATCCATTTTAATTCATTCGTACGATCTATTCCTATTAATCGCACAAATGTATCCATTCTAATTCATTCGTACGATCCATTCTAATTCATTCGTATGATCCATTCAAATTCATTCGTACGATCCATTCTAATTCTTTCGCACGATCCATTCTAATTCATTCGCACGATCTATTCTAATTCATTCGTACAATCCATTCTAATTCATTCGTACGATCCATTCTAATTCATTCGCACTATCCATTCTAATTCATTCGCACGATCTATTCTAATCCATTCTAATTCATTCGTACGATCCATTCTAATTCATTTGTACGATCCATTCTAATCCATTCGTACGATCCATTCTAATCCATTCATACGATCCATTCTAATTCATTCGTACAAATAAATTAGAATGGATCGCACGAATGAATTAGAATGGATAGTGCGAATGAATGAGAATGGATCGTACGAATGAATTAGAATGGATAGTGCGAATCAATTAGAATGGATCGTACGAATGAATTAGAATGGATTGTACGAATGAATTAGAATAGATCGTGCGAATGAATTAGAATGGATCGTACGAAAGAATTAGAATGGATCGTACGAATGAATTAGAATGGATCATACGAATGAATTAGAATCGATCGTGCGAATGAATTAGAATCGAACGTACGAATGAATTAGAATGGATACATTTGTGCGATGAATAAGAATGGAGCATACGAATGAATTAGAATGGAGCGTACGAATGAACTAGAATGGATACATTCGTGCGAATGAATTAGAATGGATCATATGAAAGAATTAGAATGGATCGTGTGAATGAATTAGAATGGATCGTGCAAATGAATTAGAATGGATCGTACGAACGAATTAGAATGGATCGTACGAACGAATTAGAATGGATTATATGAACGAATTAGAATGGATCGTACGAATGAATTAGAATGGATACATTCGTACGATCCATTCTAATTCATTCGTACGATCCGTTCTTATTCATTCATATGATCCATTCAAATTCATTCGCATGATCCATTCTAATTCATTCGTACGATCCATTCTAATTTATTCTCACGAATGTAACCTTTCTAATTCATTTGTATGATCCATTCTAATTCATTCGTACGATCCATTCTAATCCATTCGTATGATCCATTCTAATCCATTCGTACGATCCATTCTAATTCATTCGCTCGAATATATCCATTCTAATTCATTTGTACGATCCATTCTAATTTATTCGCACAATCCATTCAAATTCATTTGCACGATCCATTCTAATTCATTCGTACGATCCATTCTAATCCATTCGTACGATCCAGTCTAAACCATTCATATGATCCATTCTAATTCATTCGTACGATCCATTCTAATTCATTCGCACGATCCATTCTAATTCATTCGTACGATCCATTCTAATTCTTTTGCACGAATGTAACCATTCTAATTCATTCGTACGATCCATTCTAATTCATTCCTTCGATCCATTCTAATTCATTCGCACGAATATATCCATTCTAATTCATTTGCACGATCCATTCTAATTCATTCGTACGATCCATTCTTATTCATTCGTACGATCCATTCTTATTTATTCTTATTCATTCGTATGATCCATTCAAATTCATTCGCATGATCCATTCTAATTCATTCGTACGATCCATTCTAATTCATTCGTACGATCCATTCTAATTCATTCGTACGATCCATTCTAATTCATCGCACGAATCCGTTATAATTCATTCGCACGAATGAATTAGAATGGATACATTCGTGCGAATGAATTAGAACGGATGTGTGCGATGAATTAGAATGGATTAGAATGGATACATTCGTGCGAATGAATTAGAATGGATCGTGCGAATGAATTAGAATGGATCGTACGAATGAATTAGAATGGATATATTTGAACGAATAAATTAGAATGGATCGTACGAATGAATTAGAATGTATACATTTGTACGAATTAATTAGAATGGATCGTACGAATGAATTAGAATGGATACATTCGTGCAAATGAATTAGAATGGATCGTAGGAATGAATTAGAATGGATCGTACGAATAAATTAGAATGGTTACATTCGTGCAAATGAATTAGAATGGATCGTACGAATGAATTAGAATGGATCGTGCAAATAAATTAGAATTGATCATACGAACGAACTAGAATGGATCGTGCGAATGAATTAGAATGGATCTTACGATGCAATCTATTTTTTTCGTACGATCCATTCTAATTCATTCGTATGATCAATTCTAATTCATTCGCACGATCCATTCTAATTCATTCTCATGAATGTAACCTTTCTAATCATTTGTATGATCCATTCTAATTCATTCGTACCATCCATTCTAATCCATTCGTACGATCCATTCTAATTCATTCGCACGATCTATATAAATTCATTCGTACAAATGTAACCATTCTAATTCATTCATACGATCCATTCTAATTCATTCCTATGATCCATTCTAATTCATTCGCAAATTAGAAGGGATCGTGCAAATGAATTAGAATGGATCGTACGAATGAATTAAAATGGATCATGCTAATGAATTTGAATAGATCGTACGAATGAATTAGAATGGATCGAATGAATTAATTAGAATGGATACATTCGAGCGAATGAATTAGAATAGATCGTAGGAATGAATTAGAATGGATCATATGAATGAATTAGAATGGATCGTACGAATGAATTAGAATGGTTACATTCGTGCGAATGAATTAGAATGGTTCGTACGAATGGATTAGAATGGATCGTACGAATGGATTAGAATGGATCGTACGAATGAATTAGAATGGATCGTACAAATGAATTAGAAAGGTTACATTTGTCAGAATGAATTAGAATGGATCGTGTGAATAAATTAGAATGAATCGTACGAATGAATTAGAATGGATACATTCGAGTGAATGAATTAGAATATATCAAACGAATGAATTAGAATGGATCATAGGAATGAATTAGAATGGATCGTGCAAATGAATTAGAATGGATACATTCATGCAAATGAATTAGAATGGATCGTAGGAATGAATTAGAATGGATCGTACGAATGAATTAGAATGGTTACATTCGTGCGAATGAATTAGAATGGATCGTACGAATGTATTAGAATGGATTGTGCGAATGAATTAGAATTAATCATACGATTGAATTAGAATGGATTAGAATGGATCGTACGAATGAATTAGAATGGATCATACAAATGAATTAGAAAGGTTACATTTGTCAGAATGAATTAGAATGGATCGTGCGAATGAATTAGAATGAATCGTACGAATGAATTAGAATGGATACATTTGAGCGAATGAATTAGAATATATCATACGAATGAATTAGAATGGATCGTGCAAATGAATTAGAATGGATACATTAGTGCGAATGAATTAGAATGGATCATAGGAATGAATTAGAATGGATCGTACGAATGAATTAGAATGGTTACATTCGTGCGAATGAATTAGAATGGATCGTACGAATGGATTAGAACCATTCTAATTCATTCGTACGATCCATTCTAATTCATTCATCCGATCCATTCTATTTCATTCGCATGAATGTATCCATTCTAATTCATTCGTACAATCCATTCTAATTCACTCGCACAATCCATTCTAATTCATTCGTATGATCCATTCTAATTCGTTCCTACGATCTATTCTTATTCATTCACTCGAATGTATCCATTCTAATTCATTTGTACGATCTATTCTAATTCATTCGTACAATCCATTCAAATTCATTCGTATGATCCATTCTAATTCATTCGTATGATCCATTCTAATTCATTCTCACGAATGTAACCTTTCTAATTCATTTGTATGATCCATTCTAATTCATTCGTACGATCCATTCTAATCCATTAGTACGATCCATTCTAATCCATTCGTACGATCCATTCTAATCCATTCGTACGATCCATTCTAATTCATTCGTATGAATGTATCCATTCTAATTTATTCGTACGATCCAGTCTAATTCATTCGTACGATCCATTCTAATTCATTCGCATGAATGTATCCATTCTAATTCATTCGTACGATCCATTCTAATTCATTCGTATGATCCATTTTAATTCATTCGCACGATCCATTCAAATTCATTTGCACGATCCATTCTAATTCATTCGTACGATCCATTCTAATTCATTCATACGATCTATTGTAATTCATTCACACGAATGTATCCATTCTAATTCATTCACACAATCCAATCTAATTCAAACGTACGAATGGATTAGAATGGATCGAACAAATGAATTATTCATCGCACAAATCTATCCATTCTAATTCATTCGTATGATCCATTCTAATTCATTCGCACGATCCATTCTAATTCATTTATATGATCCATTCTAATTCATTCCTACGATCTATTCTAATTCATTCGTACGATCTATTCTAATTCATTCGCACAAATGTATCCATTTTAATTCATTCGTACGATCCATTCTAATTTATTCATACATCCATTCTAATTCATTCGCACGATCCATTCTAATCCATTCGTACGATCCATTCTAATTCATTCGTCCGATCCATTCTAATTCATTCCTACGTACGATCCATTCTAATTCATTCGCATGAATGTAACCATTCTAATTCATTCGTACGATCCATTCTAATTAATTCCTACGATCCATTCTAATTCATTCGCACGAATGTATCCATTCTAATTCATTCGTTCGATCCGTTCTAATTCATTCGTACGATCCATTCAAATTCATTCGCATGATCCATTCTAATTCATTCGTACGATCCTTTCTAATTTATTCTCATGAATGTAACCTTTCTAATTCATTTGTATGGTCCATTCTAATTCATTCGTACGATCCATTCTACTCCATTCGTACGATCTATTCTAGTCTATTCGTACGATCCATTCTAATTCATTCGTATGATCCATTCTAATTCATTCTCACAAATGTAACCTTTCTAATTCATTTGTACGATCTATTCTAATTCATTCGTACGATCCAGTCAAATCCATTCGTACGATCCATTCTAATCCATTCGTACGATCCATTCTAATTCATTCGCACGAATGTATACATTCTAATTCATTCGTACGATCCATTCTAATCCATTCGTACGATCAATTCTAATTCATTCGTACAATGCGTTCTAATTCATTCGTACGATCCATTCTAATCCATTCGTACAATCCATTCTAATTCATTCGCACGATCAATTCTAATTCATTCGCACGATCCATTCTAATTCATTCGTACGATCCAATCTAATCCATTCCTACGATCCATTCTAATTCATTCGTACGATCCATTCTAATTCATTCTCACAAATGTAACCTTTCTAATTCATTCGTACGATCTATTCTAATTCATTCGTACTATCTATTCTAATTCATTCGTACGATCCATTCTAATTCATTCGCACAAATGTGTCCATTCTAATTCATTCGTACGATCCATTCTAATTCATTCGCACGATCCATTCTAATTCATTCGTATGATCCATTCTAACTCATTCGTACGATCCATTCTAATTCGTTCTCACGAATGTAACCTTTCTAATCCATTCGTACGATCCATTCTTATCCATTCGTACGATCCATTCTAATCCATTCGTACGATCCATTCTAATCCATTCGTACGATCCATTCTAATTCATTTGTACGATCCATTAAAATTCATTCGCATGATCCATTCTAATTCATTCATACGATCTATTCTTATTCATCGCACAAATGTATCCATTCTAATTCATTCGTATAATCCATTCTAATCCATTTGTACAAATGAATTAAAATGGATCGTATGAATGAATTAGAATGGATCGTACAAATGAATTAGAAAGGTTACATTTGTGAGAATGAATTAGAATGGATCGTACGAATGAATTAGAATGGATCGTACGAATGGATTAGAATGGATCGTACGAATGAATTAGAATGGATACATTCGAGCGAATGAATTAGAATGGATCATATGAATGAATTAGAATGGATCGTACGAATGAATTAGAATGGATACTTTCGTGCGAATGAATTGGAATGGATCGTACGAATGGATTAGAATGGATCGTACGAATGGATTAGAATGGATACATTTGTGCGAATGAATTAGAATGGATTAGAACGAATGAATTAGAATGGATTGTACGAATGAATTAGAATGGATCATACGAATGAATTAAAATGGATCGTGCGAATGAATTAGAATGGATCGTACGAATGAATTAAAATGGATACATTTGTGCGAATGAATTAGAATGGATCGTACGAATGGATTAGAATGGATCGTACGAATGGATTAGAATGGATTATACGAATGTATCCATTCTAATTCATTCGTTTGAATTGAATGGATTGTACGAATGAATTAGAATGGATCATACGAATGAATTAGAATAGATCGTACGAATGAATTAGAATGGATTGTACGAATAAATAAATTAGAATGAATCGTACGATTCTTTCTAATTCATTCGTACGATCCATTCAAATGCATTTGTACGATTCATTCTAATTCATTCGCACGATCCATTCTAATTCATTCGTATGATCCATTCTAATTTATTTGCACGAATATACGATCCATTCTAATTTATTCGCAAGAATGTATCATTCTAATTCATTCGTATAATCCATTCTAATTTATTATGTACAAATATATCCATTCTAATTCATTCGTATGATCCATTCTAATTCATTCGTACGATTCATTCTAATTCATTCGCACAATCCATTCTAATTCATTCGTAGGATCCATTCTAATTCATTCGCACGAATGTATCCATTCTAATTCATTCGTACAATCCATTCTAATTCATTCGCACGATCCATTCTAATTCATTCATATGATCCATTCTAATTAATTCCTACGATCTATTCTAATTCATTCGCTTGAATGTATCCATTCTAATTCATTCGTTTGATCCATTCTAATTCATTCGTACGATCCATTCAAATTCATTCGCATGATCCATTCTAATTCATTCGTACGATCCATTCTAATTTATTCTCACGAATGTAACCTTTCTAATTCATTTGTATGATCCATTCTAATTCATTCGTATGATCTATTCTAATCCATTCGTACGATCCATTCTAATCCATTCGTACGATCCATTCTAATTCATTCGTACGATCCATTCTAATTCATTCTCACAAATGTAACCTTTCTAATTCATTTGTACGATCCATTCTAATTCATTCATACGATCCATTCTAATACATTCGTACGATCCATTCTAATCCATTCGTACGATCCATTCTAATTCATTCGTATGATCCATTCTAATTCATTCCTACGATCTATTCTAACTCATTCGCTCGAATGTTTCCATTCTAATTCTTTTGCACGATCCATTCTAATTCATTCCTATGATCCATTATAATTCATTCGTACGATCCATTCTAATTCATTCGCTCGAATGTATCCATTCTAATTCATTCGTACGATCCATTCTAATTCATTCGTATGATACATTCTAATTCATTCGCACGATCCATTCTAATTCATTCGCACGATCCATTCTAATTCATTCGTATGATCTATTCTAATTCATTCGCACGATCCATTCTAATTTATTCGCACGATCCATTCTAATTCATTCCTATGATCCATTATAATTCATTCATATGATCCATTCTAATTCATTCGCTCGAATGTATCCATTCTAATTCATTCGTACGATCAATTCTAATTCGTTCGTACGATCCATTCTAATTCATTCGTACGATCCATTCTAATTCATTCGCACGATCCATTCTAATTCATTCGCACGATCCATTCTAATTCATTGGCACGATCCATTCTAATTCTTTCACATGATCTATTCTAATTCATTCGTATGATCTATTCTAATTCATTTCTACGATCTATTCTAATTCATTCGTATGATCAATTCTAATTCATTCGTACGATCCATTGTAATTCATTCTCACGAATGTAACCTTTCTAATTCATTTGTATGATCCATTCTAATTCATTCGTACGATCCATTCTAATCTATTCGTACGGTCCATTCTAATCCATTCGTACGATCCATTCTAATTCATTCGTACGATCCATTCTAATTCATTCGTATGAATATATCCATTCTAATTTATTCGTATGATCCAGTCTAATTCATTCGTATGATCCATTCTAATTCATTCGCGCGAATGTATCCATTCTAATTCATTCGTACGATCCATTCTAATTTATTCATTTGATCCATTCTAATTCATTCGCACGATCCATTCCAATTCATTCGCACGGTCCATTCTAATTCATTCGTACTATCCATTCTAATTCATTCGTACGATCCATTCTAATTCATTCGTATGATCCATTCTAATTCATTCCTACGATCTATTCTAATTCATTCGCTCGAATGTATCCATTCTAATTCATTCGTACAATCCATTCTAATTCATTCCCATGATCCATTCTAATTCATTCGTATGATCCATTCTAATTCATTCCTACGATCTATTCTAATTCATTCGTACGAATGTATCCATTCTAATTCATTCGTACGAATGTATCCATTCTAATTCATTCGTACAATCCATTCTAATTCATTCGCACGATCCATTCTAATTCATTCCTATGATCCATTCTAATTCATTCGTACGATCCATTCTAATTCATTCGTACGATCCATTCTAATTCATTCTCACGAATGTAACCTTTCTAATTCATTTGTATGATCCATTCTAATTCGTTCGTGCGAATTAATTCGAATAGATTGTACGAATGAATTATAATGGATCGTACGAATGGATTAGAACGCATTGTACGAAAGAATTAGATTGCATCGTACGATCCATTCTAATTGATTCGTGCGATCCATTCTAATTCATTCGCACAAATGTATCCATTCTAATTCATTCGCTCGAATGTATCCATTTTAATTCATTCGTACGATCCATTCTAATTCGTTCGTACGATCTAATTCATTGAGCGAATGAATTAGAATGGATCTACGAATGAATTAGAATGGATCATAGGAATGAATTAGAATGGATCATGCAAATGAATTAGAATGGATACATTCGTGCGAATGAATTAGAATGGATCGTAGGAATGAATTAGAATGGATCGTACGAATGAATTACAATGGTTACATTCGTGCGAATGAATTAGAATGGATCGTAGGAATGAATTAGAATGGATCGTACGAATGAATTAGAATGGATCATAGGAATGAATTAGAATGGATCGTGCAAATGAATTAGAATGGATACATTCGTGCGAATGAATTAGAATGGATCGTAGGAATGAGTTAGAATGGATCGTACGAATGAATTAGAATGGTTACATTCGTGCGAATGTATTAGACTGGATCGTACAAATGAATTAGAATGGATACATTCGTCCGAATGAATTAGAATGGATCGTAGGAATGAATTAGAATGGATCGTACGAATAAAATAAATGGTTACATTCGTATGAATGAATTATAATGGATCGTACGAAAGAATTAAAATGGATCGTGCGAATGAATTAGAATGGATCGTACGAATGAATTAGAATGTTTACATTCGTGCGAGTGAATTAGAATGGATCGTACAAATGAATTAGAATGGATCGTACGAATGAATTAGAATGGATACATTCGATCGAATGAATTAGAATGGATCGTACGAATGAATTAGAATGGATCATAGGAATGAATTAGAATGGATCGTGCAAATGAATTAGAATGGATACATTCGTGCGAATGAATTAGAATGGATCATAAGAAAGAATTAGAATGGATCGTGCGAATGAATTAGAATGGATCGTACGAATGAATTAGAATGGATCATGCGAATGAATTAGAATGGATCGTACAAATGAATTAGAAAGGTTACATTTGTGAGAATGAATTAGAATGGATCGTACGAATGAATTAGAATAGATCGTACGAATGAATTAGAATGGATCATACGAATAAATTAGAATGGATCGTACGAATGAATTAGAATGGATCGTACGAACGAATTAGAATGGATCGTACGAACGAATTAGAATGGATCGTACGAATGAATTAGAATGGATACATTCGAGCGAATGAATTAGAATAGATCGTAGGAATGAATTTGAATGGATCATACGAATGAATTAGAATGGATCGTACGAATGAATTAGAATGGTTACATTTGTACGATCCATTCTAATCCATTCGTACGATCCATTCTAATTCATTCGCACGATCCGATCCATTCTAATCCATTTGTACGATCCATTCTAATTCATTCGTACGATCCGTTCTTATTCATTCTCACAAATGTAACCTTTCTTATTTATTTGTATGATCTATTCTAATTCATTCGTACGATTCATTCTAATCCATTCGTACGATCCATTCTAATCCATTCGTATGATCCATTCTAATTCATTCGCACGAATGTAACCATTCTAATTCATTCGTATGATTCATTCTAATTCATTCGCACAATCCATTCTAATTCATTCGCATAAATATATCCATTCTAATTCATTCGTACGATCCATTCTAATCCATTAGAATGTATCCATTCTAATTCATTCGTACGATCCATTCTAATTCATTCGTAAGATCCATTCTAATTCATTCCTACGATCTATTCTAATTCATTCGCAAGAATGTATCCATTCTAATTCATTCGCACAATCCAATCTAATTCAAACGTACGTTCTATTCTAATTCATTCACATGATGTATTCTAATTCATTCGTACGATCCATTCCAATTCTAATTCATTCGTACGATCCATTCTAATTCATTCGTATGATCCATTCTAATTCATTGGTTCGATCCATTCTAATTCATTCGATCGACTGTATCCATTCTAATTCATTCATACGATCTATTCTAATTCATTCGTACGATCCATTCTAATTCATTCGTATGATCCATTCTAATTCATTCGCACGAATGTAACCATTCTAATTCATTCGTACGATTCATTCAAATTCATTCGTATGAGCTATTCTAATTCATTCGTACGATCCATTCTAATTCATTCGTACGATCCATTCTAATTTATTCGGTGGATCCATTCTAATTCATTCATACGATCTATTCTAATTCATTCGCACAATCCCTTCTAATTCATTTGTACGATCCATTCTAATTCATTCGTATGATCCATTCTAACTCATTCGGTGGATCCATTCTAATTCATTCGCACAAATGTGTACGAATGAATTAGAATGGATACATTCGAGCGAATGAATTAGAATGGATCATAGGAATGAATTAGAATGGATCATAGGAATGAATTAGAATGGATCGTGCAAATGAATTAGAATGGATACATTCGTGCGAATGAATTAGAATGGATCACATGAAAGAATTAGAATGGATTGTGCGAATGAATTAGAATGGATCGAGCGAATGAATTAGAATGGATCATGCGAATGAATTAGAATGGATCGTACAAATGAATTAGAAAGGTTACATTTGTGAGAATGAATTAGAATGGATCGTACGAATGAATTAGAATAGATCGTACGAATTAATTAGAATGGATCATACGAATAAATTTGAATGGATCGTATGAACGAATTAGAATGGATCGTACGAACGAATTAGAATGGATCGTACGAATGAATTAGAATGGATACATTCGAGCGAATGAATTAGAATAGACCGTATGAATGAATTAGATTGGATCATACGAATGAATTAGAATGGTTCGTACAAATGAATTAGAATGGTTACATTCGTACGATCCATTCTAATCCATTCGTACGATCCATTCTAATTCATTCGCACGATCCGATCCATTCTAATCCATTCGTACGATCCATTCTAATTCATTCGTACGATCCACTCTAATTCATTCTCACAAATGTAACCTTTCTAATTCATTTGTACGATCCATTCTAATTCATTCGTACGATCCATTCTAATCCATTCGTACGATCTATTCTAATTCATTCGCACGAATGTAACCATTCTAATTCATTCGTACGATTCATTCTAATTCATTCGCACGATCCATTATAATTCATTCGCATAAATATATCCATTCCAATTCATTCGTACGATCCATTCTAATCCATTCGAATGTATCCATTCTAATTCATTCGTACGATTCATTCTAATTTATTCGTATGATCCATTCTAATTCATTCCTACGATCTATTCTAATTCATTCGCATGAATGTATCCATTCTAATTCATTCGCACAATCCAATCTAATTCAAATGTACGATCCATACTAATTCATTCACATGATGTATTCTAATTCATTCGTACGATCCATTCCAATTCTAATTCATTCGTACGATCCATTCTAATTCATTCATATGATCCATTCTAATTCATTCGTACGATCCATTCTAATTCATTCGATCGAATGTATCCATTCTAATTCATTCGTACGATCTATTCTAATTCATTCGTACGATCCATTCTAATTCATTCGTATGATCCATTCTGATTCATTCGCACAAATGTAACCATTCTAATTCATTCGTACGATTCATTCTAATTCATTCGTATGAGCTATTCTAATTCATTCGTACGATCCATTCTAATTCATTTATACGATCTATTCTAATTTATTCGCACAATCCATTGTAATTCATTCATACGATCCATTCTAATTCATTTGTATGATCCATTCTAACTCATTCGGTGGATCCATTCTAATTCATTCATACGATCTATTCTAATTCATTCACACAATCCATTGTAATTCATTCGTACGATCTATTCTAATTCATTCGTATGATACATTCTAACTCATTCGGTGGATCTATTCTAATTCATTCGTACGATCCATTTTAATTCATTCCTATGATCCATTCTAATCCATTCGTACAATCCACCCTAATTCATTCGTATGATCCATTCTAATTAGAATTAGAATGAATTAGAACGGATATATTCGAGCGAATGAATTTGAATAGATCGTAGGAATGAATTATAATGGATCATACGAATGAATTAGAATGGATCGTACGAATGAATTAGAATGGATACATTCGAATGGATTAGAATGGATCGTACGAATGAATTTGAATGGATATATTTATGCGAATGTATTAGAATGGATCGTGCGAATGAATTAGGATGAATCGTACGAATGAACTAGAATGGTTACATTCGTGCAAATGAATTAGAATGGATCGTACGAATGTATTAGAATGGATCATACGAATGGATTAGAATGGATCGTACGAATGAATTAGAATGGATCGTACGAATGAATTATTCATATGATCCATTCTAATTCATTCCTATGACCCATTCTAATTCATTCGTACGATCCATTCTAATTCATTCGCACGAATATAACCATTCTAATTCATTCGTACGATTCATTCTAATTCATTCGCACGATCCATTCTAATTCATTCGCATAAATATATCCATTCTAATTCATTCGTACGATCCATTCTAATCCATTCGAATGTATCCATTCTAATTCATTCGTACGATCCATTCTAATTCATTCGTATGACCCATTCTAATTTATTCCTACGATCTATTCTAATTCATTCGCTCGAATGTATCCATTCTAATTCATTCTAATTCTAATTAGAATGGATCATACGAATGAATTAGAATGGATCGTACGAATGGATTAGAATGGATCATAATAATGAATTAGAATGTATCCATACTAATTCATTCGCACAATCCAATCTAATTCAAACGTACGATCCATCCTAATTCATTCACATGATGTATTCTAATTCATTCGTACGATCCATTCCAATTCTAATTCATTCGTACGATCCATTCTAATTCATTCGTAGGATCCATTCTAATTCATTCGTACGATCCATTCTAATTCACTCGCTCGAATGTATCCATTCTAATTCATTCGTACGATCTATTCTAATTCATTCGTACGATCCATTCTAATTCATTCGTATGATCCATTCTAATTCATTCATACGAATATAACCATTCTAATTCATTCGTACGATTCATTCTAATTCATTCGTATGAGCTATTCTAATTCATTCGTACGATCCATTCTAATTCATTCATATGATCTATTCTAATTCATTCGCACAATCCATTCTAATTTATTCATACGATCCATTCTAATTCATTCGTATGATCCATTCTAACTCATTCGGTGGATCCATTCTAATTCATTCATACGATCTATTGTAATTCATTCGCACAGTTCATTCTAATTCATTCGTACGATCCATTCTAATTCATTCGTATGATCCATTCTAACTCATTCGGTGGATCCATTCTAATTCATTCGTACGATCCATTCTAATTCATTCGCACGATCCATTCTAATTCATTCCTATGATCCATTGTAATCCATTCGTACGATCCATTCTAATTTATTCGTATGATCCATTCTAATTAGAATTAGAATGAATTACAATGGATACATTCGAGCGAATGAATTAGAATAGATCGTAGGAATAAATTAGAATGGATCATATGAATGAATTAGAATAGATCATACGAATGAATTAGAATGGATACATTTGAATGGATTAGAATGGATCGTATGAATGAATTAGAATGGATATATTTATGCAAATGAATTAGAATGGATCGTGCGAATGAATTAGAATGAATCGTACGAATGAATTAGAATGGTTACATTCGTGCGAATGAATTAGAATGGATCGTACGAATGGATTAGAATGGATCGTACGAATGGATTAGAATGGATCGTACGAATGAATTAGAATGGATCGTACAAATGAATTAGAAAGATTACATTTGTGAGAATGAATTAGAATGGATCGTACGAATGAATTAGAATGGATCGTACGAATGGATTAGAATGGATCGGATCGTGTGAATGAATTAGAATGGATCGTACGAATGGATTAGAATGGATCGTACGAATGTAACCATTCTAATTCATTCGTACGATCCATTCTAATTCATTCGTATGATCCATTCTAATACATTCCTATGATCTATTCTAATTCATTTGCTTGAATGTATCCATTCTAATTCATTCGTACGATCCATTCTAATTAGTTCATAAGATCCATTCTAATTCATTTGTACGATCCATTCTAATTTATTCGTACGATCCATTCTAATTCATTCGTACGATCTATTCTAATTCATTCGTACGATCCATTCTCATTCATTCTCAAAAATGAAACCTTTCTAATTCATTTGTATGATCCATTCTAATTCATTCGTACGATCCATTCTAATTCATTTGCAGGAATGTATCCATTCTAATTTATTCATTCGATCCATTCTAATTCATTCGTACGATCCATTCAAATTCATTCGCATAATCCATTCTAATTCATTCGTACGATCCATTCTAATTTATTCTCACGAATATAACGTTTCTAATTTATTTGTATGATCCATTCTGATTTATTCGTACGATCCATTCTAATCCATTCGTACGATCCATTCTAATCCATTCGTATGATCCATTCTAATTCATTCCTATGATCCATTCTAATTCATTCGCACGAATATATCCATTCTAATTCATTTGCACGATCCATTCTAATTCTTTCCTATGATCCATTCTAATTTATTCGTACGATGCAATCTAATTCATTCGCACAAATGTATCTATTCTAATTCATTCGTACAAATGTATCCATTCTAATTTATTCATATGATCCATTCTATTTCATTCGTACGATCCATTCTAATTCATTTGTACGAATGTATCCATTCTAATTCATTCGCACAATCCATTCTAATTCATTCACACGATCCATTCTAATTCATTCGCACGATCCATTCTAATTCATTCGTATGATCCATTCTAATTCATTCGTATGATCTATTCTAATTCATTTGCATGAATGGATCCATTCTAATCCATTCGTACGATCCATTCTAATTCATTCGTACGATCAATTCTAATTCACTCGCACGATCCAATCTAATTCATTCGTACGATCCATTCTAATTCATTCGTACAATGCGTTCGTACGATCCATTCTAATGCATTTATTCGTACGAATGAATTAGAATGGTTACATTCGTGCGAATTAATTAGAATAGATCGTACGAATGAATTAGAATGGATACATTCGTACGAATGAATTAGAACGGATCGTGCGAATGAATTAGAATGGATCGTACAAATGAATTAGAAAGGTTACATTTGTGAGAATGAATTAGATTGGATCGTACGAATGAATTAGAATAGATCATACTAATGAATTTGAATGGATCGTACGAATAAATTATAATGGATCGTACGAATGAATTATAATGGATCGTATGAATGAATTAGAATGGATCGTACGAATGAATTAGAATGGATACATTCGAGCGAATGAATTAGAATAGATCGTAGGAATGAATTAGAATGGATCATATGAATGAATTCGAATGGATCGTGCGAATGGATTAGAATGGATTGTACGAATGAATTAGAATGGATACATTCGTGCGAAAGAATTAGAATGGATCGGACGAATGAATTAGAATGGATCGTACGATTCATTCAAATTCATTCGTACGATCCATTCTAATGCATTCGTATGATTCATTCTAATTCATTCGAATGATCCATTCTAATTCATTCGTACGATCCATTATAATTCATTCGCACGATCCATTCTAATTCATTCGTATGATCCATTCTAACTCATTCCTACGATCTATTCTAATTCATTCACTCGAATGTATCCATTCTAATTCATTCGTACGATCCATTCTAATTCGTTCATATAATCCATTCTAATTCATTCTCACGAATATAACCTTTCTAATTCATTTGTATGATCCATTCTAATTCATTCTTACGATCCATTCTAAGTCATTCGCACGAATCCATTCTAATTCATTCGCACAATCCATTCTAATTCATTTGTACGATCCATTCTAATTCATTCGTATGATCCATTCTAACTCATTCGGTGGATCCATTCTAATTCATTCGTACGATCCATTCTAATTCATTCGCACGATCCATTCTAACTCATTTGTACGATCCATTCTTATTCATTTGTATGATCCATTCTAATTTATTTGCACGAATATACGATCCATTCTAATTCATTCGCATGATCTATTCTAATTCATTCGTACGATCCATTCTTATTAATTCATACGATCCATTCTAATTCATTCGCACAATCCATTCTAATTCATTCGTACGATCCATTCTAATTTATTCGTATGATCCATTCTAACTCATTCGCACGAATGTATCCATTCTAATTCATTCATACGATCCATTCTAATTTATTCGCATGATCCATTCTAACTCATTTGGTGGATCCATTCTAATTCATTCGTACGATCCGATCTAATTCATTCGCACGAATGTATCAATTCTAATTCATTCGTTCGATCCATTCTAATTCATTCGTACGATCCATTCTAATTCATTCGCACGATCCATTCTAATTCATTCACACAAATGTATCCATTCTAATTCATTCGTTCGATCCATTCTAATTCATTCGCATAAATATATCCATTCTAATTCATTCGTACGATCCATTCTAATTCATTCGCATGATCCATTCTAATTCATTCGCACAAATGTATCCATTCTAATTCATTCGTACAATCCATTCTAATTCATTCGCATGATCCATTATAATTCATTCGTACGATCCATTCTAATTCATTTGTACGATCCATTCTAATTCTTTCATATAATCCATTCTAATTCATTCGGACGAATGTATCCATTCTAGTTCATTCATATAATCCATTCTAATTCATTCGCACGATCCATTCTAATTCATTCGTACGATCCATTCTAATTCATTCGCATGAATGTAACCATTCTAATTCATTCGTACGATCCATTCTAATTCATTCCTACGATCTATTCTAATTCATTCGCACGAATGTATCTAATTCATTTGCACGATCTATTCTAATTCATTCCTATGATCCATTCTAATTCATTCGTACGATCCATTCTAATTCATTCGCTCGAATGTATCCATTATAATTCATTCGTACGATCCATTCTAATTCATTTCTAATTCATTCATACGATCCATTCTAATTCATTCGTACGATCCATTGTAATTCATTCATACAATCCATTCAGATTCATTTGCATAAATGTATCCATTCAAATTCATTCGTACAATCCATTCTAATTAATTCGTACGATCCATTCTAATTCATTCTCACGAATGTAACCTTTCTAATTTATTCGTACGATCCATTCTAATTCATTCGCACGATCTATACATTCATACGACTGAATTAGAATGGATTGTGCGAATTAATTTGAATGGATCGTACGAATGAATTTGAATGGATACATTTGTACGAATGAATCTGAATGGATTGTATGAATGAATTACAATGGATCATACGAATGGATTAGAATGGATCGTACGAATGAATTAGAATGGATCATACGAATGAATTAGAAAGGTTACATTTATGAGAATGAATTAGAATGGATCATACGAATGAATTAGAATGGATCATGCGAATGAATTTGAATGGATCGTACGAATGAATTAGAATGGATCGAACGAATGAATTAGAATGGATACATTCTAGCGAATGAATTAGAATAGATCGTAGGAATGAATTAGAATGGATCATACGAATGAATTTGAATGGATCGTGCGAATGAATTAGAATGGATTGTATGAATGAATAAGAATGGATACATTCGTGCGAATGAATTAGAATGGATCGTATGAATGAATTAGAATGAATCTTACGAATGAATTAGAATGGATCGTATGAATGAATTAGAATGGATACATTTGTACGAATAAATTAGAATGGATTGTACGAATGAATTAGAATGGATACATTCTTTCGAATAAATTAGAATGGATCATATAGTCGTGCAAATAAATTAGAGTGGATCATACGAATGAATTAGAATGGATCGTACGGATTAGAATGAATCGTACGAATACATTAGAATGGATCGTACGAATGAATTAGAATGAATCGTATGATCCATTCTAATTCATTTGTCCGATCCATTCTAATTCATTCGCACGAATGTATCCATTCTAATTCATTCGCCCGATCCATTCTAATTCATTCGCCCGATCCATTCTAATTCATTCGTATGATCCATTCTAATTTATTCCTACGATCTATTCTAATTCATTCGCTTTAATGTATCCATTCTAATTCATTCGTTCAATCCATTCTAATTCATTTGTACGATCCATTCAAATTCATTCACATGATCCTTTCTAATTCATTCGTACGATCCATTCTAATTCATTCGTTCAATCCATTCTAATTCATTTGTACGATCCATTCAAATTCATTCACATGATCCTTTCTAATTCATTCGTACGATCCATTCTAATTCATTCTCACGAATGTAACCTTTCTAATTCATTTGTATGATTCATTCTAATTCATTCGTACGATCCATTCTAATCCATTCGTACGATCCATTCTAATCCGTTCGTACGATCCATTCTAATTCATTCGCACGAATGTAACCATTCTAATTCATTCGTACGATCCATTTTTATTCATTCCTACGATCCATTCTAATTCATTCGCACGAATGTATCCATTCTAATTCAGTTGCACGATCCATTCTAATTCATTCCTATGATCCATTCTAATCCATTCATACGATCCATTCTAATTCATTCCCATGATCCATTCTAATTCAATCGTATGATCCATTCTAATTCATTCGCACAAATGTATCCATTTTAATTCATTCGTACAATCCATTCTAATTTATTCATTGGATCCATTCTAATTCATTCGCACGATCCATTCTAATTCATTCGTACGATCGATTCTAATTCATTCGTATGAATATATCTATTCTAATTCATTCGTATGATCCATTCTAATTTATTCGCACGATCTATTCTAATTCATTTGACGATCCATTCTAATTCATTCGTACCATCCATTCTAATTCATTCGCACGAATGTATCATACGAATGAATTAGAATGGATCATGCAAATGAATTAAAATGGATCGTACAAATGAATTAGAATGGATCGTGCGAATGAATTAGAATGGATCGTACGAACGAATTAGAATGGATCGTACGAACAAATTAAAATGGATCGTATGAACGAATTAGAATGGATCGTACGAATGAATTAGAATGGATACATTCAAGCGAATGAATTAGAATGGATCATACGAATGAATTAGAATGGATCATAGGAATGAATTAGAATGGATCGTGCAAATGAATTAGAATGGATACATTCGTGCGAATAAATTTGAATGGATCGTAGGAATGAATTAGAATGGATCGTACGAATGAATTAGAATGGTTACATTCGTGTGAATGAATTAGAATGGATCGTACGAATGGATTAGAATGGATCGTACGAATGAATATGAATGGATCGTACAAATGAATTAGAAAGGTTACATTTGTGAGAATGAATTAGAATGGATCGTACGAATGAATTAGAATGGATCGTACGAATGGATTAGAATGGATCGTATGAATGGATTAGAATGGATTGTACGAATGGATTAGAATGGATCGTACGAATGAATTAGAATGGATCATACAAATGAATTAAAAAGGTTACATTCGTGAGAATGAATTAGAATGGATCGTACGAATGAATTAGAATGGATCATGCGAATGAATTTGAATGGATCGTATGAATGAATAAGAATGGATCGTACGAATGAATTAGAATGGATCGTACGAATGTATCCTTTCCAATTCATTCGTACGATCCATTCTAATTCGTTCATATGATCCATTCTAATTCGTTCGT
This sequence comes from Chamaelirium japonicum, assembly GCA_947650365.1. Taxonomy (NCBI): domain Eukaryota; kingdom Viridiplantae; phylum Streptophyta; class Magnoliopsida; order Liliales; family Melanthiaceae; genus Chamaelirium; species Chamaelirium japonicum. Next base: position 185,717 of record CANTAL010000158.1, read on the forward strand.
ACGATCCATTCTAATTCGTTCGTACGATCCATTCTAATTTATTCGCACGATCCATTCTAATTCTTTCATATGATCCATTCTAATTCATTCGCACGAATGTATCCATTCTAGTTCATTCGTACGCTCCATTCTAATTCATTCGTACGCTCCATTCTTTTTCATCGCACAAACGTATCCATTCTAATTCATTCGTACGATCCATTCTAATTCATTCGCACGATCGATTCTAATTCATTCGTATGATCCATTCTAATTCATTCGTACGATTCATTCTAATTCTTTCGTACGATCCATTCTAATTCATTCGCACGATCTATTCTAATTCAATCGTACAATCCATTCTAATTTATTCGTATGATCCATTCTAATTCATTCGCACTATCCATTCTAATTCATTCGTACGATCCATTCTAATTCATTCGTACGATCCATTCTAATTCATTCGTACGATCCATTCTAATTCATTCATACGATCTATTCTAATTCATTCGCACGAATGTATCTATTGTAATTCATTCGCACAAACCAATCTAATTCGAACGTACGATCCATTCTAATTCATTCACATGATGTATTCTAATTCATTCGTATGATCCATTCATTCGTATGATTCATTCTAATTCATTCGTACGATCCATTCTAATTCATTCGCACAAATGTATCCATTCTAATTCATTCGTACGATCCATTCTAATTCATTCGCACGATCCATTCTAATTCCTTTGTACGAATGTAAGCATTCTAATTCATTTGCACGATCCATTCTAATTCATTCGCACGATCCATTCTAATTCATTCGTATGATCCATTCTAATTCGTTCGTACGATCCATTCTAATTCATTTGCATGAATTTATCCATTCTAATTCATTCGTACGAACCATTCCAATTCATTCGTTTGATCCATTCTAATTCATTCATGCAATCCATTCTAATTCATTCATACGATCCATTCTAACTCATTCATACGATCCATTCTAATTCATTAGCATGAATGTATGTATCCATTCTAGTTCATTCGCACGATCCATTCTAATTCATACGTACAATCGATTCTAATTCATTCGCACGAATGTATCCATTCTAATTCATTCATACGATCCATTCTAATTCATTCGTACAATGCGTTCTAATCCATTCGTACGAATGAATTAGAATGTATCGTACGAATGAATTAGAATGGATCGTACGAATGAATTAGAATGGATCATAGGAATGAATTAGAATGGATAGTGCAAATGAATTAGAATGGATACATTCATGTGAATGAATTAGAATGGATCGTAGGAATGAATTAGAATGGCTCGTATGAATGAATTAGAATGGTTACATTCGTGCGAATGAATTAGAATGGATCGTACGAATGGATTAGAATGGATCGTACGAATGGATTACAATGGATCGTACGAATGAATTAGAATGGATCGTACAAATGAATTAGAAAGGTTACATTTGTGAGAATGAATTAGAATGGATCGCACGAATGAATTAGAATGGATCGTACGAATGGATTAGAATAGATCGTACGAATGGATTAGAATGGATCGTACGAATGAATTAGAATGGATCATACAAATGAATTAGAAAGTTTACATTTGTGAGAATGAATGAGAATGGATACATTTGTGTGAATGAATTAGAATAGATTAGAATGGATCGTACGAATGGATTAGAATCCATTCTAATTAATTTGTATGATCCATTCTAATTCATCGCACGATCCATTCTAATTCATTCGCTCGAATGTACCCATTCTAATTCATTCGTACGATCAATTCTAATGCATTCGTACGATCCATTCTAATTCATTCGTACGATCCATTCTAATTCATTCGCACAAATGTATCCATTATAATTCATTCGTACGATCCATTCTAATTCGTTCGTACGATCCATTCTAATTCATTTGCACAACCCATTCTAATTCATTCCTATGATCCATTCTAATTCATTCGTACGATCCATTCTAATTCATTTGCTCAAATGTATCCATTCTAATTCATTCGTACGATCCATTCTAATTCATTCATACGATCCATTCTAATTCATTCGCACAAATGTATCCATTCTAATTTATTCGTACGATCCATTCTAATTCATTCGCACGATCCATTCTAATTCATTCGTACGATCCATTCTAATTCATTCGCACGATCCATTCTAATTCATTCGTACGATCCATTCTAATTCATTCGTACAATCCATTCAAATTCATTCGTACGATGCAATCTAATTCATTCGCACAAATATATCTATTCTAATTCATTTGTACAATGCGTTCTAATCCATTCGTACGATCCATTCTAATCCATTCGTACGATCCATTCTAATTCATTCGTCTGATCCATTCTAATTCATTCGCACGAATGTATCCATTCTAATTCATTCCTACGATCCATTCTAATTCATTCGCACGATCCATTCTAATTCATTCGTAAGATCCATTCTAATTCATTCGCATGAATATATCTATTCTAATTCATTCGTATGATCCATTTTAATTTATTCGCACTATCTATTCCTATTCATTTGCTCGAATGTATCCATTCTAATTCATTCGTACGATCCATTCAAATTCGTTCATACGATCTATTCTAATTCATTCGTACGATCCATTCTAATTTATTTGCATGAATGTATCCATTCTAATTTATTCGTACGATCCAGTCTAATTCATTCGTACGATCCATTCTAATTCATTCGCACGAATATATCCATTCTAATTCATTCGTACGATCCTTTCTAATTCATTCGCACGATTCATTCTAATTCTTTCATATGATCCATTCTAATTCATTCGCACGAATGTATCCATTCTAGTTCATTCGTACGATCCATTCTAATTCATTCGCACGAATGTATCCATTCTAATTCATTCGTATGATCCATTCTATTTCATTCCTACGATCTATTCTAATTCATTCGCTCGAATGTATCCATTCTAATTCATATTTCGATCCATTCTAATTCATTCGTACGATCCATTCAAATTCATTCGCATGATCCATTCTAATTAATTCATACGATCCATTCTAATTCATTCTCACGAATGTAACCTTTCTAATTCATTATTATGATCCATTCTAATTTATTCGTATGATACATTTGTGCGAATGAATTAGAATGGATCGTAGGAATGAATTAGAATGGATCGTGCTAATAAATTAGAATGGATCGTGCGAATGAATTAGAATGGATCGTACGAATGAATTATAATAGATCGTAGGAATGAATTAGAATGGATCGTGCGAATGAATTAGAATGAATCGTACGAATGAATTAGAATGGATCGTACGAATGAATTAGAATGGATCATGCGAATGAATTAGAATGGATCATACGAATGAATTAGAATGGATCGTGCGAATGAATTAGAATGGATCATACAAATGAATTAGAAAGGTTACATTCGTGAGGATAAATGATAATGGATCGTACGAATGAATTAGAATGGATCGTACGAATGAATAAGAATGGATTGTACGAATGAATTAGAATGAATATATTCGAGCGAATGAATTAGAATGGATCATACGAATGAATTAGAATGGATCGAACGAATGAATTAGAATGGATACATTCGAGCGAATGAATTAGAATTGATCGTAGGAATGAATTAGAATGGATCATACGAATGAATTAGAATGGATCTTGCGATTGAATTAGAATGGATTGTACGAATGAATTTGAATGGATCGTACGAATGGATTAGAACGCATTGTACGAATGAATTAGAATAGATCATACGAATGAATTAGAATAGATCGTATGAATGAATTAGAATGGATCGTATGAATGAATTAGAATAGATCGTATGAATAAATTAGAATGGATCGTGCGAATGAATTAGAATGGATCGTACGAATGAATTAGAGTGGATCCACCGAATGAATTAGAATACGAATGAATTAGAATGGATCGTACAAATGAATTAGAATGGATAAATTCGAGCGAATGAATTAGAATGGATCGTACGAATGAATTAGAATGGATCATAGGAATGAATTAGAATGAATCGTGCAAACGAATTAGAATAGATACATTCGTGCGAATGAATTAAAATGGATCGTGCGAATGAATTAGACTGGATTGTACGAATGAATTAGAATGGATCGTACGAATGAATTAGGATGGATCGTGCGAATGAATTAGAATTGATCATACGAATGAATTAGAATGGAACGTACGAATGAATTAAAATGGATTAGAATGGATTGTACGAATGAATTAGAATGGATCGTACGAATAGATTAGAATGGATCGTACGAATAGATTAGAACGCATTGTACGAATGAATTAGAATAGATACATTTGTACGAATGAATTAGAATGGATCGTACGAATGGATTAGAATGGATCATGCAAATAAATTAGAATGGATCGTACGAATGAATTAGAATGGATCGTACGAATGAATTAGAATGGTTATATTCTTGCGAATGAATTAGAATGGATCGTACGAATGGATTAGAATGGATCGTACGAATGAATTAGAATGGATCGAACGAATGAATTAGAATGGATCGTACGAACGAATTAGAATGGATCGTATGAATGAATTAGAATGGGTCGTACAAATGAATTAGAATGGATACATTCGTGCGAATGAATTAGAATGGATAATACGAATGAATTAGAATGGATCGTACGAATGAATTAGAATGGATTATGCGAATGAATTAGAATGGATCATATGAATGAATTAGAATGGTTACATTCGTGCGAATTAACTAGAATGGATCATACGAATGGTTTAGAATGGATCGTACGAATGGATTAGAATGGATCGTACGAATGAATTAGAATAGATATATTCGTGCGAATGAATTAGAATGGATCGTAGGAATGAATTAGAATGGATCGTACGAATGAACTAGAATGGATACGTTCGTGCGAATGAATTAGAATGGATCATATGAAAGAATTAGAATGGATCGTGCAAATGAATTAGAAAGGTTCGTACGAATGAATTAGAATGGATCGACCGAATGAATTAGAATGGATACATTCGAGCGAATGAATTAAAATAGATCGTAGGAATGAATTAGAATGGATCGTACAAATAAATTAGAAAGGTTACATTTGTGCGAATGAATTAGAATGGATCGTATGAATGAATAAGAATGGATCGTACGAATGAATTAGAATGGATCATGCGAATGAATTAGAATGAGTTGTACGAATGCATTAGAATGGATCATACGAATGAATTAGAATGGATACATTTATGCGAATGAATTAGAATGGATCGTACGAATGAATTAGAATGGATATATTTATGCGAATGAATTAGAATGAATCGGACGAATGCATTAGAATGGATCGTACGAATGGATTAGAATAGATCGTACGAATGAATTAGAATGGATCGTACGAATGAATTAGAATAGATCGTACGAACGAATTAGAATGGATCGTACGAATGAATTAGAATGGATCGTACGAATGGATTAGAATGGATTATATGAATGAATTAAAATGGATACATTCAAGCGAATGAATTAGAATAGATCGTATGAATGAATTAGAATGGATCGTACAAATGAATTAGAAAGGTTACATTCGTGAGAATGAATTAGAATGGATCTTACGAATGAATTAGAATGGATCATGCGAATGAATTTGAATGGATCGTATGAATGAATTAAAATGGATCGAACGAATGAATTAGAATGGATACATTCGAGCGAATGAATTAGAATAGATCGTAGGAATGAATTATAATGGATCATACGAATGAATTAGAATGGATACATTCGAGCGAATGAATTAGAATAGATCGCAGGAATGAATTAGAATGGATCGTACAAATGAATTAGAAAGGTTACATTCGTGAGAATGAATTAGAATGGATCGTACGAATGAATTAGAATGGATCATGCGAATGAATTTGAATGGATCGTACGAATGAATTAGAATGGATCGAACGAATGAATTAGAATGGATACATTCGAGCGAATGAATTAGAATAGATCGTAGGAATGAATTAGAATGGATCGTACAAATGAATTAGAAAGGTTACATTTGTGCGAATGAATTAGAATGGATCGTATGAATGAATAAGAATGGATCGTACGAATGAATTAGAATGGATCGTGCGACTGAATTAGAATGAATCGTACGAATGCATTAGAATGGATCGTACGAATGAATTAGAATGGATACATTCGTGCGAATGAATTAGCATGGATCGTAGGAATGAATTAGAATGGATCATACGAATGAATTAGAATGGTCACATTCGTGCGAATGAATTAGAATGGATCGTACGAATGGTTTAGAATGGATCGTATGAATGGATTAGAATGGATCGTACAAATGAATTAGAAAGGTTATATTTGTGAGAATGAATTAGAATGAATCGTACGAATGAATTAGTATTGATCGTACGAACGAATTAGAATGGATCGTACGAATGAATTAGAATGGTTACATTCGTGTGAATGAATTAGAATGGATCGTACGAATGGATTAGAATGGATCGTACGAATGGATTAGAACGCATTGTACGAATGAATTAGAATAGAAACATTTGTACGAATGAATTAGAATGGATCATACGAATGAATTAGAATGGATCATACGAATGAATTAGAATGGATCGAACGAATGAATTAGAATGGATACATTCGAGCGAATGAATTAGAAATAATCGTAGGAATGAATTAGAATGGATCATACGAATGAATTAGAATGGATCGTGCGAATGAATTAGAATGGATTGTACGAATGAATTAGAATGGATACATTCGAGCGAATAAATTAGAATGGATCGTACAAATGAATTAGAATGGATCATAGGAATGAATTAGAATGGATCGTACGAATGGATTATGACCATTGTACGAATGAATTAGAATGGATCGTACAAATGAATTAGAATGGATACTTTCGTGCGAATGAATTAGAATGGATCGTACGAATGAATTAGAATGGATCGTGCGAATGAATTAGAATGGATAGTGCGAATGAAATAGAATGGATCGTATGAATGAATTAGAATGGATCCACAGAATGAGTTAGAATGGATCATATGAATGAATTAGAATGGATCGTACGAACGAATTAGAATGAATCGTACGATCCATTCTAATTCATTCATCCGATCCATTCTAATTCATTCGCACGAATGTATCCATTCTAATTCATTCGTACAATCCATTCTAATTCATTCGCACGATCCATTCTAATTCATTCGTATGATCCATTCTAATTCATTCCTATGATCTATTCTAATTCATTCCCTCGAATGTATGTATTCTAATTCATTTATTCGATCTATTCTAATCTATTCGTACGATCCATTCTAATTCATTCCTATGATCTATTCTAATTCATTCGTACGATCCATTCTAATTCATTCGCTCGAATGTATACATTCTAATTCATTCGTACGATCCATTCTAATTCATTCGTACGATCCATTCTAATTCATTCGTACGATCCATTCTAATTCATTCGTACAATGCGTTCTAATCCATTCGTACGATCCATTCTAATCCATTCGTACGATCCATTCTAATTCATTCGCACGAATGTAACCATTCTAATTCATTCGTACGATCCATTCTAATTCATTCCTACGATCCATTCTAATTCATTCGCACGAATGTATCCATTCTAATTCATTTGCATGATCCATTCTAATTCATTCCTATGGTCCATTCTAATTTATTCAAACGATCCATTATAATTCATTCGTACGAATATTACCATTCTAATTCATTCGTACGATCCATTCTAATTCATTCCTACGATCCATTCTAATTCATTCGCACGAATGTATCCATTCTAATTCATTTGCACGATCCATTCTAATTCATTCCTATGATCCATTCTAATTCATTTGTACGATCGATTCTAATTCATTCGCTCGAATGTATCCATTCTAATTCATTCGTACGATCCATTCTAATCCATTCGTACGAACCATTCTAATTCATTCGTACGATCCATTCTAATCCATCGTACGATCCATTCTAATTCATTCATACGATGCATTCTAATTTATTCGCACGAATGTATCCATTCTAATTCATTTGCACGATCCATTCTAATTCATTCCTATGATCCATTATAATTCATTCGTACGATCCATTCTAATTCATTCGCTTGAATGTATCCATTCTAATTCATTCGTACGATCCATTCTAATTCCTTCCTACGATCCATTCTAATTCATTCGTACGATCCATTCAAATTCATTCACATGATCCATTCTAATTCATTCGTATGATCCATTCTAATTCATTCTCACGAATGTAACCTTTCTAATTCATTTGTATGATCCATTCTAATTCATTCGTACGATCCATTCTAATCCATTCGTACGATCCATTCTAATCCATTCGTAGGATCTATTCTAATCCATTCGTTCATTCGTACGATCCATTCTAATTCATTCTCACAAATGTAACCTTTCTAATTCATTTGTACGATCCATTATAATTCATTCGTACGATCCATTCTAATTCATTCGTATGATCCATTCTAATTCATTCGCTCGAGTGTATCCATTCTAATTCATTCGTACTATCCATTCTAATTCATTCGTACGATCCATTCTAATTCATTCTCACAAATGTAACCTTTCTAATTCATTCGTACGATGCAATCTAATTCATTCGCACGAATATATCCATTCTAATTCATTCGTACGATCCATTCTAATTCATTCGTATAATCCATTCTAATTCATTCGCACGATCCATTCTAATTCATTCGTACGATTCACTCTAATCCATACGTATGATCCATTCTATATTATTCGCACGATCCATTCTAATTCATTCGCACAATTGTATCCATTCTAATTCATTCGTTCGATCCATTCTAATTCATTCGTACGATCCATTCAAATTCATTCGCATGATCCATTCTAATTCATTCGCACGATCCATTCTAATTGATTCGTATCCATTCTAATTCATTCGTACGATCCATTCTAATTCATTCGTACGATCCATTCTAATTCATTCCTACGATCCATTCTAATTAATTCGCACGAATGTATCCATTCTAATTCATTAGTACGATCCATTCTAATGCATTCCTATGATCCATTCTAATTCATTCGTACGATCTATTCTAATTCATTCACTCGTACGAATGCATTAGAATAGATCGTACGAATGAATTAGAATGAAACGTATGATCCATTCTAATTCATTCGTCCGATCCATTCTAATTCATTTGTACGATCCATTCTAATTCATTAGCACGAATGTATCCATTCTAATTCATTCATACGATCCATTCTAATTCATTCGTATGATCAATTCTAATTCATCCGCACGATCCATTCTAATTCATTCGTACGATCCATTCTAATTCATTCGCACCAATGTATCCATTCTAATTCATTCGTACGATCCATTCTTATTCATTCGTACGATCCATTCTAATTCATTCGCACAAATGTATCCATTCTAATTCATTCGTGCGAATGAATTAGAATGGATCGTACAAACGAATTAGAATGGATTGCACGAATGTATCCATTCTAATCCATTCGTACGAATGGATTAGAATGGATCGTACGAATGAATTAGAATGGATCGTGCGAATGAATTAGAATGGATCGTATGAATAAATTAGAATGGATCGAACGAATGAATTAAAATGGATACATTTGTGCGAATGAATTAGAATGGATCATACGATTGAATTAGAATGGATCGTACGAATAAATTAGAATGGATCATGCGAATGAATTTGAATGGATCGTACGAATGAATTAGAATGGATCGAACGAATGAATTAGAATGGATACATTCGAGCGAATGAATTAGAATAGATCGTAGGAATGAATTAGAATGGATCATACGAATGAATTAGAATGGTTCGTGCGAATGAATTAGAATGGATTGTATGAATGAATTAGAATGGATATATTCGTGTGAATGAATTAGAATGGATCGGACGAATGAATTAGAATGGATCGTACGAATGCATTAGAATGGATCGTACGAATGAATTAGAATGGATACATTCGAGCGAATGATTTAGAATGGATCGTGCGATGAATAAGAATGGATCATACAAATGAATTAGAATGGATTCTAATCTATTCGTACGATCCATTCTAATCTATTCTAATTCATTCGCACAAATGTATCCATTCTAATTTATTCTCACGAATGTAACCTTTCTAATTCATTTGTATGATCCATTCAAATTCATTCGTACGAATGAATAGAATGGATCGTACGAATGAATCGTACGAACGAATTAGAATGGATCGTACGAATGAATTAGATTGGATCGTACGAATGAATTAGAATGGATCGTACAAATGAATTAGAAAGGTTACATTTGTGAGAATGAATTAGAATGGATCGTACGAATGAATTAGAATGGATCGTATGAATGGATTAGAATGGATCGTACGAATAGATTAGAATGGATCATACGAATGAATTAGAATGGATCGTACAAATGAATTAGAATGGATCGAACAAATGAATTAGAATGGATACATTCAAGCGAATGAATTAGAATAGATCGTAGGAATGAATTAGAACGGATCATACGAATGAATTAGAATGGATCGTGCGAATGAAATAGAATGGATTGTACGAATGAATTAGAATGGATACATTCGTGCGAATGAATTAGAATGGATCGTACGAATGAATTAGAATGGATCGTATGAATGAATGAGAATGAATCATACGACTGAATTAGAATGGATCGTACGAATGAATTAGAATGGATACATTTGTACGAATAAATTAGAATGGATTGTATATTCGTGCAAATAAATTAGAATGGATCGTACGAATGAATTAGAATGGATCGTGCGAATGAATTAGAATGGATCGTACGAATGGATTAGAATGGATCGTACGAATGAATTTGAATGGATCATACAAATGAATTAGAAAGGTTACATTCGTGAGAATGAATTAGAATGGATCGTAGGAATGAATTAGAATGGATCGTACGAATGAATTAGAATGGTTACATTCGTGCGAATGAATTAGAATGGATCCTATTAACGAATTAGAATGGATCATATGAATGAATTAGAATGGATCGTACGAATGAATTAGAATGGATCATATGAATGAATTAGAATGGTTACATTCGTGCGAATGAATTAGAATGGATCGTACGAATGGATTAGAATGGATCGTACGAATGGAATAGAATGGGTCGTACGAATGAATTAGAATGGATCATACAAATGAATTAGATAGGTTACATTCATGAGAATGAATTAGAATGGATCGTATGAATGAATTAGAATGGATCATGTGAATGAATTTGAATGGATCTTACGAATGAATTAGAATGGATCGAACGAATGAATTAGAATGGATACATTCTAGCGAATGAATTAGAATAGATCGTAGGAATGAATTAGAATAGATCATATGAATGTATTAGAATGGATCATGCTAATGAATTAGAATGGATTGTACGAATGAATTAGAATGTATACATTCGTGCGAGAATGAATCGTACGATCCATTCTAATTCATTCGTCCGATCCATTCTAATTCATTCGCACGAATGTATCCATTCTAATTCATTCGTATGATCCTTTCTAATTCATTCGTATGATCCATTTTAATTCATTCTCACGAATGTAACATTTCTAATTCATTTGTACGATCCATTCTAATTAGAAAGGTTATATTCGAGCGAATGAATTAGAATAGATCGTAGGAATGAATTAGAATGGGTCATACGAATGAATAGGAATGGATCATGCGAATGAATTAGAATGAATCGTACGAATGCATTAGAATGGATCGTACGAATGAATTAGAATGAATCGTACGAACGAATTAGAATGGATCGTACGAACAAATTAGAATGGATCGTATGAATGAATTAGAATGGATCGTACGAATAAATTAGAATGGATACATTCGAGCGAATGAATTAGAATGGATTGTACGAATGAATTAGAATGGATCGTACGAATGAATTAGAATGGATACATACAAATGAATTATAATGGATAATGAATTAGAATGGATCGTATGAATAAATTAGAATGGATCGTACGAATGGATTAGAATGGATACATTCGAGCAAATAAATTAGAATAGATCGTAGGAATGAATTAGAATGGATCATACGAATGAATTAGAATGGATCGTCCGAATCAATTATAATGGATTGTACGAATGAATTAGAATGGATACATTCGTGCGAATGAATTAGAATGGATCGTACGAATGAATTAGAATTGATTGTGCGAATGAATTAGAATAGATACATTCTTGCGTAAGAATGAATTAGAATGGATCATAGGAATGAATTAGAATGGATTGTGCAAATGAATTAGAATGGATACATTCGTGCGAATGAATTAGAATGGATCACAGGAATGAATTAGAATGGATCGTACGAATGAATTAGAATGGATACATTCGTGCGAATGAATTAGAATGGATCGGACGAATGAATTAGAATGGATCGTACGATTCATTCTAATTCATTCGTACGATCCATTCTAATGCATTTGTACGATTCATTCTAATTCATTCGCACGATCCATTCTAATTCATTCGTACAATCCATTCAAATTCATTCGCATGATCCATTCTAATTCATTTGTACGATCCATTCTAATTCATTCGTACGATCCATTCTTATTCATTCCTACGATCCATTCTAATTCATTCGCACGAATGTATCCATTCTAATTCATTTGCACGATCCATTCTAATTCATTCCTATGATCCATTCTAATTCATTCGTACGATCCATTCTAATTCATTCGCACGATCCATTCTAATTCATTCGTACGATCCATTCTTATTCATTCCTACGATCCATTCTAATTCATTCCTATGATGCATTCTAATTCATTCGTACGATCCATTCTAATTCATTCGCACGATCCATTCTAATTCATTCGTACGATCCATTCTAATTCATTCCTACGATCTATTCTAATTCATTCACACGAATGTATCCATTCTAATTCATTTGCACAATCCATTCTAATTCATTCCTATGATCCAGTCTAATTCATTCGTACGATCCATTCTAATTCATTTGCTCGAATGTATCCATTCTAATTCATTCGTACAATCCATTCTAATTCATTCGCACGATCCATTCTAATTCATTCGTATGATCATTCATACGATCCATTCTAATTCATTCACACGAATGTAACCATTCTAATTCATTCGCACGATCTATTCTAATTCATTCGTACGATCCATTCTAATTCATTCGCACGATCCATTCTAATTCATTCGCACAAATGTCTCTATTCTAATTCATTCGTACAATCCAATCTAATTCATTCGCATGATCCATTCTAATTCATTCGTACAATCCATTCTTATTCATTCATATGATCCATTCTAATTCATTCGCACGATCCATTCAAATTCATTCGCATGATCCATTCTAATTCATTCGTACGATCCATTCTAATTCATTCGCACAAATGTATCCATTCAAATTCATTCGTACGATCCATTCTAATTAATTCGCACGATCCATTCTAATTCAGTCATATTAATGTATCCATTTTAATTCATTCGTACGATCCATTCTAATTCTTTCGTACGATCTAATTCATTCGTACGATCCATTCTAATTCATTCGTACAATCGATTCTAATCCATTCGCACGAATGTATCCATTGTAATGATTAGAATGGATCGTACGAATGGATCATGCGAATGAATTAGAATGGATCGTACGAATGAATTAGAATGTAACCTGCCAAATTCATTCGTACGATCCATTCTAATTCATTTGCATGATCCATTCTAATTCATTCGTACGATCCATTCTAATTCATTCGCACGATCCATTCTAATTCTTTCATATGATCCATTCTAATTCATTCGCACGAATGTATCCATTCTTGTTCATTCGTACGCTCCATTCTAATTCATTCGTACGCTCCATTCTAATCCATTCGTACGATCCATTCTAATTCATTCGAACGATCCATTCTAATCCATTCGTACGATCCATTCTAATTCATTCCTATAAACCATTCTAATTCATTCGTACGATCCATTCTAATTCATTCGTACGATACATTCTAATTCATTCCTACGATCCATTCTAATTCATTCGCACGAATGTATCCATTCTAATTCATTTGCACGATCCATTCTAATTAATTCCTATGATCCATTCTAATTCATTCGTATGATCTATTCTAATTCATTCGCACAAATGTATCCATTCTAATTTATTCGTTCGATCCATTCTAATTCATTCGCATAAATATATCCATTCTAATTCATTCGTACGATCCATTCTAATTCATTCGCACGATCCATTCTAATTCATTCGCAAAAACGTATCCATTCTAATTCATTCGTACAATCCATTCTAATTCATTCGCATTATCCATTCTAATTCATTCGTACGATCCATTCTAATCCATTCGTACGATCCATTCTAATTCATTCGTATGATCCATTCTAATTCATTCTCACAAATGTAACCTTTCTAATTCATTTGTACGATCCATTCTAATTCATTCGTACGATCCATTCTAATCCATTCGTATGATCCATTCTAATTCATTCGCATGAATATAACCATTCTAATTCATTCGTACGATCCATTCTAATTCATTCCTACGATCCATTCTAAATCATTCGCACCAATGTATCCATTCTAATTCATTTGCACAATCCATTCTAATTCATTCCTATGATCCATTCTAATTCATTCGTACGATCCATTCTAATTCATTCGCTCAAATGTATCCATTCTAATTCATTCGTACGATCCATTCTAATTCGTTCATACGATCCATTCTAATTCATTCGTACGATCCATTCTAATTCGTTCGTACGATCCATTTTGAGTAGATCGTATGAACGAATTAGAAAGGTTACATTCGTGAGAATGAATTAGAATGGATACATTTGTGCGAATGAATTAGAATAGATTAGAATGGATCGTACGAATGGATTAGAATCCATTCTAATTCATTTGTATGATCTATTTTAATTCATCGCACGATCCATTCTAATTAATTCTCACGAATGTAACCTTTCTAATTCATTTGTATGATCTATTCTAATTCATTCGCATGATCAATTCTAATTCATTCGTACGATCCATTCTAATTCATTCGCTCGAATGTATCCATTCTAATTCATTCGTACGATCCATTCTAATTCGTTCATACGATCCATTCTAATTCGTTCACACGATCCACTCTAATTCATTCGTACGATCTATTCTAATTCATTCGCATGATCCATTCTAATTCATTCGTATGATCCATTCTAATTCATTCGTACAATCCATTCAAATTCATTCGTACGATGCAATCTAATTCATTCGCACAAATGTATCTATTCTAATTCATTCGTACAACGCATTCTAATCCATTCGTACGATCCATTCTAATCCATTCGTACAATCTATGCTAATTCATTCGTACGATCCATTCTAATTCATTCGTATGAACCATTCTAATTCATTCGTACGATCCATTCTAATTCATTTGCATGAATGTATCCATTCTAAGTTATTCGTACGATCCAGTCAAATTCATTCGTACGATCCAGTCTAATTCATTCGCACGAATATATCCATTCTAATTCATTCGTACGATCCATTCTAATTCATTCTTACAAATGTAACCTTTCTAATTCATTCGTACGATCCATTCTAATTCATTCGTACAATCCATTCTAATTCATTCGCTCGAATGTATCCATTCTATTTCATTCGTACGATCCATTCTAATTCATTCGCACGAATGTAACCATTCTAATTCATTCGTACGATCCATTCTAATTCATTTCTACGATCCATTCTAATTCATTCGCACGAATGTATCCATTCTAATTCATTTGCACGATCCATTCTAATTTATTCGTACGATCCATTCTAATTCATTCCTACGATATATTTTAATTCATTCGCTCGAATGTATCCATTCTAATTCATTCCTTCGCACGATCCAATCTAATTCATTTGTAAGATCCATTCTTATTCATTCATACGATCCATTCTAATTCATTCGTACGATCCATTCTAATTCATTCGTATGATCCATTCTAACTCATTCGGTGGATCCATTCTAATTCATTCGTACGATCTATTCGATTTCATTCGCACGATCCATTCTTTTTTATTCGTACGATCCATTCTAATTCATTCCTATGATCCATTCTAATTCATTCGCATGAATGTATCCATTCTAATTCATTTGCACGATCCATTCTAATTCATTCCTATGATCCATTCTAATTCATTCGTCCGATCCATTCTAATTCATTCGCTCGAATATATCCATTTTAATTCATTCATACGTTCCATTCTAAATCATTTGTACGATCCGTTCTAATTCATTCATATGATCCATTCTAATTCTTTCGTACGAACCATTCTAATTCATTCGCACGATCTATTCTAATTCATTCGTACAATCCATTCTAATTCATTCGTACGATCCATTCTAATTCATTCGCACTATCCATTCTAATTCATTCGTACGATCCATTCTAATTCATTTGTACGATCCATTCTAATCCATTCGTACGATCCATTCTAATTCATTCGTACAAATGAATTTGAATGGATCGCACGAATGAATTAGAATGGATAGTGCGAATGAATTAGAATGGATCGTACGAATGAATTAGAATGGATTGTATGAATGAATTAGAATATATCGTGTGAATGAATTAGAATGGATCGTACGAAAGAATTAGAATGGATCGTACGAATGAATTAGAATGGATCGTACGAATGGATTAGAATGGATCGTACGAATGAATTAGAATGGATCATGCGAATGAATTTGAATGGATCGTATGAATGAATTAGAATGGATAGAATGAATGAATTAGAATGGATACATTCGAGCAAATGAATTAGAATAGATCGTAGGAATGAATTAGAATGGATCATACGAATGAATTAGAATGGATCGTGCGAATGAATTAGAATGGATTGTATGAATGAATTAGAATGGATACATTCGTGCGAATGAATTAGAATGGATCGGACGAATGAATTAGAATGGATCATACAAATGAATTAGAATGGATCGTGCGAATGAATTAGAATGAATCGTACGAATGCATTAGAATGGATACATTCATGCGAATGAATTAGAATGGATCATACGAATGAATTAGAATGGATCGTGCGAATGAATTAGAATGGATCGTACGAATGAATTAGAATAGATAAATTTGTACGAATGAATTAGAATGGATCGTGCGAATGAATTAGAATGGATCGTACGAATGAATTATAATGGATCGTACAAATGAATTAGAATGGATCTTGCGATTGAATTAGAATAGATCGTACGACTGAATTAGAATGGATACATTCGTGCGAATGAACTAGAATGGATACATACATTCATGCGAATGCATTAGAATGGATTGTATGAATGAGCTAGAATGGATCGTATGAATGAATTAGATTAGAATAGATCGTGCGAATGAATTAGAATGGATTGTACGAAAATATTAGAATGGATACATTCGTGCGAATGAATTAGAATGGATCATACGAATGAATTAGAATGCATCGTACGAATGACTTAGAATGGATCGTATGAATGGATTAGAATGGATCGTACGAAAGAATTAGAATGGATCGTACGAATGGATTAGAATGGATCGTACGAATGAATTAGAATGGATCATGTGAATGAATTTGAATGGATCGTACAAATAAATTAGAATGGATCAAACGAATGAATTAAAATGGATACATTCGAGCAAATGAATTAGAATAGATCGTAGGAATGAATTAGAATGGATCATACGAATGAATTAGAATGGATCGTGTGAATGAATTAGAATGGATTGTACAAATGAATTAGAATGGATACATTCGTGCGAATGAATTAGAATGGATCGGACGAATGTATTAGAATGGATCGTACGAATGAATTTGAATGGATTGTATGAATGAATTAGAATGGATCGTACGAATGAATTAGAATGGATCATACAAATGAATTAGTATCTATTCTAGTTCATTCGTACGCTCCATTCTTATTCATCGCACAAATGTATCCATTCTAATTTATTCGTACGATCCATTCTAATTCATTCGCACGATCGATTCTAATTCATTCGTACGATCCATTTTAATTCATTCGTACGAACCATTCTAATTCTTTCGTACGATCCATTCTAATTCATTCGCACAATCTATTCTAATTCATTCGTACAATCCATTCTAATTCATTCGTACGATCCATTCTAATTCATTCGCACTATCCATTCTAATTCATTCGTACGATCCATTCTAATTCATTCGTACGATCCATTCTAATTCATTTGTACGATCCATTCTAATTCATTCGCTCGAATGTATCCATTCTAATTCATTCGTATGATCCATTTTAATTCGTTCATACGATCCATTCTAATTCGTTCGTACGATCCATTCTAATTCATTTGTACGATCCATTCTAATACATTCGTACGATCCATTCTAATTTATTCGTACGAATGAATTAGAATGAATTGTGCAAATGAATTAGAATGGATACATTCGTGCGAATGAATTAGAATGGATCGTGCGAATGAATTAGAATGGATCGTACGAATGAATTAGAATGGATATATTTGAACGAATAAATTAGAATGGTTTATACGAATGAACTAGAATGGATCGTACGAATGAATTAGAATGGATCGTGCGAATGAATTAGAATCGATCGTACGAATGAATTAGAATGGATCGTACGAATGAATTAGATCGTACGAATGAATTAGAATGGATCGTACGAATGAATTAAAATGGATACATTCATACGACTGAATTAGAATGGATCGTGCGAATTAATTAGAATGGATCGTACGAATGAATTTGAATGGATATATTTGTGCGAATGAATCTGAACGGATTGTATGAATGAATTACAATGGGTCGTACGAATGAATTAGAATGGATCGTACGAATGAATTAGAATAGCTCATACGAATAAATTAGAATGAATCATACGAATGAATTAGAATGGTTACATTCGTGCGAATGAATTAGAATAGATCGTATGAATAAATTAGAATTGATCGTACGAATAAATTAGAATGGATTGTGCGAATGAATTAGAATGGATCGTACGAATGAATTAGAATGGATCCACCGAATGAGTTAGAATGGATCATACGAATGAATTAGAAAGGATCGTACGAATGAATTAGAATGGATTGTGCGAATGAATTAGAATGGATCGTATGAATGAATAAGAATGGATCGTACGAATGAATTAGAATGGATACATTCGTGCAAATTTTTTAGAATGGATTCATTCTAATTCATTGGCACGATCCATTCTAATTCATTTGCACGATCCATTCTAATTCATTCGTATGATCCATTCTAATTTATTCGCACGATCCATTCTAATCCATTCGTACGATCCATTCTAATCCATTCGTACGATCCATTCTAATTCAATCGTACGATCCATTCTAATTCATTCGCTCGAATGTATCCATTCTAATTTATTCGTTTGATCCATTCTAATTCATTTGTACGATCCATTTAAATTTATTCGCATGATCCATTCTAATTCATTCGTACGATCCATTCTAATTCATTCTCGCGAATGTAACCTTTCTAATTCATTTGTATGATCCATTCTAATTCATTCGTACGATCCATTCTAATTCATTCGCACGAATGTATCCATTCTAATACATTCGTACGATTCATTCTAATTCATTCGCATGATCCATTCTAACTCATTCGTACGATCCATTCTTATTCATTCATACGATCCATTCTAATTCATTTGTACGAATGAATTAGAATAGATCGTACGAATGGATTAGAATGGATCGTGCGAATAAATTAGGATGGATCGTACGAACGAATTAGAATGGATCGTATGAACGAATTAGAATGGATCGTATGAATGAATTAGAATGGATATATTCGAGCGAATGAATTAGAATGGATCATACGAATGAATTAGAATGGATCATAGGAATGAATTAGAATGGATCGTATGAACGAATTAGAATGGATCGTACAAATGAATTAGAATGGATACATTCGAGCGAATGAATTAGAATGGATCGTACGAATGAATTAGAATGGATCGTACAAATGAATTAGAAAGGTTACATTCTTGAGAATGAATTAGAATGGATCGTACGAATGAATTAGAATGGATCATACGAATGAATTTGAATGGATCGTACGAATGAATTAGAATGGATCGAACGAATGAATTAGAATGGATACATTCAAGCGAATGAATTAGAATGGATCGTATGAATGAATTAGAATGAATCGTGCGAATGAATTAGAATGGATCGTACTAATGGATTAGAATGGATCGTATGAATGGATTAGAATGGATCGTGCGAATGAATTAGAATGGATCGTACGAATGAATTAGAATGGATCGTGCGAATGAATTAGAATGAATCCATTCTAATTCATTCACACGAATGTATCCATTCTAATTCATTCGTACGATCAATTCTTATTCATTCATACGATCCATTCTAATTCATTCGCACGATCCATTCTAATCCATTCATACGATCCATTCTAATTCATTCGCACGAATATAACCATTCTAATTCATTCGTACGATCCATTCTAATTCATTCCTAAGATCTATTTTAATACATTCGCTCGAATGTTTCTATTCTAATACATTCTAATTCATTCGTTCAATCCATTCTAATTCATTCGTACTATCCATTCAAATTCATTCGCACGATCCATTCTAATTCATTTGTACGATCCATTCTAATTCATTCTCACGAATGTAACCTTTCTAATTCATTTGTATGATCCATTCTAATTCATTCATACAATCCATTCTAATCCATTCGTACGATCCATTCTAATTCATTCATACGATCCATTCTAATTCATTCTCACAAATGTAACCTTTCTAATTCATTTGTACGATCCATTCTAATTCATTCGTACGATCCATTCTAATCCATTTGTACGATCCATTCTAATTCATTTGCACGAATGTAACCATTCTAATTTATTCGTACGATCCATTCTAATTCATTCCTATGATCCATTTGTATGATCCATTCTAATCTATTCGCACAAAGGTATCCATTCGAATCCATTCATACGATCCGTTCTAATTTATTCATACGATCCATTCTAATTCATTTGTACGATCCATTCTAATTCATTCGTATGAATGTATCCGTTCTAATTCATTCGTACAATCCATTCTAATTCATTCCTACAATCTATTCTAATTCATTCGCTCGAGTGTATCCATTCTAATTCATTCGTTCGATCCATTCTAATACATTCGTACGATCCATTCAAATTCATTCACATGATCCATTCTAATTTATTCGTACGATCCATTCTAATTCATTCTCACGAATATAACCTTTCTAATTTATTTGTATGATCCATTCTACTTCATTCGTACGATCCATTCTAATTCATTCATATGATCCATTTTAATTTATTCATACGATCCATTCTAATTCATTGGCACAATCTATTCTAATTCATTCGTAAGATCCATTCTAATTCATTCGTTTGATCCATTCTAATTCATTCGTACGATCCATTCTAATTCATTCGTACGATCCATTCTTATTCATTCATACGATCCATTCTAATTCATTCGCACAATACATTCTAATTCATTCATACAATCCATTCTAATTCATTCGCATGATCCATTCTAATTCATTCGTATGATCCATTCTAATTCATTCGCATGAATATATCTATTCTAATTCATTCGTATGATCCATTCTAATTTATTCGCACGATCTATTCTAATTGATTCGTACGATCCATTCTAATTCATTCTTACGATCCATTCTAATTCATTCGTATGCTCCATTCTTATTCATCGCACAAATGTATCCATTCTAATTCATTCGTACGATCCATTCTAATTCATTCGCATGATCAATTCTAATTCATTCGTATGATCCATTCTAATTCATTCGTACGATCCATTCTAATTCTTTCGTACGATCCATTCTAATTCATTCGCACGATCTATTCTATTTCATTCGTACAATCCATTCTAATTCATTCGTACGATCCATTCTAATTCATTCGCACAAATGTATCCATTTTAATTCATT
Organism: Chamaelirium japonicum; assembly: GCA_947650365.1. Taxonomy (NCBI): domain Eukaryota; kingdom Viridiplantae; phylum Streptophyta; class Magnoliopsida; order Liliales; family Melanthiaceae; genus Chamaelirium; species Chamaelirium japonicum. The sequence continues at coordinate 207,753 of CANTAL010000158.1, forward strand.
CGTACGATCCATTCTAATTCATTCGCACGATCCATTCTAATTCATTCGTACGATCCATTCTAATTTATTCGCACGATCCATTCTAATTCATTCGTACGATCCATTCTAATTCATTCGCACAAATGTATCCATTCTAATCCATTCATACGATCCATTCTAATTCATTCGCACAATCCATTCTAATTCATTCGTACGATCCATTCTAATTCATTCGTATGATCCATTCTAATTTATTCGCACGAATGTATCCATTCTAATTCATTTGCACGATCCATTCTAATTCATTTCTATGATCCATTCTAGTTCATTCGTACGATCCATTCTAATTCATTCGCTCGAATGTATCCATTCTAATTCATTCGTACGATCCATTCTAATTCATTCGTACGATCCATTCTAATTCATTCGCACGAATGTATCCATTCTAATTCATTCGCACGAATGTATCCATTCTAATTCATTCGTACAATCCATTCTAATTCATTCGTATGATCCATTCTAATTCATTCCTATGATCCATTCGCACAAATGTAACCTTTCTAATTCATTTGTACGATCCTTTCTAATTCATTCGTATGATCCATTCTAATTCATTCGTACGATCCATTCTTATTCATTCATACGATCCATTCTTATTCATTCGCACAATCCATTCTAATTCATTCACACGAATGTAACCATTCTAATTCATTCGTACGATCCATTCTAATTCATTAATACAATCCATTCTAATTCATTCACACGAATGTATCCATTCTAATTAATTCATACGATCCATTCTAAATCATTCGTATGATCCATTCTTATTCATTCGCACGATCCAGTCTAATTCATTCTCATGAATGTAACCTTTCTAATTCATTTGTACGAACGAATTAGAATGGATCATACGAACGAATTAGAATGGATCATATGAATGAATTAGAATGGATTAGAATAGATCGTGCGCATGAATTAGAATGGATAGTGCGAATGAATTAGAATGGATCGTACGAATGAATTAGAATGGATACATTTGTGCGAATGAATCTGAATGGATCGGACGAATGAATTAGAATGGATCGTACGATTCATTCTAATTCATTCGTACGATCCATTCTAATGCATTTGTACGATTCATTCTAATTCATTCGCACGATCCATGTACGAATGAATTAGAATAGATAGTGCGAATGAATTAGAATGCATCGTACGAATGAATTAGAATGGATCATAGGAATGAATTAGAATGGATCGTACGAATGAGTTATGGTCACATTCGTGCGAATGAATTAGAATGGATCGTATGAACGAATTAGAATGGATCGTATGAATTAGAATGGATACATTTGTGCAAATGATATAGAATGGATCGTACGAATGAATTAGAATGGATCGTACGAATGGATTAGAATGGATCGTGCAAATGAATTAGAATGGATTGCACGAATGTACCCAATCTAATCCATTCGTATGAATGGATTAGAATGGATCGTACGAATGAATTAGAATGGATCGTGCGAATGAATTAGAATGGATCGTATCAATAAATTAGAATAGATCGTACGAATGAATTAAAATGGATACATTTGTGCGAATGAATTAGAATGGATTATACGATTGTATTAGAATGGATCGTACGAATGAATTAGAATGGATCATGCGAATAAATTTGAATGGATCGTACGAATGAATTAGAATGGATCGAACGAATGAATTAGAATGGATACATTCGAGCGAATAAATTAGATTGGATCGTATGAATTGATTAGAATGGATCGTACGAATGAATTAGAATGGATACATACAAATAAATTAGAAAGGTTACATTCGTGAGAATGAATTAGAATGGATCGTACGAATGAATTAGAATGGATCGTACGAATGAATTAGAATGGATACATTCGTGCGAATGAATTAGAATGGATTGTACGAATGAATTAGAATGGATCATAGGAATGAATTAGAATGGATCGTGCAAATGAATTAGAATGGATACATTCGTGCGAATAAATTAGAATGGATCATAGGAATGAATTAGAATTGATCGTACGAATGAATTAGAATGGATACATTCGTGCGAATGAATTAGAAAGGATCAGACGAATGAATTAGAATGGATCATACGAATGAATTAGAATGGCTACATTCGTGTGAATGAATTAGAATGGATCGTACGAATGGATTAGAATGGATCGTACGAATGAATTAGAATGGATCGTACAAATGAATTAGAAAGGTTACATTTGTGAGAATGAATTAGAATGGATCGTACGAATGGATTAGAATGTATCGTACGAATGGATTAGAATGGATCGTGCGAATGAATTAGAATGAATCGTACGAATGCATTAGAATGGATACATTCGTGCGAATGAATTAGAATGGATCGTACGAATGAATTAGAATGGATACATTCGTGCGAATGGAATAGAATGGATCGTAGGAATGAATTAGAATGGATCGTACGAACGAATTAGAATGGTTACATTCGTGCGAATGAATTAGAATGGATCGTACGAATGGATTAGAATGGATCGTACGAATGGATTAGAATGGATCGTACGAATGAATTAGAATGGATCAAACAAATGAATTAGAAAGGTTACATTTGTGAGAATAAATTAGAATGGATCGTACGAATGGATTAGAATGGATCGTACGAATGGATTAGAATGGATCGTACGAATGAATTAGAATGGATCATACAAATGAATAGAAAGGTTACATTTGTGAGAATGAATTAGAATGGATCGTACGAATAAATTAGAATGGATCGTACGAATGGATTAGAAAGGATCGCACGAATGAATTAGAATGGATCGTACAAATGAATTAGAAAGGTTATATTTGTGAGAATGAATAAGAATGGATCGTACGAATGAATCAGAATGGATCGTAGGAATGAATTAGAATGGAGTACGAATGAATTAGAATGGTTACATTCGTGCGAATGAATTAGAATGGATCATACGAATGGATTAGAATGGATCGTACGAATGGATTAGAATGGATCGTACGAATGGATTAGAAAGGATCGTATGAATGGATTAGAAAGGATCGTACGAATGGATTAGAATGGATCGTACGAATGGATTAGAACATTCGTGCGAATGAATTAGAATGGATCGTAGGAATGAAATAGAATGGATCGTACGAATGAATTAGAATGGTTACATTCGTGCGAATGAACTAGAATGGATCGTACGAATGGATTAGAATGGATCGTACGAATGGATTAGAATGGATCGTACGAATAAATTAGAATGGATTGTACGAATGATTTAGAATGGAAACATCGTACTAATGAATTAGAATTGATCGTACGAATGAATTAGAATGGATCATAGGAATGAATTAGAATGGATCGTGCAAATGAATTAGAATGGATCGTGCGAATGAATTAGAATGAATCGTACGAATGAATTAGAATGGATACATTCGAGCAAATAAATTAGAATGGATCGTACGAATAAATTAGAATGGATCATAGGAATAAATTAGAATGGATCGTGCAAATGAATTAGAATGGATACATTCGTGCGAATGAATAAGAATAGATCGTAGGAATGAATTAGAATGGATCGTACGAATGAATTTGAATGGATCGTGTGAATGAATTAGAATGGATTGTACGAATGAATTAGAATGGATACATTCGTGCGAATGAATTAGAATGGATCGTACGAATGAATTAGAATGGATCGTGCGAATGAATTAGAATGGATACATTCATGCGAATGAATTAGAATGGATCGTACGAATGGATTAGAATGAATCGACGAATGGATTAGAATGGATCGTACGAATGGATTAGAATGGATATATTCGTGCGAATGAATTAGAATGGATCATACGAATGGATTAGAATGGATCGTACGAAGGGATTAGAATGGATCGTACGAATGGATTAGAACATTCGTGCGAATGAATTAGAATGGATCATAGGAATGAATTAGAATGGATCGTACGAATGAATTAGAATGGTTACATTCGTGCGAATGAATTAGAATGGATCGTACGAATGGATTAGAATGGATCGTACGAATGGATTAAAATGGATCGTACAAATAAATTAGAATGGATTGTACGAATGAATTAGAATGGATACATTCATACGAATGAATTAGAATGGATCGTACGAATGAATTAGAATGGATCATAGGAATGAATTAGAATGGATCGTGCAAATGAATTAGAATGGATCGTGCGAATGAATTAGAATGAATTAGAATGGATACATTCGAGCGAATGAATTAGAATGGATCGTAAGAATGAATTAGAATGGATCATAGGAATGAATTAGAATGGATCGTGCAAATGAATTAGAATGGATACATTCGTGCGAATGAATAAGAATAGATAGTAGGAATGAATTAGAATAGATCATACGAATGAATTAGAATGGATCGTGCGAATGAATTAGAATCGATTGTACGAATGAATTAGAATGGATACATTCATGCGAAAGAATTAGAATGGATTGGACGAATGTATTAGAATGTATCGTACGAAGGAATTAGAATGGATCGTACGAATGAATTAGAATGAATCGTACGAATGCATTAGAATGGATACATTCGTGCGAATGAATTAGAATGAATTAAAATGGATCGTACGAATGAATTAGAATGGATCGTGCTAATGAATAGTACGAATGAATTAGAATGGATCGTGCGAATGAATTAGAATGGATCGTACGAATGAATTAGAATGGATCGTGTGAATGAATTAGAATGGATCGTACAAATGAATTAGAATGGATCGTACGAATGAATTAGAATGGATACATACAAATGTATTAGAAAGGTTACATTCGTGAGAATGAATTAGAATGGATCGTACGAATGAATTAGAATGGATACATTTGAGCAAATGAATTAGAATGGATCGTACGAATGAATTAGAATGGATCATAGGAATGAATTAGAATGGATCGTACGAATGAATTAGAATGGATCGTACGAATGAATTAGAATGGATCGTGAGAATGAATTAGAATGGATCGTACAAATGAATTAGAATGGATCGTGCGAGATCCATTCTAATTCATTCCTATGATCCAATCTAATTCATTCATATGATCCATTCTAATTCATTCACTCGAATGTATCCATTCTAATTCATTCGTACGATCCATTCTAATTCGTTCATACGATCCATTCTAATTCGTTCGTACGATCCATTCTAATTCGTTCGTACGATTCATTCTAATTCATTCGTACGATCCATTCTAATGCATTCGTACGATTCATTCTAATTCATTCGCACGATCCGTTCTAATTCATTCGTACGATCCATTCTTATTCATTCATACGATCCGTTCTAATTCATTCGTACGATCCATTCTAATTCATTCGTATGATCCATTCTAACTCATTCGGTGGATCCATTCTAGTTCATTCGTACGATCCATTCTAATTCATTCGCACGATACATTCTAATTCATTCGTATGATCCATTCTAATTCATTCGTACGATCCATTCTAATTCATTCTCACGAATGTAACCTTTCTAATTCATTTGTATGATCCATTCTAATTCATTCGTACGATACATTCGAGCGAATGAATTAGAATAGATCGTAGGAATGAATTAGAATGGATTGTACGAATGAATTAGAATGGACTGTACGAATGAATTAGAATGGATCGTACGAATGAATTAGAATGGATCGTGCGAATGAATTAGAATGGATACTTTCGAGCTAAAGAATAAGAATAGATCGTAGGAATGAATTAGAATGGATTATACGAATGAATTAGGATGGATCGTGCGAATAAATTAGAATGGATTGTACGAATGAATTAGAATGGATGCATTCATACGACTGAATTAGAATGGATCGTACGAATGAATTAGAATGGTTACATTCTTGCAAATGAATTAGAATGGATCGTGCGAATGAATTAGAATTGATTATACGAATGGATTAGAATGGATCGTACGAATGAATTAGTATAGATCATGCGAATGAATTAGAATGGATCGTACGAACGAATTACAATGGATCGTACGAACGAATTAGAATGGATCGTATGAACGAATTAGAATGGATCGTACGAATGAATTAGAATGGATACATTCGAGCGAATGAATTAGAATGGATCGTACGAATGAATTAGAATCGATCAGAGGAATGAATTAGAATGGATAGTGCAAATGAATTAGAATGGATACATTCGTGCGAATGAATTAGAATGGATCGTAGGAATGAATTAGAATGGATCGTACGAATGAATTAGAATAGTTACATTCGTGCGAATGAATTAAAATGGATCATACGAATGAATTAGAATGGATCGTGCGAATGAATTAGAATGGATCGTACGATCCATTCTTATTCATTCGTTTGATCAATTCTAATTCATTCGCACGATCCATTCTAATTCATTCGTATGATCCATTCTAATTCATTCGCACGAATGTAACCATTCTAATTCATTCGTACGATCCATTCTAATTCATTCGCACAAATGTATCCATTATTATTCGTTTGCACGATCCATTCTAATTCATTCCTACGATCCATTCTAATTCATTCGCACAAATGTATCCATTATTATTCATTTGCATGATCTATTCTAATTCATTCGCATAATCCATTCTAATTCATTCGTACGATCCATTCTAATTTATTCGTACAATCCATTCAAATTTATTCGTACGATGCAATCTAATTCATTCGCACAAATGTATCTATTCTAATTCATTCGTACAATGCGTTCTAATCCATTCGTACGATCCATTCTAGTCCATTCATACGATTCATTCTAATTCATTCACATGATCCATTCTAATTCATTCGTACGATCCATTCTAATTCATTCTCACGAATGTAACCTTTCTAATTCATTCCTATGATCCATTCTAATTCATTCGTACGATCCATTCTAATTCATTCGCTCGAATGTATCCATTCTAATTCATTCGTTCGATCCATTCTAATTCATTCGCACAAATGTATCCATTCTAATTCATTCGTACAATCCATTCTAATTCATTCGCATGATCCATTCTAATTCATTCATACGATCCATTCTAATCCATTCATATGATCCATTCTAATTCGTTCGTATGATCCATTCTAATTCGTAGGAATGAATTAGAATGGATCGTACGAATGAATTAGAATGGTTACATTCGGGCGAATGAATTAAAATGGATCATGCGAATGAATTAGAATTGATCATACAAATGAATTAGAAAGGTTACATTCGTGAGAATGAATTAGAATGGACCGTACGAATGAATTAGAATGGATCATGCGAATGAGTTTGAATGGATCATACGAATGAATTAGAATGGATCGAACGAATGAATTAGAATGGATACATTCGAGCGAATGAATTAGAATAGATCGTAGGAATGAATTAGAATGGATCATACAAACGAATTAGAATGGATTGTACGAATGAATTAGAATGGATCGTTCGAATGAATTAGAATGGATACATTCGAGCGAAAGAATAAGAATAGATCGTAGGAATGAATTAGAATGGATCATACAAATAAATTAAAATAGATCGTGCGAATGAATTAGAATGGATTGTACGAATGAATTAGAATGGATACATTCATACGACTGAATTAGAATGGATCGTACGAATGAATTAGAATGGTTACATTCTTGCAAATGAATTAGAATGGATCGTACGAATAAATCAGAATGGTTACATTCGTGAGAATGAATTAGAATGGATCGTACGAATAAATTAGAATGGATCGTGCGAGTGAATTAGAATGGAATGTACGAATGAATTAGAATGGATAGATTCATGTGAATGAATTAGAATGGATTGGACGAATGAATTAGAATGGATCGGACGAATGAATTAGAATGGATGGTGCGAATGAATTAGAATGAATCGTACGAATGCATTAGAATGGATCATACCAATGAATTAGAAAGGTTACATTCGTGAGAATGAATTAGAATGGATCGTGCGAATGAATTAGAATTGATCATACGAATGGATTAGAATGGATCGTACGAATGAATTAGAATAGATCGTGCGAATGAATTAGAATGGATCATATGAATGAATTAGAATGGATCGTACGAACGAATTAGAATGGATTGTATGAACGAATTAGAATGGATCGTACGAATGAATTAGAATGGATATATTCGAGCGAATGAATTAGAATGGATCGTACGAATGAATTAGAATGGATCATAGGAATGAATTAGAATGGATCGTGCAAATGAATTAGAATAGATGCATTCGTGCAAATGAATTAGAATGGATCATAGGAATAAATTAGAATGGATCATACGAATGAATTAGAATGGTTACATTCGTGCGAATGAATTAGAATGGATCGTACGAATGAATTAGAATGGATCGTGCGAATGAATTAGAATGGATCGTACGAATGAATAAGAATGGATCGTACGAATGAATTAGAATGGATCGTACGAATGAATTAGAAAGGATCGTGCGAATGAATTAGAATGGATCGTACGAATGAATTAGAATAGATACATTTGTGCGAATGAGTTAGAATGGATCATACGAATGAATTAGAATGGATCGTATGAATGAATTAGAATGGATCATACGAATGAATTAGAATGGATTGTGCGAATGAATTAGAATGGATTGTACGAATGAATTAGAATGGATACATTCGAGCGAATGAATTAGAATAGATCGTAGGAATGAATTAGAATGGATCATACAAATGAATTAGAATGGATCGTGCAAATGAATTAGAATGGATTGTACTAATGAATTAGAATGAATACATTCGTGCGAATGAAGTAGAATGGATCGGACGAATGAATTATAATGGATCATACGATTCATTCTAATTCATTCGTACGATCCATTCTAATGTATTTGTACGATTCATTCTAATTCATTCGCACGATCCATTCTAATTCATTCGTACGTTCCATTCTTATTCATTCATACGATCCATTCTAATTCATTCGCACAATCCATTCTAATTCATTCGTACGATCCATTATAATTCATTCGCACAATCCATTCTAATTCATTCTCACAAATGCATCCATTCTAATTCATTCGTACAATCCATTCTAAATCATTTGCACGATCCATTCTAATACATTCGTATGATCCATTCTAATTCATTCCTACGATCTATTCTAATTCATTCGCTCGAATGTATCCATTCTAATTCATTCGTACAATCCATTCAAATTCATTCGCACGATCCATTTTAATTCATTCGTATAATCCATTCTAATTCATTCCTACGATCATTCTAATTCATTCGCTCGATTGTATCCATTCTAATTCATTCGTACAATCCATTCTAATTCATTCGCACGATCCATTCTAATTCATTCGCACGATCCATTCTAATTCATTCGCAAGATCCATTCTAATTAATTCGTATGATCCATTCTATGTCATTCGCACAAATGTATCCATTCTAATTCATTCGTACGATCCATTCTAATTCATTCGCACGATCCGTTCTAATCCATTTGTACGATTCATTCGAATTCATTCGTACGATCTATTCTAATGCATTCGTACGATTCATTCTAATTCATTCGCACGATCCATTCTAATTCATTCATACGTTCCATTCTAATTCATTCGTCCGATCCATTCTAATTCATTTGCATGAATGTATCCATTCTAATTCATTCGTACAATCCATTCTAATTCATTCGCACGATCCATTCTAATTCATTCGTATGATCCATTCTAATTCATTCATACGATCTATTCTAATTCATTCGCTCGAATGTATCCATTCTAATTTATTCGTTCGATCCATTCTAATTCATTCGTGCGATCCATTCTAATCCATTTGTACGATCCATTCTAATCCATTCGTACGATCCATTCTAATTCATTCGTACGATCCATTCTAATTCATTCCTACGTACGATCCATTCTAATTCATTCGCACGAATGTAACCATTCTAATTCATTCGTACGATCCATTCTAATTCATTCCTATGATACATTCTAATTCATTCGCACGAATGTATCCATTCTAATTCATTTGCACGATCCATTCTAATTCATTTGCACGATCCATTCTAATTCATTCGTACGATCAATTCTAATTCATTCGTATGATCCATTCTAATTCATTCCTACGATCTATTCTAATTCATTCGCTCGAATGTAACCTTTCTAATTAGAATGGTTCGTACGAACGAATTAGAATGGATCGTACAAACGAATTAGAATGGATTATATGAATGAATTAGAATGGATCATATGAATGAATTAGAATGGATACATTCGAGCGAATGAATTAGAATGGATCGTACGAATGAATTAGAATGGATCATAGGAATGAATTAGAATGGATCGTGCAAATGAATTAGAATGGATACATTCGTGCGAATGAATTAGAATGGATCGTAGGAATGAATTAGAATGGATCGTACGAATGAATTAGAATAGTTACATTCGTGCGAATGAATTAGAATGGATCATACGAATGAATTAGAATGGATCGTGTGAATGAATTAGAATGGATCGTACGATCCATTCTAATTCATTCGTATGATCAATTCTAATTCATTCGCACGATCTATTCTAATTCATTCGTACGATCCATTCTAATTCATTCGCACGAATGTAACCATTCTAATTCATTCGTACGATCCATTCTAATTCATTCCTACAATCCATTCTAATTCATTCGCACGAATGTATCCATTCTAATTCATTTGGACGATCCATTCTAATTCATTCCTATGATCCATTCTAATTCATTCGTACGATCCATTCAAATTCATTCGCTCGAATGTATCCATTCTAATTCATTCGTACGATCCATTCTAATTCGTTCGCACGATCCATTCGAAATCATTCGTACGATCTATTCTAATTCATTCGCATAATCCATTTTAATTCATTCGTACGATCCATTCTAATTTATTCGTACAATCCATTCAAATTCATTCGTACGATGCAATCTAATTCATTCGCACAAATGTATCTATTCTAATTCATTCGTACAATGCGTTCTAATCAATTCGTACGATCCATTCTAATCCATTCGTACAATTCATTCTAATTCATTCGCATGATCCATTCTAATTCATTCGTACGATCCATTATAATTCATTCTCACGAATGTAACCTTTCTAATTCATTCCTATTATCCATTCAAATTCATTCGTACGATCCATTCTAATTCATTCGCTCGAATGTATCAATTCTAATTCATTCGTTCGATCCATTCTAATACATTCGCACAAATGTATCCATTCTAATTCATTCGTACAATCCATTCTAATTCATTCGCATGATCCATTCTAATTCATTCATACGATCCATTCTAATCCATTCGTATGATCCATTCTAATTCGTTCGTATGATCCATTCTAATTCGTAGGAATGAATTAGAATGGATCGTACGAATGAATTAGAATTGTTACATTCGTGCGAATGAATTAGAATGGATCGTACGAATGAATTAGAATGGATCGTGCGAATGAATTAGAATTGATTATACGAATGAATTAGAATGGATTGTACGAATGAATTAGAATGGATACATTTGTGCGAATGAATTAGAATAGATCGTGCGAATGAATTAGAATGGATTGTACGAATGAATTAGAATGATCCGTTCTAATCCATTCGCATGATCCATTCTAATTCATTCGTATGATACATTCGAACGATCCATTATAATTCATTTGTACAATCCATTCTAATTCATTCGTATGATCCATTCTAATTCATTCGTACGATCCATTCTAATTCATTCGTATGATCCATTCTAATTCATTCGTACGATCCATTCTAATTCATTCGCACAATCCGTTCTAATTCATTCGCACAATCCATTCTAATTCATTCGCACGAATGTATCCATTCTAATTCATTCGTACGATCCATTCTAATTCATTCGTACGATCCATTCTAATTCATTCGCATGATCCATTCGTACGATCCATTGTAATTCATTCGTATGATCCATTCTAATTCATTCGAGCGAATGAATTAGAATAGATTGTAGGAATGAATTAGAATGGATTGTGCGAATGAATTAGAATGGTTCGTACGAATGAATTAGAATGGATACATTCGTGCAAATGAATTAGAATGGATTGTCCGAATGAATTAGAACGGATTGTCCGAATGAATTAGAATGGATCGTGCGAATGAATTAGAATGGATCATACGAATGAATTAGAATGCATCATACGAATGAATTAGAATGGATTGTGCGAATGAATTAGAATGGATTGTATGAATGAATTAGAATGGATCGTACGAATGATTTAGAATGGATCGTACAAATGAATTAGAATGGATCGCTCGAATGTATCCATTCTAATTCATTCGTACGATCTATTCTAATTCATTCGCATGATCCATTCTAATTCATTCATATGATCCATTCTAATTCATTCGTTCGATCCATTCAAATTCATTCGTACGATGCAATCTAATTCATTCGCACAAATGTATCTATTCTAATTCATTCATACAATGCGTTCTAATCCATTCGTACGATCCATTCTAATCCATTCGTACGATCCATTCTAATCCATTCGTACGATCTATTCTAATTCATTCACTCGAATGTATCCATTCTAATTCATTCATACGATCCATTCTAATTCGTTCATACGATCCATTCTAATTCATTCATACGATCCATTCTAATTCATTCTCACAAATATATCCATTCTAATTCATTCGCATGATCCATTCTAATTCATTCGTACGATCCATTCTAATTCATTCGCACGAATATATCCATTCTAATTCATTTGCACGATCCATTCTAATTCATTCATTCGATCCATTCTAATTCATTCGTACGATCCATTCTAATTCATTCGCACGAATGTATCCATTCTAATTTATTCGTACGATCCAGTCTAATTTATTCGTACGATCCATTCTAATTCATTCGCTCGAATATATCCATTCTAATTCATTCGTACGATCCTTGCTAATTCATTCGCACGATCCATTCTAATCCTTTCATATGATCCATTCTAATTCATTCGCATGAATGTATCCATTCTAATTCATTCGTACAATCCATTCTAATTCATTTGCATGATCCATTCCATTTATTCGTATGATCCATTGTAATTCATTCCTACGATCCATTCTAATTCATTCGCACGAATGTATCCATTCTAATTTATTCGTACGATCTAGTCTAATTCATTCGTATGATCCATTCTAATTCATTCGCACGAATATATCCATTCTAATCCATTCATACGATCCATTCTAATCCATTCGTACGATCCATTCTAATTCATTTGTACGATCCATTCAAATTTATTCGCATGATCCATTCTAATTCATTTGTACGATCCAATCTAATTCATTCTCACGAATGTAACCTTTCTAATTCATTTGTATGATCCATTCTAATCCATTCGTACGATCCATTCTAATCCATTCGTACGATCCATTCTAATCCATTCGTACGATCTGTTCTAATCCATTCGTACGATCCATTCTAATCCATTCGTATGATCCATTCTAATTCATTCTCACAAATGTAACCTTTCTAATTCATTTGTACGATTCATTCTAATTCATTCGTATGTTCCATTCTAATCCATTCGTACGATCCATTCTAAATCATTCATACGATCCATTCTAATTCATTCCTACGATCTATTCTAATTTATTCGCTCGAATGTATCCATTCTAATTCATTCGTTCAATCCATTCTAATTCATTCGCATGATCTATTCCAATTCATTCGAATGATCCATTCTAATTCATTCCTACGATCTATTCTAATTCATTCGTTCGATCCATTCTTATTCATTCGTACGATCCATTCAAATTCGTTCGCATGATCTATTCTAATTCATTCGTACGATCCATTCTAATTCATTCGTACGATCCATTCTAATTCATTCGCACGATCCATTCTAATTCATTCGTATTATCCATTCTAATTCATTCCTACGATCTATTCTTATTCATTCGCATGATCCATTCAAATTCATTTGTTCGATCCATTCTAATTCATTCGTACAATCCATTCAAATTCATTCGCATGATCCATTCTAATTCATTCGTACGAATGTATCCATTCTAATTCATTCGTACAATCCATTCTAATTCATTCGCACGATCTATTCTAATTCATTCGCACAAATGTATCCATTCTAATTCATTCGTACAATCCATTCTAATTCATTCGTATGATCAATTCTAATTCATTCGCACGATCCATTCTAATTCATTCGTACGATCCATTCTAATTCGATCGCACGAATGTAACCATTCTAATTCATTCGTACGATCCATTCTAATTCATTCCTACGAATTAGAATGGATCAAACGAACGAATTAGAATGGATCGTACGAATGGATTAGACTAGATCGTACGAATGAATTAGAATGGATCATGCGAATGAATTAGAATGGATTGTACGAATGAATTAGAATGGATACATTTGTGCGAATGAATTACAATGGATCGAACGAATGAATTAGACTGGATACATTCGTACGAATGAATTAGAATGGATCATACGAATGAATTAGAATGGATCGTACGAATGAATTAGAATGGATACATTCGTGCGAATGAATTAGAATTGATCGTGCGAATAAATTAGAATGGATCGATCGTACGAATGAATTAGAATGGATCGTGCGAATGAATTAGACTAGATCGTACGAGTGAAGTAGAATGGATTGTACGAATGAATTAGAATGGATCGAACGAATGAATTAGAATGGATACATTCGAGCGGAATGAATTAGAATGGATCGTACGATCCATTCTAATTCATTCTTAGAAATGTATCCAATTAATTCATTCGTATGATCCATTCTAATTCATTCGCACGATCCATTCTAATTCATTCGCACGAATATATCCATTCTAATTCATTCGTACGATCCATTCTAATTCATTCGTACGATCCATTCTAATTCATTCGCACGATCTATTCTAATTCATTCGTACGATCCATTAGAATGGATTCATGCGATCCACGCTTATTCATTCGTACGATCCATTCAAATTCATTCGTACAATCCATTCTAATTCAGTAGTATGAATGTATCCATTCTAATTCATTCGCTCGAATGTATCCATTCTAATTCATTCGTACAAATGTATCCATTCTTATTCATTCCTACGAATGAATTAGAATGGATTGTACGAATGGATTAGAATGGATCGTACGGATGGATTAGAATGGATCGTACGAATGGATTAGAATGGATCGTACAAATGAATTAGAAAGGTTACATTTGTGAGAATGAATTAGAATGGATCGTACGAATGAATTAGAATGGATCATAGGAATGAATTAGAATGGATCGTGCGAATGAATTAGAATGGATATATTTGTGCGAATGAATTAGAATGGATCGTGCGAATGAATTAGAATGGATCATACGAATGAATTAGAATGGATACATTCGAGCGAATGAATTAGAATAGATCGTAGGAATGAATTAGAATGGATCGTGCGAATGAATTAGAATGAATCGTACGAATGAATTAGAATGGATCGTACGAATGAATTAGAATGGATACATTTGTGCGATGAATAAGAATGGAGCGTACAAATGAATTAGAATGGAGCATACGAATGAACTAGAATGGATACATTCATGCGAATGAATTAGAATGGATCATATCAAAGAATTAGAATAGATCGTGCGAATGAATTAGAATGAATCGTACGAATGCATTAGAATGGATACATTCGTGCGAATGAATTAGAATGGATCGTACGAATGAATTAGAATGGATCGTGCGAATGAATTAGAATAGATCGTACGAATGAACTAGAATGGATCATGCGAATGAATTAGAATGGGAACGAATTAGAATGGATCGTACGAATGAATTAGAATGGATACATTCGAGCGAATGAATTAGAATGGATCGTACGAATGGATTAGAATGGATCGTACGAATGGATTAGAATGGATCCATTCGAGCGAACGAATTAGAATGGATCATACGAATGCATTAGAATGGATCGTATGACTGAATTAGAATGGATTGTAAGAATGAATTAGAATAGATCATACGAATGGATTAGAATGGATCGAACGAATGAATTAGAATGGATTCATTCGCATGAATGAATTCGAATGGATCGTACGAATGAATTTGAATGGATTGTACGAATGAATTAGAATGGATCATAGGAATGAATTAGAATGGATCGTGCAAATGAATTAGAATGGATACATTCGTGCGAATGAATTAGAATGGATCGTAGGAATGAATTAGAATGGATCGTGCGATGAATTAGAATGGATCATACGAATGAATTAGAATAGATATATTCATGCGAATGAATTTGAATGGTTCGTACGAATGAATTAGAATGGATCGTGCGAATGAATTAGAATGGATCGTATCAATAAAATAGAATAGATTGTGCGAATGAATTAGAATGGATCATACGAATGAATTAGAATAGATCGTACGAATGAATTAGAATGGATACATTCTTGCGAATGAATTTGAATGGATCGGACATATGAATTAGAATAGATCGTACAAATGAATTAGAATGGTTACATTCGTGCGAATGAATTAGAATGGATCGTACGAATGGATTGGAATGGATCGGACGAATGAATTAGAATGGATCGTATGAATGAATTAGAATATATTGTGCGAATAAATTAGAATGGATCATATGAATGAATAAGAATGGTTCGTGCGAATGAATTAGAAATATTCGTGCGAATGAATTAGAATGAATTAGATTGCATCGTACGATCCATTCTAATCCATTCGTACGATCCATTCTTATTCATTCCTACGATCCATTCTAATTTATTCACAAGAATGTATCCATTCTAATTCATTCGTACAATACATTCTAATTTATTCATGCAAATGTATCCATTCTAATTCATTCGTATGATCCATTCTAATTCATTCGGACGATCCATTCTAATTCATTCGTACGATCCATTTTAATTCATTCGTACGATCCATTCTAATTCATTCGCATGAATATATCTATTCTAATTCATTTGCACGATCCATTCTAATTCATTCCTATGATCCATTCTAATTCATTTGTACGATCCATTCTAATTCATTCGCTCGAATGTATCCATTCTAATTCATTCGTACGATCCATTCTAATGAATTAGAATGGATTGTGCGAATGAATTAGAATGGATCGTATGAATGAATAAGAATGGATCGTACGAATGGATTAGAATGAATCGTACGATCCAATCTAATTCATTCTAATTCATTCGCACGATCCATTCTAATTCATTCGTACGATCCAGTCTAATTCATTCGCACGATCCATTCTTATTCATTCATACGATCCATTCTAATTCATTCGCACAATCCATTCTAATTCATTCGTACGATCCATTCTAATTCATTCGTATGATCCATTCTAACTCATTCGGTGGATCCATTCTAATTCATTCATACGATCCATTCTAATTTATTTGCACGAATATACGATCCATTAAAATTCATTCGCACAAATGTATCCATTCTAATTCATTCGTACGATCCATTCTAATTCATTCTCACGAATGTAACCCTTCTAATTCATTTGTATGATCCATTCTAATTCATTCGTACGATCCATTCTAATCCATTCGTACGATCCATTCTAATCTATTCGTACGATCCATTCTAATTCATTCGTATGATCCATTCTAATTCATTGCCACAAATGTAACCTTTCTAATTCATTTGTACGATCCATTCTAATTCATTCGTCCGATCCATTCTAATCTATTCGTACGATCCATTCTAATCCATTCGTACGATCCATTCTAATTCATTCGCACGAATGTATCCATTCTAATGCATTCGTACGATCCATTCTAATTCATTCGTACGATCCATTCTAATACATTCGTACGATCCATTCTAATTCATTCGTACGATCCATTCTAATTCATTCTCACAAATGTAACCTTTCTAACTCATTCTCACAAATGTAACCTTTCTAATTCATTTGTACGATCCATTCTAATTCATTCGTACGATCCATTCTAATCCATTCATACGATCCATTCAAATCCATTCGTACGATCCATTCTAATTCATTCTCACGAATGTAACCATTCTAATTCATTCGTACGATCCATTCTAATTCATTCCTATGATCCATTCTAATTCATTCGCACGAATATATCTATTCTAATTCATTTGCATGATCCATTCTAATTCATTCATACGATCCATTCTAATTCATTCGCTCGAATGTATCCATTCTAGTTCATTCGTACGATCCATTCTAATTCATTCGTACGATCCATTCTAATTCATTCGCATGATCCATTCGTACGATCCATTCTAATTTATTCGCACGAATGAATTTTAATGGATCGTACGAATGAATTAGAATAGATACATTCGTGCGAATGAATTCGAATAGATTAGAATGAATTCGTGCGAATAAATTAGAATGGATCGTACGAATGAATTAGAATGGATCTTGTGAATGAATTAGAATGGATCGTACGAATGAATTAGAATGGTTACATTCGTGCGAATGAATTAGAATAGATCGTACGAATGAATTAGAATGGATCGTGCGAATGAATTAGAATTGATCATACGAATGAATTAGAATAGATCATACGAATGGATTAGAACGCATTGTACGGATGAATTAGAATAGATACATTTGTGCGAATGAATTAGATTGCATCGTACGAATGAATTTGAATGGATTGTACGAATGAATTAGAATGGATCGTATGAATGAATTTGAATGGATCATGAGAATGAATTAGAATAGATCGTACGAATGAATTAGAATGGATCGTACGAATAAATTAGAATGGATCGTGCGAATGAATTAGAATGGATCGTACGAATGAATTAGAATGGATCCACCGAATGAGTTAGAATGGATCATGCGAATGAATTAGAATGGATCGTTCGAATGAATTAGAATGGATACATTCGTGCGAATGAATTAGAATCGATCGGACAAATGAATTAGAATTTATCGTGCGAATGAATTAGAATGGATCATACGATTGAATTTGAATGGATCGTACGAATAAATTGGAATGGATACATTTGTGCGATGAATAAGAATAGAGCGTACGAATGAATTACAATGGAGCGTACGAATGAACAAGAATGGGTACATTCGTGGGAATGTATTAGAATGGATCATATGAAAGAATTAGAATGGATCGTGCGAATGAATTAGAAAGGATCGTACGAATGAATTAGAATGGATATATTCGTACGAATGAATTAGAATGGATCGTGCGAATGAATTAAACTGGATCGTACGAATAAATTAGAATGGATACATTCATGCAAATGAATTAGAATGGATCGTGCGAATGAATTTGAATCGATCGTACGAATGAATTAGAATGGATCGTACGAATGAATTAGATCGTACGAATGAATTAGAATGGATCGTGCGAATGAATTAGAATTGATCATACGAATGAATTAGAATGGATCATGCGAATGAATTAGAATGGATCGTACCATTGCATTAGAATGGATACATTCGTACGAATGAATTAGAATGGATCATACGAATGAATTAGAATGGATACATTTGTGCGAATGAATTTGAATAGATTGCACGAATTGAATTAGAATGGATCGTACGAATGGATTAGAATAGATCATACCAATGAATTAGAATGGATCATACAAATTAATTAGAAAGGTTACATTCGTGAGAATGAATTAGAATGGATCGTGCAATTGAATTAGAATTGATCATACGAATGGATTAGAATGGATCGTACGAATGAATTAGAATAGATCGTGCGAATGAATTAGATTAGATCGTACGAATGAATACGAATGAATCGTACGAACGAATTAGAATGGATCATATGAAGAATTAGAATGGATCGTACGAATGAATTAGAATGGATACATTCGAGCGAATGAATTAGAATGGATCGTACGAATTAATTAGAATGGATCATAGGAATGAATTAGAATGGATCGTGCAAATGAATTAGAATGGATCGCTCGAATGTATCGTACGAAGGAATTAGAATGGATCGTACGAATGGATTAGAATGGATCGTACGAATGAATTAGAATGGATTATACAAATAAATTAGAAAGGTTACATTTGTGAGAATGAATTAGAATGGATCGTACGAATGAATTAGACTGGATCGTACGAATGGATTAGAATGGATCGTACGAATGGATTAGAATGGATCGTACGAATGGATCAGAATGGATCGTACGAATGAATTAGAAAGGTTACATTCGTGAGAATAAATTAGAATGGATCGTACGAATGAGATAGAATGGATCATACGAATGAAATAGAATGGATCGTACAAATGAATTAGAATGGATCGAACGAATGAATTAGAATGGATACATTCGAGCGAATAAATTAGAATAAATCATAGGAATGAATTAGAATGGATCATACGAATGAATTAGAATGGATCGTGCGAATGAATTAGAATGGATTGTACGAATGAATTAGAATGGATACATTCGTGCGAATGAAATAGAATTGATCGGACGAATGAATTAGAATGGATCGTACGAATGAATTAGAATGGATCGTGTGAATGAATTAGAATAAATCGTACGAATGCATTAGAATGGATACATTCGTGCGAATGAATTAGAATGGATCGTACGAATGAATTAGAATGGATCGTGCGAATGAATTAGAATGGATCGTACGAATGAATTAGAATGGATCGTGCGAATGAATTAGAATGGATCGTGCGAATGAATTACAATGGATCGTACGAATGAATTAGAATGAATCGTACGATCCATTCTAATTCATTCTCACAAATGTAACCTTTCTAATTCATTTGTACGATCCATTCTAATTCATTCGTACGATCCATTCTAATTTATTCGCACGATCCATTCTAATTCATTCGTACGATCTATTCTAATTCATTCGCTCGAATGTAACCATTCTAATTCATTCGTAAGATCCATTCTAATTCATTCCTACGATCCATTCTAATTTATTCTCACGAATGTAACCTTTCTAATTCATTTGTATATAGATATTCTAATTCATTCGTACAATCCATTCTAATTCATTCGCATAATCCATTCTAATTCATTCCTACATACGATCCATTCTAATTCATTCATACGATCCATTCTAATTCATTCGCACGAATGTATCCATTCTAATGCATTCGTACGATCCATTCTAATTCATTCGCACGATCCATTCATTCAATCGCATGATCCATTCTAATTCATTCGCACGATCCATTCTAGTTCATTCGCTCGAATGTATCCATTCTAATTCATTCGCACCAATGTATCCATTCTAATTCATTCGTACGATCCATTCTAATTCATTCTAACGATCCATTCTAATTCATTCGCATGAATGTAACCATTCTAATTCATTCGTACGACCCATTCTAATTCATTCCTATGATCCATTCTAATTCATTCCTACGATCTATTCTAATTCATTCGTACGATCCATTCTAATGCATTCGTACGATTCATTCTAATTCATTCGCACGATCCATTCTAATTCATTCCTACGATCCATTCTAATTCATTCGCACGAATGTATCCATTCAAATTCGTTCAAACGATCCATTCTAATTCATTCTTAAGATCCATTCTAATCAATTCGTACGATCCATTCTAATTCATTCGCACGAATGTAACCATTCTAATTCATTCGTACGATCCATTCTAATTCATTCCTACGATCCATTCAAATTTATTCGTACGATTCATTCAAATTCATTCGTATGAGCTATTATAATTCATTCGTATGATCCATTCTAATTCATTCGTACGATCCATTGTAATTCATTCATACGAATGAATTAGAATGGATCATGCGAATGAATTAGAATGGATACATTCGTGAGAATGAATTAGAATGGATCGTACGAATGAATTAGAATGGATCATGTGAATGAATGAATGGATCGTGCGAATGAATTAGAATGGATCGTACGAATGCATTAGAATGGATACATTCGTGCGAATGAATTAGAATCGATCGTACGAATGAATTAGAATGGATCGTACGAATGAATTAGAATGGATCGTACAAATGAATTAGAAAGGTTACGTTTGTGAGAATGAATTAGAATGGATCGTACGAATGGATTAGAATGGATCGTACGAATGAATTAGAATGGATCATACGAATGGATTAGAATGGATCGTACGAATGAATTACAATGGATTAGAATGGATCATACGAATGGATTAGAATGGATCGTACGAATGAATTAGAATAGATCGTACGAATGGATTAGAATGGATCGTACGAATGAATTAGAATGGATTGTACAAATGAATTAGAAAGGTTACATTTGTGAGAATGAATTAGAATAGATCGTACGAATGAATTAGATTTGATCGTACGAATGGATTAGAATGGATCGTACGAATGAATTAGAATGGTTACATTCGTGCGAATGAATTAGAATGGATCGTACGAATGAATTAGAATGGATCGTACAAATGAATTAGAAAGGTTACATTCGTTCGAATGAATTTGAATAGATCGTACGAATGGATTAGAATGGATCGTACCAACGAATTAGAATGGATCGTATGAACGAATTAGAATGGATCGTGCGAATGAATTTGAATGGATCGTGCGAATGAATTAGAATGGATCGAATGAATGAATTAGAATAGATCGTATGAATGAATTAGAATGGATCGTACGAATGAATTAGAATGGATCGTGCGAATGAATTAGAATGGATCATGCGAATGAATTAGAATAGATACATTTGTGAGAATGAATTAGAATGGATCATACGAATAAATTAGAATGGATCGTACGAATGGATTAGAATGGATCGTACGAATGGATTAGAATGGATCGTACGAATGGATTAGAATGGATCGTACGAATTAATTAGAATGGATCATACAAATGAATTAGAATGGATACATTTGTGCGAATGAGTTAGAATGGATCATACGAATGAATTAGAATGGATCGTACGAATGAATTAGAATGGATACATTTGTGCGAATGAATTAAAATGGATCGTACGAATGAATTAGAATGGATCATGCGAATGAATTTGAATGGATTGTGCGATTGAATTAGAATGGATCGTACAAATGAATTAGAATGGATAAATTCGAGCGAATGAATTAGAATGGATCGTACGAATGGATTAGAATGGATCGTACGAATGGATTAGAATGGATCGTACAAATGAATTAGAAAGGTTATATTTGTGAGAATGAATTAGAATGGTTCGTACGAATGAATTAGAATGGATCGTACGAATGGATTAGAATGGATCATACGAATGGATTAGAATCGATCGTACGAATGAATTAGAATGGATCGTACGAATGAATTAGAATAGATACATTTGTGCGAATGAATTAGAATGGATCGTGCGAATGAATTAGAATGGATCGTATGAAGAAATTAGAACGGATATATTTATGCGAATGAGTTAGAATGGATCGAACGAATGAATTAGAATAGATACATTTGTGCGAATGAATTAGAATGGATCGTATGAATGAATTAGAATGGATACATTTGTGCGAATGAATTAGAATGGATCGTACGAATGAAATAGAATGGATTGTACGAATGAATTAGATCGTACGAACGAATTAGAATGGATCGTACGAATGAATTAGAAAGGATACATTCGAGCGAATAAATTAGAATGGATCGTACGAATAAATTAGAATGGATCATAGGAATAAAATAGAATGGATCGTGCAAATGAATTAGAGTGGATACATTCGTGCGAATGAATTAGAATGGATCATAGGAATGAATTAGAATGGATCGTACGAAAGAATTAAAATGGTTACATTCGTGCGAATGAATTAGAATGGATCGTACGAATGGTTTAGAATGGATCATACGAATGGATTAGAATGGATCGTACGAATGAATTAAAATGGATCGTACAAATGAATTAGAAAGGTTACATTTGTGAGAATGAATTAGAATGGATCGTACGAATGAATTAGAATGGATCATACGAATGAATTAGAATGGATCGTATGAATGAATTAGAATGGATCGTGCGAATGAATTAGAATCGATCGTACGAATGAATTAGAATGGATCGTACGGATCGTACGAATGAATTAGAATGCATCATGCGAAACAATTTGAATGGATCGTACGAATGAATAAGAATGGATCGTACGAATGAATTAGAATGGATCGTACGAATGTATCCATTCTAATTCATTCGTATGATCCATTCTAATTCGTTCATATGATCCATTCTAATTCGTTCATACGATCCATTCTAATTTGTTTGTACGATCCATTCCAATTCATTCGTATGATACATTCTTATTCATTCGTACGATCCATTCTAATTCATTCTCACGAATGTAACCTTTCTAACTCCTTTGTATGATCCATTCTAATTCATTCGTACGATCCATTCTAATCCATTCGTACGATCCATTCTAATCCATTCGTACGATCCATTCTAATTCATTCATACGATTCATTCTAATTCATTCTCACAAATGTAACCTTTCTAATTCATTTGTACGATCCATTCTAATTCATTCGTACGATCCATTCTAATCTATTCGTACGATCCATTCTAAACCATTCATACGATCCATTCTAATTCATTCGCACGAATGTAACCATTCTAATTCATTCGTACGATCTATTCTAATTAATTCGCACGAATGTATCCATTCTAATTCATTCGTACGATCCAGTCTAATTCGTTCGTACAATCTAATTCATTCGTACGATCCATTCTAATTCATTCGTACAATCCATTCTAATTCATTCGCACAAATGTATCCATTGTAATTCATTCATACGATCCTTTCTAATTCATTCATACGATCCATTCTAATTCATTCGCACAAATGTATCCATTCTAATTCATTCGTTCGATCCATTCTAATTCATTCGCATAAATATATCCATTCTAATTCATTCGTACGATCCATTCTAATTAATTCGCACGATCCATTCTAATTCATTCGCACAAATGTATCCATTCTAATTCATTCGTACAATCCATTCTAATTCATTCACATGATCCATTCAAGTTCATTCATACGATCCATTCTAATTTATTCGTACGATCCATTCCAATTCATTCGTACGATCCATTCTAAACCATTCGTACATTCCATTCTAATTCATCCGTACGATCCATTCTAATTCATTCTCACAAATGTAACCTTTCTAATTCATTTGTACGATCCATTCTAATTCATTCGTACGATCCATTCTAATCCATTCGTACGATCCTTTCTAATCCATTCGAACGATCCATTCTAATTCATTCGCACGAATGTAACCATTCTAATTCATTCGTACGATCCATTCTAATTCATTCCTACGATCCATTCTAATTCATTCGCAATAATGTATCCATTCTAAATCATTTGCATGATCCATTCTAATTCATTCCTATGATCCATTCTAATTCATTCGCACGAATGTATCTATTCTAATTCATTCGTACGATCGAATCTAGTTCAAAAGTACGATCCATTCTAATTCATCGCACAAATGTATCTTTTCTAATTCATTCGTACAATGCGTTCTAATCCATTCGTACGAATGAATTAGAATGGATCGTGTGAATGAATTAGAATCGATCGTACGAATGAATTAGAATGGATCGTACGAATGAATTAGATCGTACGAATGAATTAGAATGGATCGTACGAATGAATTAAAATGGATCGTTTGAATGAATTAGAATGGATACATTCATACAAATGAATTAGAATGGATCGTATGAATGAATTAGAATGGATCGTACGAATGGATTAGAATGGATCGTACGAATGAATTAGAATGGATCATACAAATGAATTAGAAAAGTTACATTCGTGAGAATGTATTAGAATGGATCGTACGAATGAATTAGAATGGATCATGCGAATGAATTTGAATGGATTGTACGAATGAATTAGAATGGATCGAACGAATGAATTAGAATGGATCATATGAATGAATTAGAATAGATCGTAGGAATGAATTAGAATGGATCATACGAATGAATTAGAATGGATCGTGCAAATGAATTAGAATGGATCATACGAATGAATTAGAATGGATCATTCGAACGAATTAGAATGGATCGTACGAACGAATTAGAATGGATCGTATGAACGAATTAGAATGGATCGTACGAATGAATTAGAATGGATACATTCATGCGATTGAATTAGAATAGATCGTACGAATGAAATATAATGGATCGTACGAATGGATTAAAATGCATTGTACGAATGAATTAGATTGCATCGTACGATCCATTCTAATTTATTCGCACAAATGTATCCATTCTAATTCATTCGCTCGAATGTATCCTTTTTAGTTCATTCGTACGATCCATTCTAATTCATTCGTACGATCTAATTCATTCGTACGATCCATTCTAATTCATTCGTACGATCAATTCTAATTCATTCGCACGATCCATTCTAATTCATTCGTACGATCCATTCTAATTCATTCGTATGATCCATTCGAATTTATTCGTTCAAATATATCCATTCTAATTCATTCGTACGATCCATTCGAATTTATTCGTACAAATGTATCTATTCTAATTCATTCGTACAATGCGTTCTAATCCATTCGTACAATCCATTCTAATCCATTCGTACGATCCATTCTAATTCATTCGTATGATCCATTCTTATTCCTTCGTATGATCCATTCTAATTCATTTGCGTGAATGTATCCATTCTAATTCATTCGCACGATCCATTCTAATATATTCGTACGATCCATTCTAATTCATTCGTACGATCCATTCTAATTCATTCTCACAAATGTAACCTTTCTAATTCATTTGTACGATCCATTCTAATTCATTCGTACGATCCATTCTAATCCATTCGTACGATCCATTCTAATCCATTCGTACGATCCATTCTAATTCATTCGCACGAATGTATCCATTCTAATTCATTCGTACGATCCATTCTAATTCATTCGTATGATCAATTCTAAGATTGTACGAATGATTTAGAATGGATACATTCGAGCGAATGAATTAGAATGGATCATACGAATGAATTAGAATGGATCGTGCGAATGAATTAGAATAGATTGTATGAATGAATTTGAATGGATACATTCGTGCGAATGAATTAGAATAGATCGGACGAATGAATTAGAATGTATCG
Organism: Chamaelirium japonicum; assembly: GCA_947650365.1. Lineage (NCBI taxonomy): Eukaryota > Viridiplantae > Streptophyta > Magnoliopsida > Liliales > Melanthiaceae > Chamaelirium > Chamaelirium japonicum. The sequence continues at coordinate 234,792 of CANTAL010000158.1, forward strand.
TACGATTCATTCTAATTCATTCGTACGATCCATTCAAATGCATTCGTACGATTCATTCTAATTCATTCGTACGATCCATTCTAATTCATTCGTACGATCCATTCTTATTCATTCATACAATCCATTCTAATTCATTCGTACGATCCATTCTAATTCATTCGTACGATCCATTCTAATTCATTCGTACGATCCATTCTAACTCATTCGGTTGATCCATTCTAATTCATTCGTACGATCCATTCTAACTCATTCGCACGATCCATTCTAATTCATTCGTACAATCCATTCAAATTCATTCGTATGATGCAATCTAATTCATTCGCACAAATGTATCTATTCTAATTCATTCGTACAATGCATTCTAATCCATTCGCACAAATGTATCCATTCTAATTCATTCGTACGATCCATTCTAATCCATTCGTACGATCCATTCTAATTCATTCGTACGAATGTAACCATTCTAATTCATTCGTATGATCCATTAAAATTCGTTCATACGATCCATTCTAATTCGTTCGTACGATCCATTCTAATTTGTTCGTACGATCCATTCTAATTCATTCGTACGATCCATTGTAATACATTCGCATGAATGTATCCATTCTAATACATTCGTACGATTCATTCTAATTCATTCGCACGATCCATTCTAATTCATTCGTACGATCCATTCTTATTCATTCATACGATCCATTCTAATTCATTCGCACGATCCATTCTAATTCATTCGCACAATCCGTTCTAATTCATTCGCATAATCCATTCTAATTCATTCGCACGAATGTATCCATTCTAATTCATTCGTACGATCCATTCTAATTCATTCATACGATCCATTCTAATTCATTCGCATGATCCATTTATACGATCCATTCTAATCCATTCGTACGATCCATTCTAATTCATTGATACGATCCATTCTAATTCGTTCGTACGATCCATTCTAATTCGTTCGTACGAATATAACCATTCTAATTCATTCGTACGATATATTCTAATTCATTCGTACGATCCATTCTAATTCATTCGTATGATCCATTCTAATTCATTCCTACGATCCATTCTAATTCATTCGCACGAATGTATCCATTCTAATTCTTTTGCACGATCCATTCTAATTCATTCCTATGATCCATTCTAATTCATTCGTATGATCCATTCTAATGGATCGTACGAATGAATTAGAATGGATCATGCGAATGAATTAGAATGGATCGTACGAATGAATTAGAATGGATATATTTGAACGAATAAATTAGAATGGATCATACGAATGAATTAAAATGGATCGTACGAATTAATTAGAATGGATCGTACGAATGAATTAGAATGGATAGTGAGAATGAATTAGAATGGATCGTACGAATCAATTAGAATGGATCGTACGAATAAATTAGAATGGATCCATCGAATGAGTTAGAATGGATCATACGAATGAATAAGAATGGATCGTACGAATGAATTAGAATGGATCGGACGAATGAATTAGAATGGATCGTGCGAATGAATTAGAATAGATCGTATGAATGGATTATAATGGATCGTACGAATGGATCCATTCTAAAATGAGTTAGAATGGATCGTACGAACGAATTGGAATGGATCGTATGAACGAATTAGAATGGATCGTATGAACGAATTAGAATGGATCGTACGAATGAATTAGAATGGATACATTCGAGCGAATGAATTAGAATGGATCGTACGAATTAATTAGAATGGATCATAGGAATGAATTAGAATAGATCGTTCAAATGAATTAGAATGGATACATTCATGCGAATGAATTAGAATGGATCGTAGGAATGAATTAGAATGTATCGTACGAATGAATTAGAATGGTTACATTCGTACGAATGAATTAGAATGGATCGTATGAATGGATTAGAATGGATCGTACGAATGAATTAGAATGGATACATTTGTGCGAATGGATTAGAACGCATTGTACGAATGAATTAGAATAGATACATTTGTGCGAATGAATTAGATTGCATCGTACGAATAAATTTGAATGGATTGTATGAATGAATTAGAATGGATCGTGCGAATAAATTAGAATGGATCGTACGAATGAATTAGAACGGATCCACCGAATGAGTTAGAATGGATCATACGAATGAATTAGAATGGATCGTACGAATGAATTAGAATGGATCGTACGAATTAATTAGAATGGATCGTATGAATGAATAAGAAAGGATCATACGAATGAATTAGAATGGATCTTGCGAATGAATTATAATGAATCGTACCAATGCACTAGAAAGGATCGTACAAATGAATTAGAATAAATCATACGAACCATTCTAATTCATTCGTCCCATCCATTCTAATTCATTCGCACGAATGTATCCATTCTAATTCATTCGCACGAATGTATTCATTCTAATTCATTCGTATAATCCATTCTAATTCATTCGCACGATCCATTCTAATTCATTCGTATGATCCATTCTAATTCATTTTTACAATCTATTCTAATTCATTCGCTCGAATGTATCCGTTCTAATTCATTCGTACAATCTTAGAATTGATCATACGAATGAATTAGAATGGATCGTACGAATGAATTAGAATGGATACATTCATGCGAATGAATTAGAATGGATTGTACAAATGAATTAGAATGGATCGGACGAATGAATTAGAATGGATCGTACGATTCATTCTAATTCATTCGTACGATCCATTCTAATGCATTCGTACGATTCATTCTAATTCTTTCGCATGATCCATTCTAATTCATTCGTACGATCCATTCTTATTCATTCATACGATCCATTCTAATTCATTCGCACAATCCATTCTAATTCATTCGTACGATCCATTCTAATTCATTCATATGATCCATTCTAACTCATTTTAGAATAGATCCATTCTAATTCATTCGTACGATCCATTCTATTCATTCGTACGAATGAATATGAATGGATCGTACGAATGAATTAGAATGGATCGTGCGAATGAATTAGAATGGATCGTACGAATAAATTAGAATGGATCCACCGAATGAATTAGAATGGATCGTATAATCAAATATATCCATTCTAATTCATTTGCACGATCCATTCTAATTCATTCGCATGAAAGTATGTATCCATTCTAATTCATTCGTACAATCCATTCTAATTCATTCGTATAATCGATTCTAATTCATTTGCACGATCCATTCTAATTTATTCGTACGATCCATTCTAATTCCTTTCTAATTCATTTGTATGATCCATTCTAATTCATTCGTATGATCTATTCTAATCCATTAGTACGATCCATTCTAATTCATTTGCACGATCCATTCTAATTAATCGCACGATCCATTCTAATTCATTCGCTCGAATGTATCCATTCTAATTCATTCGTACGATCCATTCAAATGCATTCGTACGATCCATTCTAATTCATTCACATGAATATATCTATTCTAATTCATTCGTGTGATCCATTCTAATTTATTCGCACGATCAATTCTAATTCATTCGTATGATTCATTCTAATTCATTCGCACAATCCATTATAATTCATTCGTACGATCCATTCTAATTCATTCGCACGATCGATTCTAATTCATTCGTATGATCCATTCTTATTCATTCGTACAATCCATTCTAATTCTTTCGTACGATCTATTCTAATTCATTCGCACGATCTATTCTAATTCATTCGTACAATCCATTCTAATTTATTCGTACGATCCATTCTAATTCATTCGTACGATCCATTCTAATTCATTCGTACGATCCATTCTAATTAGATCGTATGATCCATTCTAATTCATTCGCACAATTGTATCCATTTTAATTCATTCGTATGATCCATTCTAATTTATTCATACGATCCATTCTAATTCATTCGCACCATCCATTCTAATTCATTCGTACGATCCATTCTAATTCATTCGTACGATCAATTCTAATTCATTCGCACGATCCATTCTAATTTATTCGTATGATCCATTCTAATTCAATTCGTGCAATCCATTCAAATTCATTCGTACGATCCATTCTAATTCATTCGTACAATGCGTTCTAATCCATTCGTACGATCCATTCTAATTCATTTGCACGATCCATTCTAATTCATTCCTATGATCCATTCTAATTCATTCGTACGATCCATTCAAATTCATTCGCACGAATGTATCGATTCTAATTCATTCATACGATCCATTCTAATTCATTCGTACGATCCATTCTAATTCATTCGCACAAATATATCCATTCTTATTCATTCGTACGATCCATTGTAATTCATTCGCACGATCCATTCTAATTCATTCGTACGATCCATTTTAACTCATTCGCACGATCCATTCTAATTCATTCATACGATCCATTATAATTCATTCGCACGAATGTATCCATTCTAATGCATTCGTACGATCCATTCTAATTCATTCCTACGATCCATTCTAATTCATTCGCACGAATGTATCCATTCTAATTTATTTGCACGATCCATTCTAATTCATTCCTATGATCCATTATAATTCATTCGTACGATCCATTCTAATTCATTCGCTCGAATGTATCCATTCTAATTCATTCGTACGATCCATTCTAATTCATTCGTACGATGCAATCTAATTCATTCGCACAAATGTATCTATTCTAATTCATTCGTACAATGCGTTCTAATCCATTCGTACGATCCATTCTAATCCATTCGTACGATCCATTCTAATTCATTCGCACGAATGTAACCATTTTAATTCACTCATACGATCCATTCTAATTCATTCGTACGATCCATTCTAATTCATTCGTACGATCCATTCTAATTCTAATTCATTCGAATGGATTGTACGAATGAATTAGAATGGATCATGCGAATGAATTTGAATGGATCGTACGAATGAATTAGAATGGATACCTTTGTGCTTATCAATTAGAATGGATCGTACGAATGAATTAGAATGGATCATATTAATGAATTAGAATGGATCGTACGAATGAATTAGAATAGATACATTCGTGCGAATGAATTAGAATGGATCGTGCAAATCAATTAGACTGGATCGTGCGAATGAATAAGAATGGATCATACGAATGAATTAGAATGGATCGTAAGAATTAATTAGAATTGATACATTAGTGCGAATGAATTAGAATGGATTGTATGAATGAATTAGAGAGGATCGTACGAATGAATTAGAATGGTTACATTCGTGCGAATGAATTAGAATGGATCGTACGAATGGATTAGAATGGATCGTACGAATGGATTAGAATGGATCGTACGAATGAATTAGAATGGTTACATTTGTGAGAATGAACTAGAATGGATCGTACGAATGAATTAGAATGGATCGTACGAATGGATTAGAATGGATCGTACGAAAGGATCCGAATGAGTTAGAATGGATTATACGAATGAATTAGAATGGATCGTACGAATGAATAAGAATGGATTGTGTGAATGAATTAGAATGGATCGTATGAATGAATAAGAATGGATCGTACGAATGAATTAGAATGGATTGTGCGAATGAACTAGAATGGATCCTATGAATGAATAAGAATGGATCGTACGAATGAATTAGAATGGATCGTGCGAATAAATTAGAATGAATCGTACGAATGCATTAGAATGGATCATACGAATGAATTAGAATGAATCGTATGATTCATTCTAATTCATTCGTTCGATCCATTCTAATTCATTCGCACGATTGTAACCATTCTAATTCATTCGTACAATCCATTCTAATTAATTCACCCGATCCATTATAATTCATTCGTATGATCCATTCTAATTCATTCCTACTATCTATTCTAATTCATTCGCTTGAATGTATCCATTCTAATTCATTCATACGATCCATTCCATTCTAATTCATTCGTTCGATCCATTCTAATTCATTCGTACGATCCATTCAAATTAATTCGCATGATCCATTCTAATTCATTCGTACGATCTATTCTAATTTATTCTCATGAATATAACCTTTCTAATTCGTTTGCATGATCCATTCTAATTCTTTCGTACGATCCATTCTAATTAATTTGTATGATATATTCTAATTCGTTCGTACGATCTAATTCATTCGTACGATCCATTCTAATTCATTCGTACGATCGATTCTAATTCATTCGCACGATCCATTCTAATTCATTCTCATGAATGTAACTTTCTAATTCATTTGTATAAACCATTCTAATTCATTCGTACGATCCATTCTAATCCATTCGTACGATCCATTCTAATTCATTCGTACGATCCATTCTAATTCATTCCTACGATCCATTGTAATTAATTCGCACGAATGTATCCATTCTAATTCATTTGCACGATCCATTCTAATTCATTCTTATGATCCATTCTAATTCATTCGTACGATCCATTCTATTTCATTCGCTCGAATGTATCCATTCTAATTCATTCGTACGATCCATTCTAATTCATTCGTACGATCCATTCTAATTCATTCGCACGAATGTATCCATTCTAATTCATTTGCACGATCCATTCTAATTCATTCCTATGATCCATTCTAATTCATTCGTACGATCTATTCTAATTTATTCGCTCAAATGTATCCATTCTAATTCATTCGTACGATCCATTCTAATTCATTCGTATGATCTATTCTAATTCATTCACACGAATGTAACCATTCTAATTCTTTCGTATGATTCATTCTAATTTATTCGTATGAGCTATTCTAATTTATTCATGCGATCCATTCTAATTCATTCGTACAATCCATTCTAATCTATTCGTACGATCCATTCTAATTCATTCGTACGATCCATTCTAATTTGTTCTCACAAATGTAACCTTTCTAATTCATTTGTACGATCCATTCTAATTCATTCGTACGATCCATTCTAATCCATTCGTACGATCCATTTTAATTCATTCGCACGAACGTAACCATTCTAATTCATTCGTATGATCCGTTCTAATTCATTCCTACGATCCATTCTAATTCATTCGCATGAATGTATCCATTCTAATTCATTTGCATGATCCATTCTAATTCATTCCTAAGATCCATTCTAATTCATTCGTACGATCCATTATAATTTGTTCATATGATCCATTCTAATTCATTCTCACGAACGTAACCTTTCTAATTCATTTGTATGATCCATTCTAATTCATTCGTACGATCCATTCTAATTCATTCTCACAAATGTAACCATTCTAATTCATTTGTACGATCCATTCTAATTGATTCATACGATCCATTCTAATCCATTCGTACGATCCATTCTAATCCAATTGTACGATCCATTCTAATTCATTCGCACGAATGTAACCATTCTAATTCATTCGTACGATCCATTCTAATTCATTCCTATGATCCATTCTAATTCATTCGCACGATCCATTCTAATTCATATGCACAATGGTATCCATTCTAATTCATTCGTACGATCCATTCTAATTCATTCGTACGATCCATTCTAATTCATTCGCACGATCGATTCTAATACATTCGCACGAATGTAACCATTTTCTAAGTCATTCGTACGATCCATTCTAATTCATTCCTACGATCCATTCTAATTCATTCGCACGAATGTATCCATTCTAATTCATTTGCATGATCCATTCTAATTCATTCCTATGATCCATTCTAATTCATTCGTATGATACATTCATACGACTGAATTAGAATGGATTGTACGAATGAATTAGAATTAATCATACAAATGAATTAGAATGGATCATACGAATGAATTAGAATGGATCGTGCGAATGAATTAGAATGGATCGTACGAATGAATTAGAATGGATATATTTGAGCGAATGCATTAGAATGGATCGTACGAATGAATTAGAATAGATCGTGCGAATGAATTAGAATGAATCGTATGAATGAATTAGAATGGATCGTACGAATAAATTAGAATGGATACATTTGTACGAATAAATTAGAATGGATTGTACAAATGAATTAGAATAGATTGTATGAATAAATTAGAACGGATCGTACGAATGAATTAGAATTGATCGTGCGAATGAATTAGAATGGATACATTCTTGCGAATGAATTTGAATGGATCGTACGAATGAATCATACAAATGAATTAAAATGGTTACATTCGTGCAAATGAATTAGAATGGATCGTACGAATAAATTAGAATGGATACATTCGTGCGAATGAATTAGAATGGATCGTATAAATGAATTAGAATGGATCGTACGAATGAATTAGAATGGATCATGCGAATTAATTAGAATGGATTGTATGAATGAATTAGAATGGATACATTTGTGCGAATGAATTAGAATGGATCGTGTGAATTAATTAGAATGGATCGTACGTATGAATTAGAATGGATATATTTATGCGAATGAATTAGAATGGATCGAACGAATGAATTAGAAGTGATATATTTGTGCGAATGAATTAGAATAGATCATACAAATGAATTAGAATGGATCATACGAATGAATTAGAATGGATACATTGGTGCGAATGAATTAGAATGGATCATATGTTCGTGCAAATAAATTAGAATGGATCATAGGAATAAATTAGAATGGATCGTACGAACGAATTAGAATGGATCGTAGGAACGAATTAGAATGGATCGTACGAATGAATTAGAATGGATATATTCGAGCGAATGAATTAGAATGGATCGTGCGAATGAATTAGAATGGATCGTGCAAATGAATTAGAATGGATCGTACGAATGAATTAGAATGAATCGTACGAATGCATTAGAATGGATCGTACGAATGAATTAGAATGAATCGCACGATCCATTATAATTCATTCGTCCGATCCATTCTAATTCATTCGCATGAATGTATCCATTCTAATTTATTTGCATGATCCATTCTAATTCATTCCTATGATCCATTCTAATTCATTCGTACGATCCATTCTAATTCATTCGCTCGAATGTATCCATTCTAATTCGTTCGTACGATCCATTCTAATTCGTTCGTACGATCCATTCTAATTCGTTCGTACGATCCATTCTAATTCAATCGTATGATCCATTCTAATTCATTCCTACGATCTATTCTAATTCATTCGCTCGAATGTATCCATTCTAATTCATTCGTTCGATCCATTCTAATTCATTCGTACGATCCATTCAAATTCATTCACATGATCCATTCTAATTCATTCGTACGGTCCATTCTAATTCATTCGCACGAATGTAACCATTCTAATTCATTCGTACGATCCATTCAAATTCATTCACATGATCCATTCTAATTCATTCGTACGGTCCATTCTAATTCATTCGCACGAATGTAACCATTCTAATTTATTCGTACGATCCATTCTAATTCATTCTCACAAATGTAACCTTTTTAATTCATTTGTACGATCCATTCTAATCCATTCGTACGATCCATTCTAATCCATTCGTACGATCCGTTCTAATTCATTCGCATGAATGTAACCATTCTAATTCATTCGTACGATCCATTCTAATTCATTCCTACGATACATTCTAATTCATTCCTATGATCCATTCTAATTCATTCCTATGATCCATTCTAATTCATTCATACGATCCATTCTTTTTCATTCGCTCGAATGTATCCATTCTAATTCATTCGCACGATCCATTCTAATTCATTTGTACGATCCATTTTAATTCATTCGTACGATCCATTCTAATTCATTTGCATGATCCATTCTAATTCATTCGTATGATCCATTCTAATTCATTCCTATGATCTATTCTAATTCATTCGCATGATCCATTCTAATTCATCCGTTCGATCCATTCTAATTCATTCATACAATCTATTCAAATTCATTCTCATAATCCATTCTAATTCATTCGTACGATCCATTCTAATTCATTCGTACGAATGTATCCATTCTAATTCATTCATACAATCCAATCTAATTCATTCGCACGATCCATTCTAATTCATTCCTACGATCAATTCTAATTCATTCGCTCGATCCATTCTAATTTATTCGTACGAATGGATTAGAATGGATCGTACGAATGGATCATACGAATGAATTTGCACGATCCACTTTAATTCATTTCTATGATCCATTCTAATTCATTCGTACAATCCATTCTAATTCATTCGCTTGATCCATTCTAATTCATTCATACGATCCATTCTAATTCATTCGTACAATCCATTCTAATTCATTCGTCCGATCCATTCTAATTCATTCGCACAAATGTATCCATTCTAATTAATTCGTACGATCCATTCTAATTCATTCGCACGATCCATTCTAATTAATTCGTATGATCCATTCTAATTCATTCCTACGATCTATTCTAATTCATTCGCTCGAATGTATCCATTCTAATTCATTCGTTCGATCCATTCTAATTCATTCGTACGATCCATTCAAATTCATTCGCATGATCCATTCTAATTCATTCGTACGTTCCATTCTAATTCATTCTCACGGATGTAACCTTTCTAATTCATTTGTACGATCCATTCTAATTCATTCGTACGATCCATTCTAATCCATTCATACGATCCATTCTAATCCATTCGTACGATCCATTCTAATCCATTCGTACGATCCATTCTAATTCATTCTCACAAATGTAACCTTTTTAATTCATTTGTACGATCCATTCTGATTCATTCGTACGATCCATTCTAATCCATTCGTATGATCCATTCTAATTCATTCGCACGAATGTAACCATTCTAATTCATTCGTACAATCCATTCGAATTCATTCCTATGATCCATTCTAATTCATTCGCACGAATGTATCCATTCTAATTCATTTGCACGATCCATTCTAATTCATTCCTACGATCCATTCTAATTCATTCGCACGAATGTATCTATTCTAATTCATTCGCACGATCCATTCTAATTCATTCGTACGATTCATTCTAATTCAATCATACGATCCATTCTAATTCATTCGTAAGATCCATTCTAATTCATTCTCACGAATGTAACCATTCTAATTCATTTGTACAATCCATTCTAATTCATTCGCACGATCCATTCTAATTCATTCGCTCGAATGTATCCATTCTAATCCATTCGTACGATCCATTCTAATTCATTTGCATGAATGTATCCATTCTAATTCATTCGTACGATCCATTCCAATTCATTCGTACGATCCATTCTAATTCATTCGTATGATCCATTCTAATTCATTCCTACGATCTATTTTAATTCATTCGCTCGAATGTATCCATTCTAATTCATTCGTTCGATCCATTCTAATTCATTCGTACGATCCATTCAAAATCATTCGCATGATACATTCTAATGCCTTTGTAAGATCTACTCTAATTCATTCGTCCGATCCATTCTAATTCTTTCGCACGAATGTATCCATTCTAATTCATTCGTAGAATCCATTCTAATTCATTCGCACGATCCATTCTAATTCATTCGTATGATCCATTCTAATTCATTCCTACGATCTATTCTAATTCATTCACTCGAATGTATCCATTCTAATTCATTCGTTCGATCCATTCTAATTCATTCGTACGATCCATTCAAGTTCATTCGCATGATCCATTCTAATTCATTCGTACGATCCATTCTAATTCAATCGTATGATCCATTCAAATTCATTCGCACAAATGTATCCATTTTAATTCATTCGTACGATCCATTCTAATTTATTCATATGATCCATTCTAATTCATTCGCACGATCCATTCTAATTCATTCGTACGATCCATTCTAATTCATTCGTACGAATTGATTAGAATGGATACATTCGTGCAATCCATTCTAATTCATTTGCACGATCCATTCTAATACATTCGTACGATCCATTCTAATCCATTCGTATGATCCATTCTAATTCATTCATACGATCCATTATAACTCATTCGCACAAATGTATCCATTCTAATTCATACGATCCATTCTAATTCGTTCATATGATCCATTCTAATTCATTCGCACGAATGTATCCATTCTAATTCAATCGTACGATCCATTCTAATTCATTCGTACGATTCATTCGAATTAATTCGGTGGATCCATTCTAGTTCATTCGTACGATCCATTCTAATTCATTCGCACGATCCATTCTGATTTATTCGTACGATCCATTCTAATGCATTCGTACGATCTATTCTAATTCATTTGCATGATCCATTCTTATTCATTCCTACGATCTATTCTAATTCATTCGCTCGAACGAATGAATTAGAATGGATCATAGGAATGAATTAAAATGGATCGTTCAAATGAATTAGAATGGATACATTCGAGCGAATGAATTAGAATAGATCGTAGGAATGAATTAGAATGGATCATACAAATGAATTAGAATGGATCGTGCGAATGAATTAGAATGGATTGTACGAATGAATTAGAATGGATTCATTCGTGCGAATGAATTAGAATGGATCAGACGAATGAATTAGAATGGATCGTGCGAATGAATTAGAATGGATCGTACGAATGAATTAGAATGGATCGTGCGAATGAATTAGAATTGATCATACGAATGAATTAGAATGGATCATACGAATGAATTAGAATAGATCGTACGAATAAATTAGAATGGATCATGCGAATGAATTAGAACGGATCGTACGAATGAATTAGAATGGATACATTCGTGCGAATGAATTAGAATGGATCGTACGAATGAATTAGACTGGATCGTACGAATAAATTAGAATAGATACATTCATACGAATGAATTAGAATGGATCGTACGAATGGATTAGAATGGATCGTACGAATGGATTAGAATGGATCGTACGAATGGATTAGAATGGATCATACGAATGAATTAGAATGGATCATACAAATGAATTAGAAAGGTTACATTCGTGAGAATTAATTAGAATGGATCGTGTGAATGAATAAGAATGGATCGTACGAATGAATTAGAATGGATCCACCGAATGAGTTACAATGGATCATACGAATGAATTAGAATGGATCGTACGAATGGATTAGAATGGATCGTACGAATGGATTAGAATGGATCGTACGAATGGATTAGAATGGATCGTACAAATGAATTAGAATGGATACATTCGTACGATCCATTCTAATTCATTCTCACAAATGTATCCATTCTAATCCATTCGTACAATCCATTCTAATTCATTCGTACGATCCATTCTAATTCATTCGCACAAATGTATCCATTCTAATTCATTTGCACGATCCATTCTAATTCATTCCTATGATCCATTCTAATCCATTTGTATGATCCATTCTAATTCATTCGTACGATCCTTTCTAATTCATTCGCACAATCCATTCTAATTCGTTCGTATGATCCATTCTAATTCATTCGTATGATACATTCATGAGAATGAATTAGAATGGATCGTACGAATAAATTAGAATGGATACATTCGTGCAAATGAATTAGAATGGATCGTACAAATGAATTAGAATGGATCGTACGAATGAATTAGAATGGATCATGCGAATGAATTAGAATGGATTATACGAATGAATTAGGATGGATACATTTGTCCGAATGAATTAGAATGGATCGTGCGAATGAATTAGAATGGATTGTACGAATGGATTAGAATGGATCGTACGAACGAATTAGAATGGATCGTACGAACGGATTAGAATGGTTAAATTCGTGCGAATGAATTAGAATGGATCGTACGAATGGATTAGAATGGATCGTACGAATGAATTAGAATGGATCGTACGAATGAATTAGAAAGGTTACATTTGTGAGAATGAATTTGTGGGTGCAAATTTTGGCATAAATCTACCGCGGGACCCACGAGGACTACAGCGGGACCCACCGGCCCTGCCTGGTGGGCCCACGAGGACTACAGCGGGACCCACCGGCCCTGCCTGGTGGGCCCACGAGGACTACAGCGGGACCCACCGGCCCTGCCTGGTGGGCCCACGAGGACTACAGCGGGACCCACCGGCCCTGCCTGGTGGGCCCACGAGGACTACAGCGGGACCCACCGGCCCTGCCTGGTGGGCCCACGAGGACTACAGCGGGACCCACCGGCCCTGCCTGGTGGGCCCACGAGGATTACAGCGGGACCCACCGGCCCTGCCTGGTGGGCCCACGAGGATTACAGCGGGACCCACCGGCCCTGCCTGGTGGGCCCACGAGGATTACAGCAGGACCCACCGGCCCTGCCTGGTGGGCCCACGAGGACTACAGCGGGACCCACCGGCCCTGCCTGGTGGACCCACGAGGACTACAACGGGACCCACCAGCCCTGCCTGGTGGACCCCCGAAGACAACCGCAGGGCCCACAACTTTACCTGGAGAATCCCCAGATACTACAGCGGAAACCGCCATTCGCCACCCGGAGTGCCTATAAATAGCAGAGCCTTCGAATGCAAAAGGGATCCAGATCCACAAATCTGATTTCCACTCTGAGATCTGACTTTCAGAACCAGAGCTCTGGGATTTCACACTTCCGATCTACCATCTCCCTTTGATCTTCTTTCAGAAAGATCAGTGTTTACAGTGATACTCGGCCTGTCGAGATCACTTCAACATAAGTGTTAGTGAATTCGGGTTGCACCCTATAGCACGGAGACGTAGGCTTCGGCTGAACTCCGAGATCACTTCTCGTGTCAAACTCTCTCTGATTGCATCTCTCTGTTTACAAATCAAAAGCTTCAACTTCGATCAACAGATCGACCAACGATCTTCGACGTCAATACGAACATTCAATTGACTGGTGCTGCGAGAGTCTTCGGGTCGGCACGAAGATTTTCCCCCACAGTTTGGCGCCGTCTGTGGGATCCGAGCGAGAAGCCGTGTCCTCTCTACTTCGACTACCAGATCAATAGCCAAACTTCCTCGCCCCCTCGGTTGATCAGACAACTGATCGGACATCGGCAATCTCGTTGTACCTTTCGCACTCTGAATGGCGAAAACCAAACATCAGGGTCAACCAGAAGGAAGTAACACTCAACATCAACCTCGTCCTGAGACTCGTTCAATGAGTCAAAGGCTCAACTTCGGGCAGCCCCTTGCTGTCCCCGAGATGGGGGTTCACTCAGGAAGCGGAAGATCAGTCGATCGACCGATCGCCCCTCATCCTCATCAATCAATTGGGCAGACTGTCCCTGCTCCTGCTGAAGATCCTCCATCGACTTACCAGATCTCTGCAATCGATTTCCAACTACTCCAATTGGCGAAGCAAAACGCCACCCTCACTGCTGAGAGGGATGCTCTGAAGAAGGCAGCTTCCGAAGCTGGAATTGCTATTCCGATCCCCTCCGCAAGTGAGAGGGTTGATCCTCCTCGACATTCAATTTACTCCGAACAACGGAGGTCAATGGGCACTGATGCTCTCGAGAGGATTCGACGCGACCCAACTCCCTCTGCTGCTCCTTGGAAGCAGAGTGTCTGGGATCGTCTTGAAGACGAGTCCTCCCAATCTTCATCTGGTCGTAACTGCGACAAAAGAGCACCATCGAAGCTCAACCTACCAAGGAAGCACCAAATGAAAGGCGCTCCTTCAAAGAGTAGAGTCTCCCCTTCCATTCCACTCCAACGTGGACTTGGATCGGACCTTCGACATCGACTTCGACCGGCAAACACTTCGATGCCAGAACAAGACCTTGCGATCTTACCTCTTGACCCACCTCTAGGTCGAGGACACGGTCGTAGGGATGGCTACTCTTCTGCCGGGCCACTTCATCGAAGCCTCTTCGAATCAGCATTTCCAAGAGGATGGAGAACTCCTACCCTCCCCAAATTCAACTGCGTCCGAGGAGATCCAAGCCTCCATATACTTGCCTTCAAGCAAGCTCTAACGCCACACGAAGAGGAAAACAACGTGCTCTGCCGCACCTTCGCGGGAAGTCTCGACGAGCCTTCACTCGACTGGTATCACAATCTCCGAGCTGGGTCCATTACCCAGTTCGGTGTTTTGGCTAACCTCTTTGTGCAGCATTACCAGCTCAACCTGAAACTCGAGAAGAAGCTCGACTCTCTATATCGACTAAGGATGGGTGCAGATGAGACTCTCCGCAGCTTCACGAGGAGGTTTCGCAACGAGCATGCTGCTCTCTCTGGAAGGCATCTGGATGATGAAGCCATCATGTTGGCTTTCCAGAACGCTCTCCGCTTCGATCTACACATCTACAACGACTTCATCCGCAATCCCCCTCCTTCTCTGGGAGCTATGTTCGATCGAATTCAGAGGGAGATTGAGGTGGAAGACGATCAAGTCACTCGAAAAGGGCGAGAAACTAAGAGAAGGCCTGCTGAAAAAGAAGCACCTAAATATGCTGCAAAGGCTCACAACACTGAAGCAGCAGCCCCTCCGGCCAACAAAAGATCAAAGAATGATGGGCGTCGGTCTCCAACGAAGACCACTTTCACCGAGTGGAACATGCCAGTCGAGCAGATACTCGACCGTATTCAACACGACGAGTATCTTCGGAGGCCCAATCCTCTTCAACCAAATTCCAAATTCACAGCAGACAAAACAGTCTACTGTGAATTCCATCGAAGTCACGGCCATTCCACCGATCGGTGTTTTCGGCTGAAATTCCATCTTGAAGACTTACTACGAGAAGGCCACCTTCAAGAATTCGTCAACAACGGGCACGATCAACGTCGAACCTCTGCCAAGGGGAAAGAAGTATGTTGGATACATCAAATCTCTTCCAACCGGCAACCAATTTCTGTGAATGCCAATGTCTTTGGCATTCATGGAACCTTGCACAATCAAGCTTTGACCGGAAAGAAAGTCGATCGGCAGGTTCGACGCATCTTCCATGTTCGATCTACTGCAAACAAAGAAGATACCTGGATCGAGAAGCCCATCGAAGGTCTGGCTTGGCCATCCATAGTCTTCAACGACACCGATCTTCAAGGAGTTCACACTCCCCATCGAGACCCCCTGGTCTTGAAACTCATCATCGACGGAAGCACCGTCAATCGAATCCTCATAGACACTGGAAGCTCCATTGACATTATGTTCTCCGACTGTTTCAAACGTCTGGGACATAAGTATCAAAGCCTCGACGTCGTCCCGACTGTGATCACCGGCTTCAACGGTGAACAAAGCATCACAGTGGGCGAATCCAGATTTACCATCGACCTCAGCCGAGAGACTCGAGTCTCGGTGAGGTTTGCAATCGTCGAAGGAATGTCTAGCTATAACGCCATTCTTGGGCGACCATTCCTCCATCAGATCAATGCCATCTCCTCCTCTTAACATCAACTACTCAAATTTGCAACTGGAGAAGGCATCGTCTGCATTCGAGGCGATCAGCAAGCTGGAAGGTCTTGTGAAGCTGCTGCGGCAAAGACAGATCGAAAGATTAACATTGCTCCTCCAAAGCGGCCACGAGATGAAGCTGGTCCCTCTTCTAAATAGCAATCAAAGGAGATTCCGCTGACCAAACCTCCGCCAATCGAATGGGAAGCATCACCTTCAATTGAAGAAATCATCCCGATCAACATAAGCAGCGGAGATCTCCCTCGACAAACATTTATTGGTACCGGTCTTAGCGACGTAGAAGCGCAAGACATGGTATCCTTCCTCCAGTCCAATATCGACGTCTTCGCATGGTGCTTCGAAGACATGCCTGGGATCAATCCAGATGACGCTTGTCACCGACTTGCGATCAAAGAAGAGGTGAAGCCCGTCAAGCAAAAGCCTCGCACCATTCGACCAGAGCTGCAAGTTGCTGTTCAAGAAGAAATTACCAAGCTACTCGCAGCCGGATTCATCCGAGAAGTAGAGTATCCAACTTGGATCTCTAACATAGTGGCTGTTCCAAAGAAGAATGGGAAAGTCAGAGTCTGCATCGACTTTACCAATCTCAACAAGGCTTGCCCCAAAGATCCTTTTCCCATGCCAAGGATAGATAGACTCGTCGACGCCACTGCTGGCCACGAGCTGTTGTCTTTCATGGATGGGTATTCTGGATACAATCAAATTCCACTCCACGCTGATGATCAAGAGAAGACATGTTTTGTGACTAGCCGAGGCCTTTATTGCTACAATGTCATGCCATTCGGCCTCAAAAATGCTGGTTCCACCTATCAAAGGCTAGTCACCAAAATGTTCGAAGATCAGATCGGTCGCAACGTCGAAGTCTATGTCGATGATCTCCTCACCAAGAGTTCCGTTCGGAGCAAACATCTATCTGATCTGGCTGAAACCTTCCAAGTCCTTCGAAAGTATCGAATGAAGCTCAATCCAGCCAAGTGCGCCTTCGGAGTTCAATCTGGCAAATTCCTGGGTCATCTTGTGACCAGGAGAGGTATTGAAGCCAATCCTGATCAAATTCGAGCCATCATCGATATGCCTTCACCTACAAATCGAAAAGAAGTTCAACGTCTCACTGGAAGGTTAGCAGCACTCAATCGATTCATCTCAAAGTCCTCAGACAAGTGCAAGCCACTCTTCGACAAGCTACGAAAGGCGGATACCTCCGGCTGGAGTCCAACCTGTGAAGAAGCATTTCAAAGTATCAAGAAATATCTGGTGCAAGCTCCTATCCTGACTGCTCCACTTCCAAAAGAAGACTTGTGGCTCTACCTTGCCGTGACCGATCAAGCAATCAGCGCGATCTTAGTCAGTAGAAGAGAAGGCATCGAACATCCAGTCTACTACATCAGCCACACTCTTCTTCCGGCTGAGACTCGCTACTCAAAAACTGAGAAGGTCATCTTGGCCTTGCTCACTGCTTCGCGTCGTCTTCAACCGTACTTCGTCTCCCACCAGATTACTGTCATTTCAGAACACTCACTCAAAGATATCATTGACAAAGCTGGTCGAGCTGGTCGAATGACCAAATGGGTGATCGAAATGAGTGCTCTGGGGATTCAATTCGAATCTCGCACTTCTATCAAAGGTCAAGCAATTGCTGATTTTCTAGCTGACTTTCCAGTTGAAGACCCCATCACTTGGGAAGATGATGTCGACATGCGCTTGGAAGATGAGGATACTCCTCCGATCAATCCTGCAACAAAAATTGATCCAAGTCTTGAAGTTATTTCTGCAACTCCTCCATGGAAGCTTTATACTGATGGAGCATCAAGTTCGATCGGTTCGGGAACTGGGATAGTCTTAATATCCCCCGAACTCGATCATCTCCAAAAAGCCACTCTCCTTGGGTTTAATGCCACCAACAACGAAGCTGAATATGAAGCACTCATTTCCGGACTCGAAATGGCAGAATCTCTGGGGGTAGATCAAATCATCATATACAGCGACTCCCAATTGATCATAAGGCAAATCAATGGAGAGTACACAGCTCGAGAAGAAAGAATGCAACTCTACTTGGCCTTAGTACGACGTCTTCAACAACGTTTTACTAGCGCTGAATTCATTCAAATCCCCAGAGCAGAGAACCGAGAAGCAGATGCCTTAGCAAATGCAGCCTCAGTTCTTGGAGACTCACTCGGAGGAAGGCAAATACAGATCGATTATCAAGAAGTGCCCAAGACCATCCCCGATCAACAGATCCTTACTACTACAAAAGAATCTGGGGGTGGAGATCAACTTCAAGACTGGAGGCGACCAATTTTCGACTTCTTCAAGCATGACAAAATGCCGGAAGATCCAAATCAAGCCCGAAGACTTCAGAGGAAACTCCCGTGCTACATTTTGCAAGGAGAAGATCTATACTTCAAATCTCACAGTGGGATGTTACTCAAGTGCCTTGGTCCTGAACAAGCACAAACAATCCTGATTGATATCCACTCTGGAGCTTGTGGAAATCATTCAGGAGGAAGATCTCTTGAAGCCAAGACGAAGCTACAAGGGTACTACTGGCCGACAATGGCAAAGGATGCTCAACAAGTCGTTCAAAGATGCGAGCCTTGCCAACGACACGCTCGAGCTATCCATCTCCCTGCAGATGAACTTCATCAACTATCAAGTCCTTGGCCTTTCCATCAATGGGGGTTAGATTTCTTGGGTCCTTTCCCTCCATCTCCAAGCAAGAAGAAATATCTACTGCTGGCTACTGATTACTTCACCAAATGGGTTGAAGCTGTGCCCCTCTTTCGAGAGACTGACGACGAAGTGATCAAATTCATTCGGCACAACATCTTCTCAAGATTTGGCACACCTCAAGTTCTTGTTGCTGACAATGGAGCTCAATTTGACTCAGACAAGTTCCGAGAGTTCTGTCTGAACAACGGTATCAAGTTATTCTATTCAACTCCAAGATATCCTCAATGCAATGGTCAAGCTGAAGCCTCAAACAGATCTATACTTGATATACTCAAGAAGAAACTCAACGACAAGAAGGGATTGTGGGAGCAAGTCCTACCTGAAGTTCTTTGGGGGTATCGCACAACTCCGAGAAGATCAACAGGGTTCTCACCCTTCCGTCTAACATATGGGTCAGAAGCAATACTCCCAACAGAAAATATATCTAGTACTTTGAAGACCAAAGCTGTTGAAGAAGGAGTCAATGAAGAACTTCGGATCAATGATCTAGACTTCTCTGAAGAACTACGAGATCTAGCATCACTTCGTGTGGCCAAATATCAACAGAAGATCAAAAGAGCCTATGACAAGAAAGTCCACAAGAGACAATTCCCAGTGGGTAGTTTAGTTCTCAGAGCAGTTTTCTACAATACCAAAGAACACAGCAGTGGAAAGCTTGCTCCCAACTGGGAAGGTCCATATATCATTGAGTCAGTTGGAGGCAAAGGTTCTTACAGACTGATTACACCAGAAGGAGATAGATTGCCTCGAGCTTGGAATTCTAGACACCTCAAGTTGTTCTATCCATAATGAAAATTCTGTGATGAATAAAGCTCTCTTTCAAATGTTCAAGTGTACAAGTGTTCTGATTTTCAATCCAAGTTCTGAAGCAATTACAAGTTATCCATATTCAAATTACCAGGTCTTTTAACAAGTTTGGGTGTTAGGGTTGCGACCCAACCCCTTACTAGCAAATGTTAAAAACTGACCATTTTCAAGTTACCAGGTCTTAACATGTTTGGGTGTTAGAGTTGCGACTCGACCCCTTACTAGCGAATGTTAAACTGACCTTCGAAATTCAATATCCAATTTCAATCAATTCGATATCGTCTAACAGGTTTGGTAGTCTGAGTTGCGACTCGACCCCTTACATTCAAATGTTATTCGAATTCAAATTCAATTTTCAAAGTTACAAGTTTGGGTGATTGAGTAGCGACTCAACCCCTTACATTCAAGTATATGCGTATTCAAATTATGTTCAAATGTATGAATACTCAATCATGTCAAATAGCATTCCAGAACTCAACATTCAAAGACATTCAACTCAAAAGAAGTGCAAGTTTCAAATACAAAAAAGATGTCTTCTATTATCATCAAAATATGTCAGATACAAGGAGCTGTTACATTTCAAAAATTTACAAGTACAACAACAAAGAAGAAGAAAAGTCTCAGGGCTTGGCCACACTCTTCGCATGCGACTTCTCCCCTTCAGATCCAGGACGAGCTTTACTCGCCACTGATGCCTTGGAGGATCGGACGCTAGCTACATGAGTCCTGAGCGCTTCTGCCGCCTTCTCTGCTGTCTCCTTGTAAACCTTGCACTCAGACAACGCGTGCTCCAGTGCCTTCTTCGAAGTCTCTTCTCTGGCAGCGAAGGCAGCGTGCTGGGTAGCAAGTTGTTGCTTCAGCTCTTGGATCTCGATGGTACGGCCACAGGACACATCCTCAACCTTTGAGAGTCGAGTCTTCAAAGATTCGAGTTCGTGACTCTGTGCCTCACATCGATCCTTCAGCCCTTTGATCTCCAGCTTTCCCTCCCGAAGTTCCTTAATCTTGGTTTTGAGAGAAGCTTTCTTCGAAGTCAGGAGATCTCTTAGCTCATCTCTCTCCGCGGTCAACTGATTTATTTCATCTACAGCTTCTTTTGCTCCCGCCCTCATGGAGAGTTTGGTTGCAACATTCATAAGTGCTGAATTCTGCAAAAGAACAAAAGAGTTGAATTATTCTGAAGAAAGATACGATTCAAATGATCGATCAAGCAGATGCACCTACCACCAGGTTAATTCTATCAAAAGCTTCATCCAAAGTGGCACTCGGAAGGTTGATGAGTTTTCTGATCGCAGCAGTGGGGCGGTTGATGTCAACGTCACCCAAGTTTTTTATTGTCGGAGTCAATCCAGCAGGCGCACCTGCAATCAAAAGGGAATCAAAGTGTTAGATTATTTTCGAACTTCAGAAACAAGACATTCAAAACAAGTTAAGTTCAATTACCTGATGTTTCGACCTTCGGCTCTTTGCCTTTCCGACGATCAGAGCCACTCTTAGGAGTCGATTTCTCCTGAGTCGGGGTTGGCGCTGGTTGAGGTTGAGGAGCCCCATCCCCCACTCGACTTCCCCTCTCCAAATTAGCAGGGGGGGAAGCATTCCTGGGAGGTGAGGCTCTCTCTTCTTGCGACCCGCCTGGCTGGATGAGCCCGGCCAGCATGGCCTCCACCTCGTTGAGCAGAGAGTGAGAGGGGGGAGGGGGTTGCTCAACCTCTACACCCCCACTCATTGTTGCTCCCTCAATGCGAGGAGCGTCGGGGGGAATCTGATCAAGGGGTGTGGGGTTGCTTCCAACCCCACCACTCCTCGACAGCTTTATTTTCAGGCGCATCGGCCTCTTCAATTCGTCAAATTTGTAGGTGGGAACCACCTTTTTGCCGTCGCCCTCTGTGTCGAGAATTTCCTCCATCTGACGGGCTTTAACCTCGTCAATGGGAATAGGGATCGAATCCTCCCCCGTTGCACCACCAGTGGGGGTGGGAGGAATTTCTTCCTCACCACCCCCATTCTCATCATCCCCACTGGAGGGGGTAGAAGACGGATCGTCCTCGTCGTCCCCATCCTCATCTTCGCCACTGCCACTGTTGTCGTGGCTGGCATTCTCAGTTTCTTCTTCTTCATTCTTCTTTTCTTCTTCTTCATCTTCTTTCTTCTTGTCTTGGTCTTCATCTTCCTTAGGCTTGACGAGAGTTTTTCGCTTCTTCTTCACTGGGCCTCTTTGGAGCACCAGTTTCTCGTCCATGGTAGGTAACCGGCGCCTCGCAGTGTAGATTTTCTTCTCGGCCCGAACCTTCCGGATGACCTTGCCTGACTGAGGGTCCTCCTCGTAGTCAGAGTATAGGACCTCGTTGTCCTTGTACCTGTCCTTTGACCTGTGGAGGAGATTGGCCTTGCCATATCTCACAGGACAGTTAGAAAACTGTTTCCACGACCTGGTTCCACAGGTTAGTTCGAGGAACAAGTTATCTATGGCTCCCGCCCTCTCAGAATTCCAGGCGAAGATGCCTCCAGCGCTGTACATTTTCACCGCCTCGTGCACGCTGTCTCGGGGGGTGTCGGGCACTGACATAGACGTCCAGGCGCCAGATACAGAAATTGGCCAGTCAGTATACAACTTGTCCGAAGGGACCGTATCGGTGAGCGGCCGCAGGGGAGATACTCCAGTCAAATTATAGAAAGGGCTGTCCTTCCTGTAATTCCATCGATAATGAAAAAAGAAGTATCCGAGCTCAATCCTGGCAGGTTCACCTTCCGGGATGCTGGAGTAACAGGCCCTCAAGTCCTCTTGAAAATCTGATTCCACCCGGCAGAACGCATAGATGATTCGCCAGGCATTCCCTGTGACTTGCCCCGGGCAAAGGCCAGATGTATTCAGTAGTCTTGCAGCGAAGGGTGGCAGAGGCAGACGTAGGCCGCAGTTCATTTGGCCGATGGTCACGATGGTTCCCATGACCTTCTCGTTGCTGGCAAAATTGGTGAAGACGGTCTTCTTGTCGATGCCGAAAGCCGTCTGGATGCTAGGGAGTGAAGGCTGCGCTCCCTTCCCTTCAGTGAAGTAAGAGAGAAGTGCTTGCCACTTCTTCCTCTTTGTATCTGTGAACTCACCACCCACATTGTACATGTACTCCGTCTCGTCTGTCAGGGGCATAAGAGGACCCAGAACAAACTTCACTTTGGGGATGAATTCTGGCCTTGATGGCGCTGAGGCAAAACCTACCCCTTGGTGCCTCTTGCCCAGTTGGCCAAGTTCAGCTAGAGCAGCCTTGCCTTTGCCGCGGCCCCTCGGAGGAGATTGAACCTCGATAATTTCCTTCCCCTTTCTCTTCGAGGGAGCTGTACCGGACTTCTTCGAGCTGCCAGATGAAGCCATTTGACCGATCGAACGAGAACAAGAACAAGAGCAGAAATCAAGAGAGCAAGGGTCTGGACTTCGAAAAATTTTGGAAGCGTGAGGCAAAATGACAGCCGGTGAAAGCTTTTTGTACCCAGGGTAAAACAGGTGCGCAAATCGAGAAGACACGTGTCTTCACCATATCAAATCGCGTGTTTTTGTAGGTACACGTGGCATCCATCCGTAGCAAGCGCAAAACCAGGCGAACAGTCGCGACCAGGCGAAACGTCGGACCTACCGGTCCGCATGAACCAACGGTCTAATCAAGCCACCGGTCTAGGTAAACCGGACCGCCGGTTCAAAGCAACCATCAAGCCAACCAAGGATTCAAAACAAGAAGAATCAAGCTCCATCAATGTTCAAAACTCTGCCAAAATATCGAAGAACAAAGCAGCAAACTCTCTGAAGGGCAGGTTCAAAACTTTACCTTGACCGGATATTTTTCACCGATCGGACAAATATGTCCGATCGGCGAAAGTTATCTGATCGGTCAAATTTCTACTGGATCTGGCAAAAAACCAAGGTTTTTTGCCGATCACTCGAACCTTGACCGGATATTTTTCACCGATAAGACAAACATGTCCGATCGGCGAAAGTTATCTGATCGGTCAAATTTCTACTGGATCTGGCAAAAAACCAAGGTTTTTTGCCGATCATTCGAACCTTGACCGGATATTTTTCACCGATCGGACAAACATGTCCGATCGGCGAAAGTTATCTGATCGGTCAAATTTCTACTGGATCTGGCAAAAAACCAAGGTTTTTTGCCGATCACTCGAACCTTGACCGGATATTTTTCACCGATCGGACAAACATGTCCGATCGGCGAAAGTTATCTGATCGGTCAAAATTCTACTGGATCTGGCAAAAAACCAAGGTTTTTTGCCGATCACTCGAACCTTGACCGGATATTTTTCACCGATCGGACAAACATGTCCGATCGGCGAAAGTTATCTGATCGGTCAAATTTCTACTGGATCTGGCAAAAAACCAAGGTTTTTTGCCGATCACTCGAACCTTGACCGGATATTTTTCACCGATCGGACAAACATGTCCGATCGGCGAAAGTTATCTGATCGGTCAAATTTCTACTGGATCTGGCAAAAAACCAAGGTTTTTTGCCGATCACTCGAACCTTGACCGGATATTTTTCACCGATCGGACAAACATGTCCGATCGGCGAAAGTTATCTGATCGGTCAAATTTCTACTGGATCTGGCAAAAAACCAAGGTTTTTTGCCGATCATTCGAACCTTGACCGGATATTTTTCACCGATCGGACAAACATGTCCGATCGGCGAAAGTTATCTGATCGGTCAAATTTCTACTGGATCTGGCAAAAAACTAAGGTTTTTTGCCGATCACTCGAACCTTGACCGGATATTTTTCACCGATCGGACAAACATGTCCGATCGGCGAAAGTTATCTGATCGGTCAAAATTCTACTGGATCTGGCAAAAAACCAAGGTTTTTTGCCGATCACTCGAACCTTGACCGGATATTTTTCACCGATCGGACAAACATGTCCGATCGGCGAAAGTTATCTGATCGGTCAAATTTCTACTGGATCTGGCAAAAAACCAAGGTTTTTTGCCGATCACTCGAACCTTGACCGGATATTTTTCACCGATCGGACAAACATGTCCGATCGGCGAAAGTTATCTGATCGGTCAAAATTCTACTGGATCTGGCAAAAAACCAAGGTTTTTTGCCGATCACTCGAACCTTGACCGGATATTTTTCACCGATCGGACAAACATGTCCGATCGGCGAAAGTTATCTGATCGGTCAAATTTCTACTGGATCTGGCAAAAAACCAAGGTTTTTTGCCGATCACTCGAACCTTGACCGGATATTTTTCACCGATCGGACAAACATGTCCGATCGGCGAAAGTTATCTGATCGGTCAAATTTCTACTGGATCTGGCAAAAAACCAAGGTTTTTTGCCGATCATTCGAACCTTGACCGGATATTTTTCACCGATCGGACAAACATGTCCGATCGGCGAAAGTTATCTGATCGGTCAAATTTCTACTGGATCTGGCAAAAAACCAAGGTTTTTTGCCGATCACTCGAACCTTGACCGGATATTTTTCACCGATCGGACAAACATGTCCGATCGGCGAAAGTTATCTGATCGGTCAAATTTCTACTGGATCTGGCAAAAAAACCAAGGTTTTTTGCCGATCACTCGAACCTTGACCGGATATTTTTCACCGATCGGACAAACATGTCCGATCGGCGAAAGTTATTTGATCGGTCAAATTTACTACTGGATCGGTCAAAAAACCCTGTTTTTTGACCGATCACTCGATTCTTGACCGGTTGAATTTTGCCCGATCGGTCAAAATTTGACCGATCGGTCAAAAGTGACCGATCGGTCAAAATTTAACCGATCGGCCAAATTTCAGCTGATCGGTCAAAAATACTACTGGATCGGTCAAAAAACCCTATTTTTTGACCGATCACCCGATTCTTGACCGGTTGAATTTTGACCGATCGGTCAAAATTTGACCGATCGGTCAAAATTTGACCGATCGGTCAAATTTGACCGATCGGTCCAAATTGACCGATCAGTCACTTTTTTCTCTAACATGCGGCAAGTTTCTTCGTGTCCGTTTTTCTAAACAGGAAGTTGCTATTTTTTGCACCAAGTCCAAGCCAGCTAGAATGCACTCTAGCTAACTTGGAGGGGGTAACTGTGGGTGCAAATTTTGGCATAAATCTACCGCGGGACCCACGAGGACTACAGCGGGACCCACCGGCCCTGCCTGGTGGGCCCACGAGGACTACAGCGGGACCCACCGGCCCTGCCTGGTGGGCCCACGAGGACTACAGCGGGACCCACCGGCCCTGCCTGGTGGGCCCACGAGGACTACAGCGGGACCCACCGGCCCTGCCTGGTGGGCCCACGAGGACTACAGCGGGACCCACCGGCCCTGCCTGGTGGGCCCACGAGGACTACAGCGGGACCCACCGGCCCTGCCTGGTGGGCCCACGAGGATTACAGCGGGACCCACCGGCCCTGCCTGGTGGGCCCACGAGGATTACAGCGGGACCCACCGGCCCTGCCTGGTGGGCCCACGAGGATTACAGCAGGACCCACCGGCCCTGCCTGGTGGGCCCACGAGGACTACAGCGGGACCCACCGGCCCTGCCTGGTGGACCCACGAGGACTACAACGGGACCCACCAGCCCTGCCTGGTGGACCCCCGAAGACAACCGCAGGGCCCACAACTTTACCTGGAGAATCCCCAGATACTACAGCGGAAACCGCCATTCGCCACCCGGAGTGCCTATAAATAGCAGAGCCTTCGAATGCAAAAGGGATCCAGATCCACAAATCTGATTTCCACTCTGAGATCTGACTTTCAGAACCAGAGCTCTGGGATTTCACACTTCCGATCTACCATCTCCCTTTGATCTTCTTTCAGAAAGATCAGTGTTTACAGTGGTACTCGGCCTGTCGAGATCACTTCAACATAAGTGTTAGTGAATTCGGGTTGCACCCTATAGCACGGAGACGTAGGCTTCGGCTGAACTCCGAGATCACTTCTCGTGTCAAACTCTCTCTGATTGCATCTCTCTGTTTACAAATCAAAAGCTTCAACTTCGATCAACAGATCGACCAACGATCTTCGACGTCAATACGAACATTCAATTGACTGGTGCTGCGAGAGTCTTCGGGTCGGCACGAAGATTTTCCCCCACAGAATTAGAATGGATTGTATGAATGAACTAGAATGGATTACAGGAATGAATTAGAATGGATCGTGCAAATGAATTAGAATGGATATATTCGTGCGAATGAATTAGAATGGATCGTAGGAATGAATTAGAATGGATCGTACGAATGAATTAGAATGGTTACATTCGTGCGAATGAATTAGAATGGATCGTACGAATTGATTAGAATGGATCGTACGAATGGATTAGAATGGATCATACGAATGAATTAGAATGGATCGTACAAATGAATTAGAAAGGTTACATTTGTGCGAATGAATTAGAATGGATCGTATGAATGAATAAGAATGGATCGTACGAATTAATTAGAATGGATCGTACGAATAAATTAGAATGGATACATTCGAGCAAATGAATTAGAATGGATCGTACGAATGAATTAGAATGGATACATTTGTGCGAATTAATTAGAATGGATCGTACGAATGAATTAGAATGGATCGTACGAACGAATTAGAATGGATCGTACGAATGAATTAGAATGGATACATTTGTGCGAATGAATTAGAATGGATCGTACGAATAAATTAGAATGGATTGTACAAATGAATTAGAATGGATACATTCGAGCGAATGAATTAGAATAGATCGTAGGAATGAATTAGAATGGATCATACGAATGAATTAAAATGGATCGTGCGAATGAATTAGAATGGATTGTACGAATGAATTAGAATGGATACATTCGAGCGAATGAATTAGAATAGATCGTAGGAATGAATTAGAATGGATCATACAAATGAATTAGAATGGATCGTGTGAATGAATTAGAATGAATTGTACGAATGAATTAGAATGGATCATACGAATGAAATAGAATGGATCCACCGAATGAGTTAGAATAGATCATACGAATGAATTAGAATGGATCGTACGAATGAATTAGAATGGATTATGCGAATGAATTAGAATGGATCGTATGAATGAATAAGAATGGATCATGTGAATGAATTAGAATGGATCGTATGAATGAATTAGAATGGATCGTGCGAATGAACTAGAAACATTCGTGCGAATAAATTAGAATGAATTAGATTGCATTGTACGTGTGCGAAGGAATTAGAATGGATTGTGCGAATGAATTAGAATGGATCGTACGAATGAATTAGAATGGATCGATACATTCATGCAAATGAATTAGAATGGATCGTACGAATGAATTAGAATGGATCATACGAATGAATTGGAATGGATCATATGAATGAATTAGAATGGTTACATTCGTGCGAATGAATTAGAATGGATCGTACGAATGGATTAGAATGGATCGTACGAATCTATTAGAATGTATCCACCGAATGAGTTAGAATGGATCATACGAATGAATTAGAATGGATCGTACGAATAAATTAGAATGGATACATTCGAGCGAATGAATTAGAATGGATCGTACGAAAGGATTAGAACGCATTGTACTAATGAATTAGAATGGATCGTACGAATAGATTAGAATGGATCGTACGAATAAATTAGAATGGATACATTCGAGCGAATGAATTAGAATGGATCGTACTAATGAATTAGAATGGATCATAGGAATGAATTAGAATGGATGGTGCAAATGAATTAGAATGGATACATTCGTTCGAATGAATTAGAATGGATCGAAGGAATGAATTAGAATGGATCGTAGGAATGAATTAGAATGGTTACATTCGTGCGAATGAATTAGAATGGATCGTACGAATGGATTAGAATGGATCGTACGAATGGATTAGAATGGATCATACGAATTAGAATGGATCGTACGAATGAATTAAAATGGATACATTCATACGACTGAATTAGAATGGATCGTGCGAATTAATTAGAATGGATCGTACGAATGAATTTGAATGCATACATTTGTGCGAATGAATCTGAATGGATTGTATGAATGAATTACAATGAATCATACGAATGGATTAGAATGGATCGTACGATTGAATTAGAATGGATCATACAAATGAATTAGAAAGGTTAAATTCATGAGAATGAATTAGAATGGATTGTACGAATGAATTAGAATGGATCATGCGAATGAATTTGAATGGATCGTACGAATAAATTAGAATGGATCGAACGAATGAATTAGAATGGATACATTCGAGTGAATGAATTAGAATAGATCGTAGGAATGAATTAGAATGGATCATACGAATGAATTAGAATGGATCGTGCGAATGAATTAGAATGGATTGTACGAATGAATTAGAATGGATACATTCGTGCGAATGATTTAGAAAGGATCGTACGAATGAATTATAATGAATCGTACGAATGAATTATAATGGATCGTACGAATGAATTAGAATGGATACATTTGTACGAATAAATTAGAATGGATTGTACGAATGAATTAGAATGGATACATTCTTGCGAATAAATTAGAATGGATCATATATTCGTGCAAATAAATTAGAATGGATCATACGAATGAATTAGAATGGATCATGCGAATGAATTAGAATGAATCGTACGAATGCATTAGAATGGATCGTACGAATGAATTAAAATGAATAGTACGATCCATTCTAATTCATTCGTCCGATCCATTCTAATTCATTCGCTCGAATGTATCCATTCTAATTCATTCGTACAATCCATTCTAATTCATTCGCACGATCCATTCTAATTCATTCGTATGATCCATTCTAATTTATTCCTACGATCTATTCTAATTCATTCGCTCGAATGTATCCATTCTAATTCATTTGTTCGATCCATTCAAATTCATTCGTACGATCCATTCAAATTCATTCGCATGATCCATTCTAATTCATTCGTATGATCCATTCTAATTCATTCTCACGAATGTAAACTTTCTAATTCATTTGTATGATCCATTCTAATTCATTCGTACGATCCATTCTAATCCATTCGTACGATCCATTCTAATCCATTCGTATGATCCATTCTAATTCATTCGTACGATCCATTCTAATTCATTCTCACAAATATCACCTTTCTAATTCATTTGTACGATCCATTCTAATTCATTCGTACGATCCATTCTAATCCATTCGTACGATCCATTCTAATCCATTCGTACGATCCATTCTAATTCATTCACACGAATGTAACCATTCTAATTCATTCGTACGATCCATTCTAATTCATTCCTACGATCCATTCTAACTGATTCGCATGAATGTATCCATTCTAATTCATTTGCACGATCCATTCTAATTTATTCCTTTGATCCATTCTAATTCATTCGTATGATCCATTCTAATTCATTTGCTCGAATGTATCTATTCTTATTCATTCGTACGATCCATACTAATTCGTTCATACGATCCATTCTAATTCGTTCGTACGATCAATTCTAATTCATTTGTACGATCCAATCTAATTCATTCGCACGAATGTATCCATTCTAATTCATTCGTACGATCTATTCTAATTCATTCGCACAATCCATTCTAATTCATTCGTATGATCCATTCTAATTCGTTCGTACGATCCGTTCTAATTCATTCGCACGATCCATTCTAATTCATTCGCACGATCCATTCTAATTCATTCTCACGAATGTAACCTTTTTAATTAATTTGTATGATCCATTCTAATTCATTCGTACGATCCATTCTAATCCATTCATACGATCCATTCTAATTCATTTGCACGATCCATTCTAATTCATTCATATGATCCATTCTAATTCATTCGTACGATCCATTCTAATTCATTCGCTCGAATGTATCCATTCTAATTCATTCGTACGATCCATTCTAATTCATTCGTACGATTCATTCTAATTCATTCTCACGAATGTAACCTTTCTAATTCATTTGTATGTATCCATTCTAATTCATTCGTACGATCCATTCTAATTCATTCACACGATCCATTCTAATTCATTCGTACGATCCATTCTAATTCATTCACACAATCCATTCTAATTCATTCGCACAATCCATTCTAATTCATTCGCACGATCCATTCTAATTCATTCGTACGATCCATTCTAATTCATTCGCACGAATGTATCCATTCTAATGCATTCATACGATTCATTCTAATTCATTCGCACGATCCATTCTAATTCATTCGAACGATCCATTCTAATTCATTCGTCTGATCCATTCTAATTCATTCGCACGAATGTATCCAATCTAATTCATTCGTATAATCCATTCTAATTCATTCGCACGATCCATTCTAATTCATTCATATGATCCATTCTAATTCATTCCTACGATCTATTCTAATTCATTCGCTCGAATATATCTATTCTAATTCATTCGTTCGATCCATTCTAATTCATTCGTACGATCCATTCAAATTCATTCGCATGATCCATTCAAATTCATTCGTACGATCCATTCTAATTCATTCTCACGAATGCAACCTTTCTAATTCATTTGTATGATCCATTCTAATTCATTCGTACGATCCATTCTAATCCATTCGTACGATCCATTCTAATCCATTCGTACGATCCATTCTAATTCATTCTCACAAATGTAACTTTTCTAATTCATTTGTACGATCCATTCTAATTCATTCGTACGATCCATTCTAATCCATTCGTATGATCCATTCTAATCCATTCGTACGATCCATTCTAATTCATTCGCACGAATGTAACCATTCTAATTCATTCGTACGATCCATTCTAATTCATTCCTACGATCCATTCTGATTCATTCGCACGAATGTATCCATTCTAATTGATTTGCACGATCCATTCTAATTCATTCCTATGATCCATTCTAATTCATTCGTGCGATCCATTCTAATTCATTCGCTCGAATGTATCTATTTTAATTCATTCGTACGATCCATTCTAATTCGTTCATACGATCCATTCTAATTCGTTCGCACGATCCATTCTAATTCATTCGTACGATCTATTCTAATTTATTCGCATGATCCATTCTAATTCATTCGTACGATCCATTCTAATTCATTCGTACAATCCATTCAAATTCATTCATACGATGCAATCTAATTCATTCGCATGATCCATTCTAATTCATTCGTATGATCCATTCTAATTCATTCGTACAATCCATTCAAATTCATTCGTACGATGCAATCTAATTCATTCGCACAAATGTATCTATTCTAATTCATTCGTACAATGCGTTCTAATCCATTCGTACGATCCATTCTAATCCATTCGTACGATCCATTCTAATTCATTCGCACGAATGTAACCATTCTAATTCATTCATATGATCCATTCTAATTCATTCGTACAATCCATTCTAATTCATTCGTCCGATCCAATCTAATTCATTCGCACGAATGTATCCATTCTAATTTATTCGTTAGAATGGATACATTCGTGCGAATGAATTAGAATGGATCGTACGAATGAATTAGAATGGATCATGCGAATGAATTAGAATGGATCATACGAATGAATTAGAATGGATCGTACGAATGAATTAGAATGGATCATGCGAATGAATTAGAATGGATCGTACGAATGAATTAGAATGGATATATTTGAACGAATAAATTAGAATGGATCATACGAATGAATTAGAATGGATCGTACGAATGAATTAGAATGGATCGTGCGAATGAATTAGAATCGATCATACGAATGAATTAGAATGGATCGTACGAATGAATTAGAATGGATCGTACGAATGAATTAAAATGGATACATTCATACGACTGAATTAGAATGGATCGTGCGAATGAATTAGAAAGGATATATTCATGCAAATGAATTAGAATGGATCGTACAAATGAATTAGAATGGATCATACGAATGAATTAGAATGGATCGTACGAATGAATTAGAATGGATCATATGAATGAATTAGAATGGTTACATTCGTGCGAATGAATTAGAATGGATCATACGAATAGGTTAGAATGGATCGTACGATTGGATTAGAACGCATTGTACTAATGAATTAGAATAGATGCATTTGTGCGAATGAATTAGATTGCATCGTACGAATGAATTTGAATGGATTGTACGAATGAACTAGAATGGATCGTACGAATGAATTAGAATGGATCATGCGAATGAATTAGAATAGATCATACGAATGAATTAGAATGGATCGTACGAATAAATTAGAATGGACCATGCGAATGAATTAGAATAGATCGTACGAATGAATTAGAATGGATCATATGAATGAATTAGAATGGATCATAGGAATGAATTAGAATGGATCGTGCAAATGAATTAGAATGGATACATTCGTGCGAATGAATTAGAATGGATCATAAGAATGAATTAGAATGGATCGTACGAATGAATTAGAATGGTTACATTCGTGCGAATGAAATAGAATGGATCGTACGAATGAATTAGAACGGATCGTGCGAATGAATTTGAATGGATCGTACGAATGAATTAGAATGGATCATATGAATGAATTAGAATGGATCGTACGAATGAATTAGAATGGATACCTTTGTGCATATTAATTAGAATGGATCATACGAATCAATTAGAATGGATCATATTAATGAATTAGAATGGATCGTACGAATGAATTAGAATGGATACATTCGTGCGAATGAATTAGAATGGATCGTGTGAATCAATTAGACTGGATCGTGCGAATGAATTAGAATGGATCATATGAATGAATTAGAATGGATCGTGCAAATGAATTAGAATGGATACATTCGTGCGTATGAATTAGAATGGATCGTAGGAATGAATTAGAATGGATCGTACGAATGAATAAGAATGGTTACATTCGTGCGAATGAATTAGAATGGATCGTACGAATGGATTAGAATGGATCGGACGAATGAATTAGAATGGATACATACAAATGAATTCGAAAGGTTACATTCGTGAGAATGAATTAGAATGGATCGTATGAATGAATTAGAATGGATCGTACGAATGAATTAGAATGGATACATTCGAGCGAATGAATTAGTATGGATCGTACGAATGAATTAGAATGGATCATAGGAATGAATTAGAATGGATCGTGCAAATGAATTAGAATGGATCGTACGAATGAATTAGAATGAATCGAACGAATGAATTAGAATGGATACATTCAAGCGAATGAATTAGAATAGATCGTAGGAATGAATTAGAATGGATCGTACGAATGAATTAGAATGGTTACATTCGTGCGAATGAATTAGAATGGATCGTATGAATGAATTAGAATGGATCATGCGAATGAATTAGAATGGATATATTCGTACAAATGAATTAGAATGGATCGTGCGAATGAATTAGAATGGATCGTACGAACGAATTAGAATGGATACATTCGTGCGAATGAATTAGAATGGATCGGACGAATGAATTAGAATGGATCGGACGATTCATTCTAATTCATTTGTACGATCCATTCTAATTCATTCGTATGATCTATTCTAATTCATTCGCATGATCCATTCTAATTCATTCGTACGATCCATTCTAATTCATCCGTCCGATCCATTCAAATTCATTCGTACGATGCAATCTAATTCATTCGCACAAATGTATCGATTCTAATTCATTCGTACAATGCGTTCTAATCCATTTGTACGATCCATTCTAATCCATTCGTATGATCCATTCTAATTCATTCGTATGATCTATTCTAATTCATTCATACGATCCATTCTAATTCATTTGCATGAATGTATCCATTTTATTCTAATTCATTCGCACAAATGTATCCATTTTATTCTAATTCTATTCTAATTCATTCGCACAAATGTATCCATTCTAATTCATTCGTACAATCCATTCTAATTCATTCGTATAATCAATTCTAATTCATTCGCACGATCCATTCTAATTCTTTCATATGATCCATTCTAATTCCTTCGCACGAATGTATTCATTCTAGTTCATTCGTACGCTCCATTCTAATTCATTCGTACGCTCTATTCTTATTCATCGCACAAACGTATCCATTCTAATTTATTCGTACGATCCATTCAAATTCAATCGTATGATCCATTCTAATTCATTCGCACAAATGTATCGTACGAATGAATTAAAATGGATCATAGAAATAAATTAGAAAGGTTACATTCGTGAGAATGAATTAGAATGGATCGTACGAATGAATTAGAATGGATCATGCGAATGAATTTGAATGGATCGTACGAATGAATTAGAATGGATCGAACGAATGAATTAGAATGGATACATTCGAGCGAATGAATTAGAATAGATCATAGGAATGAATTAGAATGGATCATACGAACGAATTAGAATGGATCGTGCGAATGAATTAGAATGGATTGTACGAATGAATTAGAATGGATCATGCGAATGAATTAGAATGGATCCATTCCAATTCATTCGTATGATCCATTATAATTCATTCGTATGATCCATTCTAATTCATTCCTACGATCTATTTTAATTCATTCGCTCGAATGTATCCATTCTAATTCATTCGTTCGATCCATTCTAATTCATTCGTACGATCCATTCAAATTCATTCGCATGATACATTCTAATGCATTCGTAAGATCTATTCTAATTCATTCGTCCGATCCATTCTAATTCTTTCGCACGAATGTATCCATTCTAATTCATTCGTAGAATCCATTCTAATTCATTCGCACGATCCATTCTAATTCATTCGTATGATCCATTCTAATTCATTCCTACGATCTATTCTAATTCATTCGCTCGAATGTTTCCATTCTAATTCATTCGTTCGATCCATTCTAATTCATTCGTACGATCCATTCTAATTCATTCGTATGATCCATTTTAATTTATTCGTTCAAATATATCCATTCTAATTCATTCGTACGATCCATTCTAATTCATTCGTACAATGCGTTCTAATCCATTCATAAAATCTATTCTAATCCATTCGTACGATCCATTCTAATTCATTCGTATGATCCATTCTAATTCATTCATACGATCCATCCTAATTTATTCGTACGATCCATTCTAATTCATTCGCACGAATGTAACCATTCTAATTCATTCCTACGATCCATTCTAATTCATTCGCACGATCCATTCTAATTCATTCGTATGATCCATTCTAATTCATTCTTACGAATGTAACCTTTCTAATTCATTTGCATGATCCATTCTAATTCATACGTACGATCCATTCTAATCCATTCGTACGATCCATTCTAATCCATTCGTACGATCCATTCTAATTCATTCGTACGATCCATTCTAATTCATTCTCACAAATGTAACCTTTCTAATTCATTTGTACGATCCATTCTAATTCATTCGTACGATCCATTCTAATCCATTCGTACGATCCATTCTAATCCATTCGTACGATCCATTCTAATTCATTCGCACACATGTAACCATTCTAATTCATTCGTACGATCCATTCTAATTCATTCCTACGATCCATTCTAATTCATTCGCACGAATGTATCCATTCTAATTCATTTGCACGATCTATTCTAATTCATTCCTATGATCCATTCTAATTTATTCGTACAATCCATTCTAATTCATTCGCTCGAATGTATCCATTCTAATTCATTCGTACGATCCATTCTAACTCATTCATACGATCCATTCAAATTCGTTCGTACGATCCATTCTAATTCGTTCGTACGATCCATTCTAATTCATTCGCATGATCCATTCTAATTCAATTGTATGATCCATTTTAATTCATTCGCATGATCCATTCTAATTCATTCGTATGATACATTTGTGCGAATGAATTAGAATGGATCGTACGAATGAATTAGAATGGATTGTACGAATGAATTAGAATAGATCGTGCGAATAAATTAGAATGGATCATACGAATGAATTAGAATAGATATATTCATGCGAATGAATTAGAATGGATCGTACAAATGAATTAGAATGGATCGTGCGAATGAATTAGAATGGATCGTATGAATAAATTAGAATGGATCGTACGAATGAATTAAAATAGATACATTTGTGCGAATAAATTAGAATGGATCGTACGAACGAATGGATACATTCGTGCGAATGAATTAGAATGGATCGTAGGAATGAATAAGAATGGATCGTACAAATGAATTAGAATGGATCGTGCAAATGATTTAGAATGGATCGTACGAACGAATTAGAATGGATCGTACGAACGAATTAGAATGGATCGTGCGAACGAATTAGAATGGATCGTGCGAACGAATTAGAATGGATCGTGCGAACGAATTAGAATGGATCGTACGAATGAATTAGAATGGATCGTAGGAATGAATTAGAATAGATCATACGAATGAATTAGAATGGTTATATTCGTGCGAATGAATTAGAATGGATCGTATATTCGTGCAAATAAATTAGAATGGATCGTATGAATGAATTAGAATAGATCGTACGAATGAATTAGAAAGGTTACATTCGTGAGAATGAATTAGAAGGGATCGTACGAATGAATTAGAATGGATCATGCGAATGAATTTGAATGGATCGTACAAATGAATTAGAATGGATCGAACGCATGATTTAGAATGGATATATTCGAGCGAATGAATTAGAATAGATCGTAGGAATGAATTAGAATGGATCGTACGAATGAATTAGAATGGTTATATTCGTGCAAATGAATTAGAATGGATCGTACGAATGGATTAGAATGGATCGTATGAATGGATTAGAATGGATCGTACGAATGAATTAGAATGGATCGTACAAATGAATTAGAAAGGTTACATTTGGGAGGATGAATTAGAATGGATCGTACGAATGAATTAGAATGGATCGTACGAATGGATTAGAATGGATCGTACGAATGGATTAGAGTGGATCGTGCGAATCGATTAGAATGGATCGTACGAATGGATTAGAATGGATCGTACGAATGGATTAGAGTAGATCATACAAATGAATTAGAAAGGTTACATTCATGAGAATGAATTATAATGGATCGTACGAATGAATTAGAATGGATCATGCGAATGAATTTGAATGGATCGTACAAATAAATTAGAAAGGATCGAACGAATAAATTAGAATGGATACATTCGAGCGAATGAATTAGAATAGATCGTAGGAATGAATTAGAATAGATCATACGAATGAATTAGAATGGATCGTGCGAATGAATTAGAATGAATTGTACGAATGAATTAGAATGGATACATTCGTTCGAATGAATTAGAATGGATCGGACGAATGAATTAGAATCGATTGTATGAATGAATAAGAAAGGATCGTGCGAATGAATTAGAATGAATCGTACGAATGCATTAGAATGGATACATTCGTGCGAATGAATTAGAATGGATCGTATGAATGAATTAGAATGGATCGTGCGAATGAATTAGAATGTATCATACCAATGAATTAGAATGGATCATGCGAATGAATTAGAATGGATCGTGCGAATGAATTAGAATGGATCGTGCGAATGAATTAGAATGGATCGTATGAATGAATTAGAATGGATCGTGCGAATGAATTAGAATGTATCATACGAATGAATTAGAATGGATCATGCGAATGAATTAGAATGGATCATACGAATGAATTAGAATGGATACATACAAATGAATTAGAAAGGTTACATTCGTTAGAATGAATTAGAATGGATCGTACGAATGAATTAGAATAGATCGTACGAATGAATTAAAATGGATACATTCGAGCGAATGATTTAGAATGGATCGTACGAATGAATTAGAATAGATCATAGGAATGAATTAGAATGGATCGTGCAAATGAATTAGAATGGATCGTACGAATGGATTAGAATGGATCGTACGAATGAACAAGAATGGATCATACAAATGAATTAGAAAGGTTACATTCGTGAGAATGAATTAGAATGGATCGTGCGAATGAATTAGAATGGATCATACGAACTAATTAGAATGGATCGTACAAATGAATTAAAATGGATCGTGCGAATGAATTAGAATGGATCATACGAATGAATTAGAATGGATACATTCGTGCGAATGAATTAGAATGGATCGTACAAATTATTAGAATTGATCGTAAGAACGAATTAGAATGGATCGTATGAACGAATTAGAATGGATCATACGAATGAATTAGAATGGATACATTCGAGCGAATGAATTAGAATGGATCGTACGAATGAATTAGAATGGATCATAGGAATGAATTAGAATGGATCGTGCAAATGAATTAGAATGGATACATTCATGCGAATTAATTAGAATGGATCGTAGGAATGAATTAGAATGGATCGTACGAATGAATTATAATGGTTACATTCGTGCGAATGAATTAGAATGGATCATATGAATGGATTAGAATGGATCGTACGAATGAATTAGAATGGATTGTACAAATGAATTAGAAAGGTTACATTTGTGAGAATGAATTAGAATGGATCGTACTAATGGATTAGAATGGATCCCACGAATGGATTAGAATAGATCGTATGAATAGATTAGAATGGATCGTACGAATGGATTAGAATGGATCGTACAAATGAATTAGAAAGGTTACATTCGTGAGAATGAGTTAGAATGGATCGTACGAATGAATTAGAATGGATCATGCGAATGAATTTGAATGGATCGTACGAATGAATTAGAATGGATACATTTGTACAAATGAATTAGAATGGATTGTACGAATGAATTAGATCGTACGAATGGATTAGAATGGATTGTACGAATGAATTAGAATGGATCATACGAATGAATTAAAATGGATCGTACAAATGAATTAGAATGGATCATAGGAATGAATTAGAACGATCTATTCTAATTCATTCGAGCGAATGAATTAGAATGGATTGTACGAATGAATTAGAATGGATCATAGGAATGAATAAGAATGGATCGTGCGAATGAATTAGAATGAATCGTACGAATGCATTCTAATTTATTCGTCCGATCCATTCTAATTCATTCGCACGAATGTATCCATTCTAATTCACTCGTACAATCCAATATAACTCATTCGCACAATCCATTCTAATTCATTTGTATGATCCATTCTAATTCATTCCTACGATCTATTCTAATTCATTCGCTCGAATGTATCCATTCTAATTCATTCGTTCGATCCATTATAATTCATTCGTACGATCCATTCAAATTCATTCGCATGATCCATTTTAATTCATTCGTACGATCCATTCTAATTCATTCTCATGAATGTAACCTTTCTAATTCATTTGTATGATCCATTCTAATCCATTCGTACGATCCATTCTAATTCATTCGTACGATCCATTCTAATTCATTCTCACAAATGTAACCTTTCTAATTTATTTTTACGATCCATTCTAATTCATTTATACGAGCCATTCTAATCCATTAGTACGATTCATTCTAATCCATTCGTACGATCCATTCTAATTCATTCACACGAATGTAACCATTCTAATTCATTCGTACGATCTATTTAATTCATTCCAACGATCCATTCTAATTCATTCGCACGAATGTATCCATTCTAATTCATTTGCACGATCCATTCTAATTCATTCCTATGATCCATTCTAATTCATTCGTACGATCCATTCTAATTCATTCGCTCGAATGTATCCATTCTAATTCATTCGTACGATCCATTCTAATTCATTCGTACGATCCATTCTAATTCATTCTCACGAATGTAACCATTCTAATTGATTCATACGATCCATTCTAATCCATTCGTACGATCCATTCTAATCCATTCGTACGATCCATTCTAATTCATTCTCACAAATGTAGCCTTTCTAATTCATTTGTACGATCCATTCTACTTCATTCGTACGATCCATTCTAATCCATTCGTACGATCCATTCTAATTCATTCGCACGAATGTAACCATTCTAATTCATTCGTACGATCCATTCTAATTCATTCGTACGATCCATTCTAATTCATTCGTACGATCCATTCTAATTAATTCGCACAAATGTATCCATTCTAATTCATTCGTACGATCCATTCTTATTCATTCATACGATCCATTCTAATTCATTTGTACGAATGAATTAAGATGGATCGTACAAATGAATTAGAATGGATCGTGCGAATGAATTAGAATGGATCGTACGAACGAATTAGAATGGATCGTACGAACGAATTAAAACGGATCGTACGAACGAATTAGAATGGATCGTACGAATGAATTAGAATGGATACATTCGAGCGAATGAATTAGAATGGATCGTATGAATGAATTAGAATGGATCATAGGAATGAATTAGAATGGATCATGAAAATGAATTAGAATGGATACATTCGTGCGAATGAATTAGAATGGATCATAGGAATGAATTAGAATGGATCGTACGAATGAATTAGAACGGTTACATTCGTGTGAATGAATTAGAATGGATCGTACGAATGGATTAGAATGGATCATAGAAATGAATTAGAATAGATCGTACGAATGAATTAGAATGGATCATACAAATGAATTAGAAAGGTTACATTTGTGAGAATGAATTAGAATTTATCGTACGAATGAATTATAATGGATCGTACGAATGATTTAGAATGAATCGTACGAACGAATTAGAATGGATCATACGAACAAATTAGAATGGATCGTATGAACGAATTAGAATGGATCGTACGAACGAATTAGAA
Organism: Chamaelirium japonicum; assembly: GCA_947650365.1. NCBI lineage: Eukaryota > Viridiplantae > Streptophyta > Magnoliopsida > Liliales > Melanthiaceae > Chamaelirium > Chamaelirium japonicum. The sequence goes on from CANTAL010000158.1 coordinate 277,002, forward strand.
TGGATACATTCGAGCGAATGAATTAGAATAGATCGTACGAATGAATTAGAATGGATCATAGGAATGAATTAGAATGGATCGTGCAAATGAATTAGAATGGATACATTTATGCGAATGAATTAGAATGGATCTTACGAATGAATTAGAATGGTTACATTCGTGCGAATGAATTAGAATGGATCGTACGAATGGTTAAGAATGGATCATATGAATGGATTAGAATGGATCGTACGAATGAATTAGAATACAAATGAATTAGAAAGGTTACATTTGTGAGAATGAATTAGAATGGACCGTACGAATGGATTAGAATGGATCCTATGAATGGATTAGAATGGATCGTACGAAAGGATTAGAATGGATCGTACGAATGAATTAGAATGGATCGTACAAATGAATTAGAAAGGTTACATTCGTGAGAATGAATTAGAATGGATCGTACCAACGAATTAGAATGGATCATGCGAATGAATTTGAACGGATCGTACGAATAAATTAGAATGGATCGTATGAATGCATTAGAATGGATACATTCGTGCGAATGAATTAGAATGGATCGTACGAATGAATTAGAATGGATCGTGCGATTGAATTTGAATGTATCGTACGAATGAATTAGAATGGATCGTGCGAATGAATTAGAATGGATCGTACGAATGAACTAGAATGGATATATTTGTGCGAATGAATTAGAATGGATCGTACGAATAAATTAGAATGGATCGTATGAATGAATTAGAATGGATCGTACGAATGAATTAGAATGGATCGTGCGAATGAATTAGAATGGATCGTACGAATGAATTAGAATGGATACATTTGTGCGAATGAGTTAGAATTGATCGTACGAATGAATAAGAATGGATCGTACGAATGAATTAGAATGGATTATACGAATGAATTAGAATGGATCGTGTGAATGAATTAGAATGGATTGTACGAATGAATTAGAATGGATATATTCGAGCGAATGAATTAGAATAGATCGTAGGAATGAATTAGAATGGATCATACAAATGAATTAGAATGGATCGTGCGAATGAATTAGAAAGGATTGTACGAATGAATTAGAATGGATATATTCGTGTGAATCAATTAGAATGGATTGGACGAATGAATTAGAATGGATCGTACGAATGAATTAGAATGGATCATACGAATGAATTAGAATGAATCGTACGAATGCATTAGAATGGATCGTACGAATGAATTAGAATGGATATATTTATGCGAATGAATTAGAATGAATTGTATGAATGCATTAGAATGGATCGTACGAATGAATTAGAATAGCTCATACGAATGAATTAGAATGAATCGTACGAATGAATTAGAATGGTTACATTCGTGCGAATAAATTAGAATGGATCATACGAATGAATTAGAATGGATCGTACGAATGGATTAGAATGGATTGTACGAATGGATTAGAATGGATCGTACGAATGAATTAGAATGGATCATAGAAATGAATTAGAAAGGTTACATTCGTGAGAATGAATTAGAATGGATCGTACGAATAAATTAGAATTGATCGTACGAATGAATTAGAATGGATACATTCGAGCGAATGAATTAGAATGAATCATACGAATGAATTAGAATGGATCATAGGAATGAATTAGAATGGATCGTGCAAATGAATTAGAATGGATACATTCGTGCGAATGAATTAGAATGGATCATACGAATGAATTAGAATGGATCGTACGAATGAATTAGAGTGGATTGTGCAAATTAATTAGAATGGATCGTATGAATGAATAAGAATGGATCGTACGAATGAATTAAAATGGATCGTGCGAATGAATTAGAATGAATCATACGAATGCATTAGAATGGATCGTACGAATGAATTCGAATGAATCGTACGATCCATTCTAATTCATTCGTCCGATCCATTCTAATTTATTCGCACGATCCATCCTAATTCATTCGTATGATCCATTCTAATTCATTCCTACGATCTATTCTAATTTATTCGCTTGAATGTATCCATTCCAATTCATTCATACGATCCATTCTTATTCATTCATACGATCCATTCAAATTCATTCGCATGATCCATTCTAATTCATTCGTACGATCCATTCTAATTCATTCTCACGAATGTAACCTTTCTAATTCATTTATTTGATCCATTCTAATCCATTCGTACGATCCATTCTAATCCATTCGTACGATCCATTCTAATCCATTCGTATGATCCATTCTAATGCATTCGTATGATTCATTCTAATTCATTCGTACGATCCATTCTAATTCATTCGTACGATCTAATTCTAATATATTCATACAATCCATTTTAATTCGTACAAATGTATCCATTTTAATTCATTCGTACGATCCATTCTAATTTATTCATACGATCCATTCTAATTCATTCACACGATCCATTCTAATACATTCGTACGATCCATTCTAATTCATTCGCATGAATATATCTATTCTAATTCATTCGTATGATCCATTCTAATTTATTCGAACGATCTATTCTAATTCATTCGTACGATTCATTCTAATTCATTCGCACGATCCATTCTAATTCATTCGTACGATCCATTCTAATTCATTCGCACGAATGTATCCATTCTAATTCATTCGTACGATCTATTCTAATTCATTCGCATGATCCATTCTAATTCATTCGTACGATCCATTCTAATTCATTCGTACAATCCAATCAAATTCATTCGTACGATGCAATCTAATTCAATCACACGAATATATCCATTCTAATTCATTCGTACGATCCTTTCTAATTCATTCGCACGATCCATTCTAATTCTTTCATATGATCTATTCTAATTCATTCGTACGATCCATTCTAATTCATTCGTATGATCAATTCTAATTCATTCGCACGATCCATTCTAATTCATTCGTACGATCTATTCTAATCCATTCGTACGATACATTCTAATCCATTCGTACGATCCATTCTAATTCGTTCATATGATCCATTCTAATTCATTCGTATGATCCATTCTAATTCATTCGTATATCAATTCTAATTCATTCGCACGATCCATGATCCATTCTAATTCATTCGTACGATCCATTCTAATTCATTCGCATGAATGTAACCATTCTAATTCATTCATACGATCCATTCTAATTCATTCCTACGATCCATTCTAATTCATTCGCACGAATGTATCCATTCTAATTCATTGGTACGATCCATTCTAATTCATTCGTACGATCCATTCTAATTCATTCTCACAAATATAACCTTTCCAATACATTTGTACGATCCATTCTAATTCATTCGTACGATCCATTCTAATCCATTCGTACGATCCATTCTAATCCATTCGTACGATCCATTCTAATTCATTCGCACGAATGTATCCATTCTAATTCATTCGTACGATTCATTCTAATTCATTAGCACGATCCATTCTAATTCATTCATACGATCCATTCTTATTCATTCATACAATCGATTCTAATTCATTTGTACGAATGAATTAGAATGGATCGTACGAATGAATTAGAATGGATCGTACGAACGAATTAGAATGGATCGTATGAACGAATTAGAATGGATCGTACGAATGAATTAGAATGGATACATTCGAGCGAATGAATTAGAATGAATCGTACGAATGAATTAGAATGGATCATAGGAATGAATTAGAATGGATCGTGCAAATGAATTAGAATGGATATATTCGTGCGAATGAATTAGAATGGATCGTAGGAATGAATTAGAATGGATCGTACGAATGAATTAGAATGGTTACATTCATGCGAATGAATTAGAATGGATCGTACGAATGGATTAAAATGGATCGTACGAATGGATTAGAATGGATCGTATGAATGAATTAGAATGGATCGTACAAATGAATTAGAAAGGTTACATTTGTGAGAATGAATTAGAATGGATCGTAGGAATGAATTAGAAAGGATCGTACGAATGAATTAGAATGGTTACATTTGTGCGAATGAATTAGAATGGATCGTAGGAATGAATTAGAATGGATCGTACGAATGAATTAGAATGGTTACATTCGTACGAATGGATTAGAATGGATCGTAGGAATGAATTAGAATGGATCGTGCGAATGAATTAGAATGGATCGTACGAATGAATTAGAATGGATCGTGCGAATGAATTAGAATGAATCGTACGAATGAATTAGAATGGATACATTTGTGCGAATGAATTAGAATGGATCGTACGAATAAATTAGAATGGATTGTACGAATGAATTAGAATGGATCGTACGAATGTACGAATGAATTAGAATGAATTAGATTGCATCGTACGATCCATTCTAATTCATTCGCACGATCCCTTCTAATTCATTCGTACGATCCATTCTAATTCATTCGCACGAATGTATCCATTCTAATTCATTCGTATGATCCATTCTAATTCATTAGTATGATCAATTTTAATTCATTCGCACGATCCATTCTAATTCATTTGTACGATCCATTCTAATTAATTCGCACGAATGTATCCATTCTAATTCATTCATACGATCCATTCTAATCCATTCGTACGATCCATTCTAACACATTCGTAATATCCATTGTAATTCATTCGCACGAATGTAACCATTCTAATTCATTCATATGATCCATTCTAATTCATTCGTACGATCCATTCTAATTCATTCGTATGATCCATTCTAATTCATTCGTACGATCCATTCTAATTCATTTGCATGAATGTATCCATTCTAATTCATTCGTACGATCCATTCTAATTCATTCGGACGAATATATCCATTCTAATTCATTCGTAAGATCCTTTCTAATTCATTCGCACGATCCATTCTAATTCTTTTATATGATCCATTCTAATTCATTCGCACGAATGTATCCATTCTAGTTCATTCGTACGCTCCATTCTAATTCATTCGTACGCTCCATTCTTATTCATCGCACAAATGTATCCATTCTAATTCATTTGTACGATCCATTCTAATTCATTCGTACGATCTATTCTAATTCATTCGTAGGATCCATTCTAATTCATTCGCACAAATGTATCCATTCTAATTCATTCGTACGATCCATTCTAATTCATTCGCAAGATCCATTCTAATTCATTCGTACGATCCATTCTAATTCATTCGCACGATCCATTCTAATTCATTCGTACGATCAATTCTAATCCATTCGTACGATCCATTCTAATTCATTCTCACAAATGTAACCTTTCTAATTCATTTGTACGATCCATTCTAATTCATTCGTACGATCCATTCTAATTCATTCGTACGATCCATTCTAATTCATTCTCACAAAAGTAACCTTTCTAATTTATTTGTATGATCCATTCTAATTCATTCGTACGATCCATTCTAATCCATTCGTACGATCCATTGTAATTCATTCGCACGAATGTAACCATTCTAATTCATTCCTATAATCCATTCTAATTCATTCGTACGATCCATTCTAAATCATTTGCACGATCCATTCTAATTCATTTGCACGAATGTATCCATTCTAATTCATTCGCACGACCAATTCTAATTCATTGTTCGATCCATTCTAATTCATTCGTACTATCCATTCAAATTCATTCGCATGATCTATTCTTATTCATTCGTACGATCCATTCTAATTCATTCCTACGATCCATTCTAATTCATTCGCACGAATGTATCCATTCTAATTCATTTGCACGATCCATTCTAATCCATTCGTACGATCCATTCTAATTCATTCGTACAAATGTATCTATTCTAATTCATTCATACAACGCGTTCTAATCCATTCGTACGATCCATTCTAATCCATTCGTACGATCCATTCTAATTCATTCGTATGATCCATTCTAATTCATTCGTACGATCCATTCTAATTCATTTGCATGAATGTATCCATTCTAATTCTTTCGTTCGATCCATTCTAATTCATTCGTACAATCCATTCAAATTCATTCGCATGATCCATTCTAATTCATTCGTACGATCCATTCTAATTCATTCTCACGAATGTAACCTTTCTAATTCATTCGTACGATCCATTCTAATCCATTCGTACGATCCATTCTAATCCATTCGTATTATCCATTCTAATTCATTCGTACGATCCATTCTAATTCATTCGTATGAATGTATCCATTCTAATTTATTCGTACGATGCAGTCTAATTCATTCATACGATACCTTCTAATTTATTCGCACGAATGTATCCATTCTAATTCATTCGTACGATCCATTCTAATTCATTCATACGATCCATTCTAATTCGTTCGTACGATCCATTCTAATTCATTCGTATGATCCATTCTAATTCATTCCTACGATCTATTCTATTTCATTCGCACGATCCATTCTAATTCATTCGTACGATCCATTCTAATTCATTCGCACGAATGTATCCATTCTAATTCATTCGTACAATCCATTCTAATTCATTCGCACGATCCATTCTAATTCATTCGTATGATCCATTCAAATTCATTCCTACGATCTATTCTAATTCATTCGCTCGAATGTATCCATTCTAATTCATTCGTTCGATCCATTCTAATTCATTCGTACGATCCATTCAAATTCATTCGCATGATCCATTCTAATTCATTCGTACGATCCATTATAATTCATTCTCACGAATGTAACCTTTCTAATTCATTTGTATGATCCATTCTAATTCATTCGTACGATCCATTCTAATCCATTCGTACGATCCATTCTAATCCATTCGTACGATCCATTCTAATCCATTCGCACAAATATATTCATTCTAATTCATTCGTACAATCCTTTCTAATTCATTCGCACGATCCATTCTAATTCATTCCAACGATCTATTCTAATTCATTCGCTCGAATGTATCCATTCTAATTCATTCGTTCGATCCATTCTAATTCATTCGTATGATCCATTCTAATCCATTCGTACGATCCATTCTAATTCATTCGTATGATCCATTCTAATTCATTCGCTCGAATGTATCCATTCTAATTCATTCGTACGATCCATTCTAATTCGTTCATACGATCCATTCTAATTCGTTCGTACGATCCATTCTAAAATGAGTTAGAATGGATCATACGAATGAATTAGAATGGATCGTACGAATGAATTAGAATGGATCGTACGAATGAATTAGAATGTATTGTGCGAATCAATTAGAATGGATCTAATGAATGAATAAGAATGGATCGTACGAATGAATTAGAATGGATCGTGTGAATGAATCAGAATGAATCATACAAATGCATTAGAATGGATCGTATGAATGAATTAGAATGAATCGTACGATCCATTCTAATTCATTCGTCCGATCCATTCTAATTCATTCGTGCAAATGAAATAGAATGGATACGTTCGACATATGAATTAGAACGCATTGTAGGAATGAATTAGAATGGATCATGCGAATGAATTAAAATGGATCTTACAAATGAATTAGAATGGATCGTGCGAATGAATTAGAAAAGATCGTACGAACGAATTAGAATGGATAGTATGAATGAATTAGAATGGATCGTACGAATGAATTAGAATGGATTGTACCAATAAATTAGAATGGATACATTTGTGAGAATGAATTAGAATAGATCATACGAATGAATTAGAATGGATACATTTGTGAGAATGAATTAGAATGGATCGTATGATCCATTCTAATTCATTCGTACGATCCATTCTAATTCATTTGCACGATCCATTCTAATTCATTCCTATGATCCATTCTAATTCATTCGTACGATCCATTCTAATTCATTCGCACGATCCATTCTAATTCATTAGCACAATCCGTTCTAATTCATTCGCACAATCCATTCTAATTCATTCGCACGAATGTATCCATTCTAATTTATTCGTACGATCCAGTCTAATTCATTCGTACGATCAATTCTAATTCATTCGCACGAATGTATCCATTCTAATTCATTCGTATGATCCATTCTAATTCATTCATACGGTCCATTCTAATTCATTCGTACGATCCATTCTAATTCATTCGTACGATCCATTCGTACGATCCATTCTAATGCATTTGTACAAATGAATTAGAATGGATCGTACGAATGAATTAGAATGGATTGTGCGAATGATTAGAATGGATCGTGCGAATGAATTAGAATGGATCGTATAAATGAATAAGAATGGATCGTACGAATGAATTAGAATGGATCATGCGAATGAATTATAATAGATCGTACGAATGAATTAGAATGGATCGTACGAATAAATTCGAATGGATCGTGCGAATGAATTAGAATGGATCCCACGAACTAATTAGAATGGATCCACCGAATGAATTAGAAAGGATCGTACGAATGAATTAGAATGAATCATACGAATGAAATAGAATGGATCGTACGAATGAATTAGAATGGATCATGCGAATGGATTAGAATGGATCGCACGAATGGATTAGAATGGATTGTAGGAATGGATTAGAATGGATCGTACGAATGGATTAGAATGGATCGTACAATGAATTAGAATGGTTATATTTGTGCGAATGAATTAGAATGGATCGTACGAATGAATTAGAATGGATCGTACGAATGAATTAGAATGGATACATTTGTGCGAATGAATTAGAATGGATCGTACGAATGATTTAGAATGGATCGTTTGAACGAATTAGAATGGATCGTATGAACGAATTAGAATGGATCGTTCGAATGAATTAGAATGGATACATTCGAGCGAATGAATTAGAATGGATCGTACAAATGAATTACAATGTATCATAGGAATGAATTAGAATGGATCGTGCAAATGAATTAGAATGGATACATTCGTGCGAATGAATTAGAATGGATCGTAGGAATGAATTAGAATGGATCGTACGAATGAATTAGAATGGTTACATTCGTGCGAATGAATTAGAATGGATCGTATGAATGAATTAGAATGGATCGTATGAATGGATTAAAATGGATCGTACGAATGGATTAGAATGGATCGTACAAATGAATTAGAAAGGTTACATTTGTGAGAATGAATTAGAATAGATCGTACAAATGAATTAGAATGGATCGTACGAATGGATTAGAATGGATCGTACGAATGAATTAGAATGGATTGTGCGAATGAATTAGAATGGATCGTATGAATGAATTAGAATGGTTACATTCGTGCGAATGAATTAGAATGGATCGTACGAATGGTTTAGAATGGATCGTACGAATGGATTAGAATGGATCATACGAATGAAATAGAATGGATACATTCGAGCGAATGAATTACAATGGATCGTACGAATGGATTAGAATGGATCGTACGAATGGATTAGAGTGGATCGTACGAATGGATTAGAATGGATCATACAAATGAATTAGAAAGGTTACATTCGTGAGAATGAATTAGAATGGATCGTGCGAGTGAATTAGAATTGATCATACGAATGGATTAGAATGGATCGTACGAATGAATTAGAATGGATCATACGAATGAATTAGAATTTATCATGCGAATGAATTAGAATGAATCGTACGAATGGATTAGAATGGATCATACGAATGGATTAGAACACATTGTACGAATGAATTAGAATAGATACATTTGTGTGAATGAATTAGATTGCATCGTTCAAATGAAATTGAATGGATTGTACGAATGAATTAGAATGGATCGTACGAATGAATTAGAATGGATCATGTGAATGAATTAGAATAGATCGTACGAATGAATTAGAATGGATCGTGCGAACGAATAAAAATGGATCGTCTGAACGAATTAGAATGAATCGTACGAATGAATTAGAATGGATACATTCGAGCGAATGAAGTAGAATGGATCATACGAATGAATTAGAATGGATCATAGGAATGAATTAAAATGGATCGTACGAATGAATTAGAATGGATCGTACAAATGAATTAGAATGGATACAATTGTGCGATGAATAAGAATGGATCCATTCTAATTCATTTGCACGATCCATTCTAATTCATTTCTATGATCCATTCTAATTCATTTGCACGATTCATTCTTATTCATCGCACGAATGAATTGGAATGGATACATTCGTGCGAATGAATTAGAATGGATTGTGTGAATGAATTAGAATAGATCATACGAATGAATTAGAATGGATCGTACGAATGAATTAGAATGGATCGTACGAATGAATTAGAATGGATCGTATGAATGAATTAGAATGGATACATTCTAATTCATTCCTATGATCCATTCTAATTCATTCCTATGATCCATTCCAATTCATTTGCACGATCCATTCTAATTCATTCCTATGATCCATTCTAATTCATTTGCACGATCCATTCTAATTCATTCCTATGATCCATTCTAATTCATTCGTACGATCCATTCTGATTCATTCGCTCGAATGTACCCATTCTAATTCATTCGTACGATCCATTCTAATTTGTTCATACGATCCATTCTAATTCGTTCGCACGATCCATTCTAATTCATTCGTACGATCTCTTCTAATTCATTCGCATGATCCATTCTAATTCATTCGTACGATCCATTCTAATTCATTCGTACAATCCATTCAAATTCATTCGTACGATGCAATCTAATTCATTCGCACAAATGTATCTATTCAAATTCATTCGTACAATGCGTTCTAATCCATTCGTACGATCCATTCTAATCCATTCATACGATTCATTCTAATTCATTCGCATGATCCATTCTAATTCATTCGTACGATCCATTCTAATTCATTCCTATGATCCATTCTAATTCATTCCTATGATCCATTCTAATTCATTTGCACGATCCATTCTAATTCATTCCTATGATCCATTCTAATTCATTCGTACGATCCATTCTAATTCATTCGTACGATCCATTCTAATTCATTCGTATGATCCATTCTAATTCATTTGTATGATCTATTCTAATTCATTCACACAATCCATTCAAATTCATTCGCACGAATGTATCCATTCTAATTCATTCGTGCGATGAATAAGAATGGATCGTGCAAATGAATTAGAATGGATCATAGGAATGAATTAGAATGGATCATGCGAATAAATTAGAATAGATCGTATGAATGAATTAGAATGGATCGTGCGAACGAATTAGAATGGATCGTATGAACGAATTAGAATAGATCGTACGAATGAATTAGACTGGATACATTCGAGCGAATGAATTAGAATGGATAGTACGAATGAATTAGAATGGATCATAGGAATGAATTAGCATGGATCGTACGAATGAATTAGAATGGATCGTACAAATGAATTAGAATAGATACATTTGTGCGATGAATAAGAAAGGAGCGTACGAATGAATTAGAATGTAACCATTCTAATTCTTTCGTACGATCCATTCTAATTCATTCCTACGATCCATTCTAATTCATTCGCACAAATGTATCCATTCTAATTCATTTGCACGATCCATTCTAATTCATTCCTATGATCCATTCTAATTCATTTGCACGATCCATTCTTATTCATCGCACGAATGAATTAGAATGGATACATTCGTGCGAATGAATTAGAATGGATTGTGTGAATGAATTAGAATAGATCATACGAATGAATTAGAATGGATCATACGAATGAATTAGAACGGATCGTATGAATGAAATAGAATGGATCGTACGAATGAATTAGAATGGATCATGGGAATGAATTAGAATGGATCGTGCAAATAAATTAGAATGGATACATTCGTGCGAATGAATTAGAATGGATCGTGCGAATGAATTAGAATGGATCGTACGAATGAATTAGAATGGATATATTTGAACAAATAAATTAGAATAGATCATACGAATGAATTAGAATGGATCGTACGAATGAATTAGAATGGATCGTGCGAATAAATTAGAATCGATCGTACGAATGAATTAGAATGGATCGTACGAATGAATTAGATCGTACGAATGAATTAGAATGGATCGTACGAATGAATTAAAATGGATACATTCATACGACTGAATTAGAATGGATCGTGCGAATTAATTAGAATGGATCGTACGAATGAATTTGAATGGATACATTTGTGCGAATGAATCAGAATGGATTATATAAATGAATTACAATGGATCGTACGAATGAATTAGAATGGATCGTACGAATGAATTAGAATAGCTTATGTTGGGGGTAGCTAAAATCCGTCCAGGAGTTGGAGCCCTCATCCGAATAAAGCTCGCCTCCTAGTTCGCCAACAGCCCGCCCCTGGCTCCCCGCGCTCAGCACCAGTTGCCCCCTCTGCCTACGGATCTCATAGACCCCAGGATTCCAAGAGATGGGGAACTCGTCCGGGAACTCGCCCCCCCCCCCGTGCTCGCCAAGTCATCTTGACAGGGATCGAGATCCATATTGGGCTGAAGGGGCCTTTGGCAAAGAGCTCGCTCAAGAGCTCACCCAAGCTCGCCCAAAGCTCGCTCAGGAGCTCGCCCAAGCTCGCTCAGGAGCTCGCCAAGTTTGCGCCAGAGCTCGCCCAGAGCCCGCCCAAGCTCGCTCAGGAGCTCGCCCAGAGCTCGCCCAAGCTCGCCCAGAGCCCGCCCAAGCTCGCTCAGGAGCTCGCCCAAGCTCGCTCAGGAGCTCGCCAAGCTCGCGCCAGAGCTCGCCCAGAGCCCGCCCAAGCTCGCTCAGGAGCTCGCCAAGCTCGTGTGGAAGCTCGCCTAAGCTCACGCAGGAGCTCGCCCAAGCTCGCTCAGGAGCTCGCCAAGCTCGTGTGGAAGCTCGCCTAAGCTCACGCAGGAGCTCGCCCAAGCTCGCTCAGGAGCTCGCCAAGCTCGTGTGGAAGCTCGTCTAAGCTCGCGCAGGAGCTCGCTCAAGCTCGCCCAGGAGCTCGCTGAAGCTCGCGCAAGAGCTCGCCCAAGCTCGCCAAAACCCCCCTGTTTGTCGAAGAGGTCGCTCCTGCGAGGTCCGACTCTTGATAAATATGGAAGGAAAGGTGGAGCCATGGAAGGCAAGCTCGCCCTGGCTTCCCACCTGAGGTCGCCCACACTAGAGCAGCATGAAGGGTGGCCAGGTGTCGAAACCCCACGGAAGATACATGGATGATTGTAGTCCACGGAAGCCCGCCAGAGTCAGTTTTGAGACCTCCCAGACTTGAATATTCTGGAAGAGCCACCTGGCAGCAACAAGAAAGATGCTCTCCCCCACTCAAACCGCTTGACAGGCTCGACGACAAAGAATGTCAGGGGCGCAAGTTCCAAGGATCATCAGACCCACGCGAGCCAGAACGTGGGGGTCAAGAAGGCTCTGGAAAGAATCTCCATGTGTCGAGCCGTGGTAGGTCGCCAATGTCTATAAATGCTCACCCCCAGGCTCCAGAGTACAGGTTCGAAAACCTTTTCCCTTCCACTTTCATCTACTGCATCTCGCCGTTGTGCACCTGAGACTGACTTGAGCGTCGGAGGGTCTGCGCTCCTAAGGGAGCCAGCCGTTCTTACACTTTTTCTTTGTCTTACAGGTAGCCCGCACGGACCAGCGAAAAATCCCCCAAACATTTGGCGCCGTCTGTGGGATCTTCGACTGGTTCCTGCGAGAACACCCACGACCACGCGGTTGAGCGTCGTCGGCTCTCGTAACCCCAAAGATGGCTCCGGCGATAAGGGGACACAGGCGACTGAGGACCCGTGCAAGGTCTGCGCTCAGCGAACCTCCTGTTGAGGCCACCCAGCCCCATGTCCCGCTCAGTGACCAGCTCCTGTTGGAGATGTTGGCCACCCAGCGGGCCATGATGGAGGAACTGACGCGACTGCGTCAGGTCCCGGCGACCAGCCGACGCTCCGGGCCGGCAAATACGGCACCTCCGGTACGACCACCAGCTTCACCATCGCGCCAGCCCACGACCGCTCCGGCACGGCAGGCTTCCCATCCGGAACCCCCAGTCGGGAGAGCGGCCGTGCGCAGGGTGCCGGAAACCCCGCTTACGAGGTTGCAGAAGCTAGTAACCCAGCGGTCTAGCAACCAGGCGACCTCGCGCGCGACCATCCCTTGCCGCCGTAGCCGGAGCGTCGATTCTGACGGGTCGGAGGCAAGGTCTCTAGAGCGGGATCGCGACCCGCGCCATCGGCGACGAGGGAAAGAGCCTGCGGTGGCTATACATTCCGAAGCTCGCGAGGCAACGGCCTCCCACAGACCAACCGACGCACTGAAGGAATCCACGGGCGAACAGCAGGGAGGCCGCCGAGCGGTGGCCCCCGAGGGTCGCCGCGGGGTGGGTCCGACCTTGCCACGAGGGAGCGTACAAGACCGCCTAGGACCTGCGCAGCCACCTCTGGGAGTTCTCCCCGGGCACTAGCAGCGATCTAGTGCGCCAGTAGATTTACTGGAAGACCTCGCCGCCCACGGAGGTAGCTCGCCTTTCACCAGCGAGGTCCACCAAGGGGGTTTTCCGCATCACTGGACCCCCCCGAAGTTTGTATTGTTCGACGGATCGCAGGATCCCGTTGACCATCTCTTGGCCTACAGAAAGCTTCTGTTTTTCCGGGACCAAGACCACGTCTTATGCCGAGCATTCCCGAGCAGTTTGACCGACTCAGTGTTGAACTGGTTCCACAAGTTGCCGCCCGGCATGATCCCCCACTTTCCAACTCTCTCTAGGCTATTCCTGGAGCAGTATCGCTGCAATAGGCAGCCCCCGAAAAGAATCGAGTCTCTGTTTACTTTAGCCATGGGAGCTCGCGAAACGCTCCGGTGCTTCGTAACGCGATTCCGAAGCGCCTACCTCGCTCTGGAAGACGCGGCGGGCCAAGATCGTACCGTGGTGAGTGCTTTCAGAAGCGCCCTCCCCGAGGGAGGCAAGCTTCATGACGCTCTAGTGATCAAAGATCCTCGCACGATGGTTGAACTATTTGCCCTGGTCCAGCAACACATCAAGCTCGAAGATGCGGTGCTAGACCGGAAGGGAAAGGCAGTCTAGCAGCGACCTCCTCCGGCTCTGCGACCTCTTGTCGTTAAAGCCGTGGAGAGGAGGGAGGTGCCACTGGCGGTGCCTTTGCCCGGACCGTCCGCAGCTCCTGCTGTACAGCCCGCTGAAGCTCCCGCGGCGGTCGCTGGAAGGCCAGCGAACTGGCGCCTGCCCCCGGGGCCCGGGGAGCGGGACTTCACCGTGCTAACCCACTCGCCAGGGCAAATCTTTCATCAGATTCGGAATGAACCTTTCTTCTAGTACCCACCACCCCTGCAGATTGGAGAGCCCGGCTCTACCGACAACTCGCGGCGGTGCGCTTTTCATCGAAGCCCTGGGCATCACACTAACAGATGCCGGGCTCTGAAGAACCACTTGGAGGATTTGGTCGCCTTGGGGCACTTGAGCCAATTCATCTCGCCCCCGAAAAAGATTCGAGGTGATACCTGAACGAGCCCCTCGGGAGGGAGATTGCCTAGGACTCGCGGAGCCCGCCTTACCTCCGCCTCCCCCGGGAGGACCGGCGATCTGCCATACCATTAGCAGGCGGCTGAGCGGCCCGAGATCCAGTAATGAAGCCCGCCGATGAGTTAGGGAGATGGAGCGGGCACAGAAGGTATTTTTCGTCTCACTAACTCCTACTTTACTTCAAGCACCGAGGGTGGAAGCCCGTGATTTTCTCTGGTTTTCGGAAGATGACATGACTGGGGTCGTTACGCCCCATAATGACCCCCTCGTCATACGCCTGATGATGGCTAACATCGAGGTGAGGCGAGCTCTGGTTGATTCGGGGAGCGCCTTTGACATCCTTTTTCTGTCGGCCTACCTGTGAATGGGGTTGAGACTTGCCGACCTGTCTCCCTCAATAAGCTCCCTCAGTGGATTCACCAGCGAGGTCGCCAAAGTGGCAGGAGAGATAACCCTTACTGTGACCGCGGGCCCGGAGGCTCGCCAAGTCCGCTTTGCGGTAGTGGACGAAAGTTCCGCATTTAATGCCATCCTTGGGCGACCTTGGCTAAGGCAAATGAATGTGGTATCTTCACCCAACCATCAGGCCCTCAAATTCCCAACCACGAGCGGAGTCGTAGTTATTCGGGGTGATCAGGTAACCGCTACCAGATGCGAGCAGGATGTTCTTCACCTCATGGACATGGAGGTCGCCGAGGCCAAAAGGCCCGCACCCTCCTAGCAATTACCGCCCGCTACGAGCGAGCTACTGGGGAGCCCGCTGGAGGCCTCCTCGCTTAAATCCCCTACTCCATCCCCGGGTGGGAGCGGTGTGGATCTTAAGTTGGAAGAGGAAGGTCGCCTGACAACCCCCAAAAGAGGAAGTTTTCCAGTTGCCGAACAACTTCAAGAGGTCGACATTGGCGGCAGAGAAGGGCCAAGAGTTGTTAGTCTCGAGACCTCGCTAACCAAGGGCGAGGTCCTGGTCATAACCAACTTGCTCAGGGAATACCGTGATGTATTCGCCTGGAGCTTCGCGGACATGCCAGGGATTGACCCGGAGGTTGCTTGTCATCGTCTGCACACCATGAAAGAGTTCCCGCCGGTCAAGCAGAAAGCTCGGCACATACCTGCTGCGAAGTCCGTTGCAGTAGCGGCGGAGATAGACAAGCTAGAGCGGGCTGGCTTCATCCGCGAGGCGCACTTCCCTGAGTGGATCTCCAATATCATGGCGGTACCCAAGAAGAGCGGAGCGGTCAGAGTGTGCATTGACTTCTCCGACCTCAATAAAGCATGCCCGAAGAATGGTTTTCCTCTTCCGAGAATAGGCGCGCTGGTCGACGCAGCTGTCGGGTTCCAGGCCCTGTCCTTCATGGATGGATATTCTGGGTATAACCAGATACCTCTCCACGTCGACGATCAGGAGAAGACCGCCTTCTACTCTGGAGCGGGCTACCAGAAGCTATACTGCTATCGAGTGATGCCTTTTGGACTTAAGAACGCTGGAGCGACCTACCAAAGGTTCGTCACTCAGATGTTTAAGGGCTAGATCGGCAGAAATGTCGAAGTTTATGTAGACGACCTCCTGGTGAAGAGTCGGGAGCGAGAGGGGCATGTTGCCGATCTCCGTGAAACATTCGAAATACTGAGAAAGTACCAAATGAGGCTAAACCCGGCGAAGTGCGCATTCGGGGTGACTTCTGGGAAATTCCTCGGGTACCTAGTCACCCACAGGGGGATCGAGGCCGACCCTGGGCAAATCCGAGCACTTGTCGAAATGCCTGTACCAAGAACCCGGCAGGAGGTCCAAAGGTTGAGCGGGCGAATTGCCGCGCTAAATCGGTTCATCTCCAAATCCTCAGACAATTGCCGACCTCTCTTCGAGCTACTACGAAAAGGGGCAAGCATTTGTTGGGATAAAGAGTGCGAGCGCGCATTTCTGAAGGTCAAGGACTATCTGGCGAGCACGCCAATCCTAGCAGCACCAAAAGATGGCGCCGAGCTTGGCGTATACCTCGCGGTCACTGAGAATGCGGTGAGCGGGGTCCTTATTGTGGAAGAAGCAAAGGTGGAGCGGCCTGTCTACTTTGTAAGCCACACAATGCTTCCTGCCGAGCTCCGGTATCGACCAATTGAGAAGGTCGCATTGGCCTTGGTTCTTACCGCAAGAAAGCTCCACCCTTACTTCTCGGCGCACACCGTCAAAGTCATCACAGAGCACCCTCTGAAGAGCGCGCTCTCCAGACCCTCGGTAGCCGGCAGGCTCTATCGATGGTCAGCTGAGCTCGCCGCCTATGGTTTGGAGTATGTCCCTCGAGTTGCTGTCAAAGGGCAGGCTCTCGCCGATTTCTTGGCGGACTTCCCCATAGAAGAACCGGTCCAGTACCAGGAGGATGAGCCAACTGAGGCACACCCTGGGAAGGTGAGGTTCTTGGACAACCAAGGCGAGCTTCCTCAAACTAAGCGTTCAGAGGGGGCGGGCTGGGAATTATTCGTCGATGGATCCTCCAACGCTTTGGGGGCTGGGATCGGGGTCGCACTGATCGCCCAGTCGGTACTTCTGGAGAAATCAGTCCGGCTGGATTTTGCCGCTACCAACAATGAAGCGGAATATGAGGCGCTGCTGGCTGGTCTGGAGCTCGCTCAAGAGGTAGGCGCCAAATGCTTGAAGGTCTTTAGTGATTCCCAGCTAATTATTTGCCAAATCAATGGGGAGTACGCCTCCCGGGATGCACGAATGACGGGCTATGTAGATCTGGTGAAGCGCAAGGCCACGGAGTTCGAAAAGATCTCCTTCGACCAAATTCCGCGAGCCGATAATAGGCGAGCTGATGCTTTGGCAAACGCCGCCTCCCTGCTGGGAACATCAGAAGCTCGCCAGATTCTCATCGAGGTCCAAAACCAGTCTCGACTCCGACTGATAGAGCCCACTGTTAACCAAGTCTCCGCCGACGTACCACCCAGCGGGTGGACCGCCCCCATTCTTCGTTTTCTCCAGAAGGGCGAGCTTCCAGAGGATAGAGAGGAAGCCCGGCGAGTGGAGAAATACGCTGGGCGCTACCTCATTCGCTGGGATCGCCTTTTTCGAAGATCCTTTCGCGGGCCAAGTCTCCGTTGCGTCGAGAGCCCGGAGGCTGAAGAAGTACTGAATTGCATCCACTCTGGCGAGCTGGGAAACCACGCTGGTGGGCGGTCTCTAGCTGCGAAAGTACGAAGGCAAGGATACTGGTGGCCCGCTCTGGAGCAAGACGCTTTGAAGGTCGCCCAGAGGTGCATCCAATGCCAGAAGAACGCCACCACGAATCATATGCCCGCAGAGGAACTGCATCCTCTGGCGAGCCCCTGGCCGTTTCAACAATGGGGGTTAGATATTGTGGGACCCTTCCCCGTATCAGCCCGGCAAAAGAAATTCATCTTAGTGGCCACGGACTACTTCACCAAATGGGTGGAAGCGATCCCGCTAGCTAAGATAGGCGAAAAGCAAGTGAAGGACTTCCTTTGGAAGAATATTTTCTGCCGGTTCTGTCTGCCTCGGATACTTATCACCGACAATGGTCGCCAGTTCAACAATCGCTTGATCAGAAGCTTTTGTGTTGAATATGGAGTCGACCTAAGGTTCTCTTCCCTAAGGTACCCTCAAAGCAATGGGCAGGCCGAAGCAACAAATCGCGTGATCCTTGACAACCTCAAGAAAAGGCTGGAAGGGAAAAAAGGATTGTGGGAGCAGGAGCTCGATGGAGTCTTATGGGCCTATCGCACTACTCCACGTCGCTCAACTAACGAGTCCCCTTTCAGCCTAACTTATGGGTGTGAAGCTGTGCTACCCATCAAAGTCGAGCTGCCCACTGAAAGAAGGCTCGCTGCAGAGGAGGTCGATAATGACGCTCTACTCGCTGACTCCCTCGATCAGCTCGAATAAAGACGAGAGCGTGCCAATCTACACCTTGCCGGATACAGACAAGAAATGAAGTGCGCCTATGACAAAAGAGTCCGCCATCGGGCATTCAAGGCCGGCGATCTGGTGATGAGAAAGGTGTTCGCAAACACACAAGAGCCTAATGCAGGAAAGCTTGCGGCGAACTGGGAAGGCCCCTACATAATACACGAAGCAGGAAGCTCGGGGGCTTACCGGTTGATGACCGCTGGAGGCGACCTGTTAGAGCGACCTTGGAACGCTCTGCACCTTCGCAAGTTTTATGCCTAAGGGAATTGTTTGTAAATCATCTTCTGAAGAAGTTATGAATGTACGATGGAGGTTTCAACAAACAATTTAACTTGGAAGCTCGGCGCAGAAAGAGCCCGCATGATCCATAATGTGCAGTCCGTCGTTGTGCGGACTTAAAGCAAAACCGGGATCCTCAGAGGCAGCCAGTGGGCGACCTTGAGCTTCCTGGGGCAGTCCGCCGTTGTGTGGACTTAAAGCAAGACCGGGATCCTCAGAGGCAGCCAGTGGGCGACCTTGAGCTTCCCGGGGCAGTCCGCCGTTGTGTGGACTTAAAGCAAAACCGGGATCCTCAGAGGCAGCCAGTGGGCGACCTTGAGCTTCCTGGGGCAGTCCGCCGTTGTGCGGACTTAAAGCAAGACTGAGATCCTCAGAGGCAGCCAGTGGGCGACCTTGAGCTTCCCGGGGCAGTCCGCCGTTGTGCAGACTTAAAGCAAGACCAGGATCCTCAGAGGCAGCCAGTGGGCGACCTTGAGCTTCCCGGGGCAGTCCGCCGTTGTGCGGACTTAAAGCAAGACCGGGATCCTCAGAGGTAGCCAGTGGGAGACCTTGAGATTCCCGGGAAAGTCCACTGCCTAGTGGACTCTAAACCTAACCAGGATCCTTCGCGTTCACCTGCCATGAACGGAAGCATCCTGGCGTTGGCATACCCCTCGAAGTGCGAGCCCGCCGAATAGGATCATCGAGGGAAATTAACCGGGCAGGGGGCAGCTAGCACTTATTAGTTTCCTTTAAAAATAAAAATGGTTTAAGTCTCTGAGTGTAGGGAAGTTTTTGAAGTTTTTTGGTTCGCTTATCGTTTTTCGGGCTCGGAGACTAATTGAGTTTTAGCGAGCATACCGAGTTTTTCGTTTGCATATACTTTAAAAATAAAAAGATTGAATCGAATTAGCTACCTCGCCCGGGGTATCACTCTCGAGATCGCTGCGAAACTCCTAAAGCAGACTCATGAACGACACAGAGAAAGAAAAGAGACATAGAAGGAAAAGGCACAAAGGCGAGCTCAAAAAGATTTACTATCATTCATTGTATAGATTACATCGGAGATTACAAAAGACATAGTCTAAGCAGGGCCAGCACCCGCGCCGTTATCATCGCCGCGCTTCCTCTTCTTTGACCTTTCGGTCTTGTACTTTTCGATGGCATCCAGCGCGCCCTTCTGGAGGAGCTCGCCCAGCTGCGACTGGAGGCGCTCTCGCTGGGAGTTGAGGTCGCGGAGATGGGCCTCCTTCAGCGCCGCGATCTCATCCCGGGAGGCCGCCACCTGGCTACGGAGCTCGTGGATTTTATTCTGGGCGGCCTCTTTGGCTTTGGTCGCCTCTTGTAGGTCAACGAGGGCGCGAGCGCGAGCCTCCTCGACCGAGGCTAGCCCCGTGGTGAGAGTGGCAGCCCGCTGGCGCAGTTGGGCAACCTCTGTATCAACAGAGGCGGCCTGCTGGCGCAGCCGGTCCACCTCAGCCCGGAGCTCACCGGATCGGTCCGCCTGGTGAAGCTGGTGGATGTGCTCGTCTACTCTCCTCTCCGAGCTGTGGAGAGTGTCATCATAGAGGGCGATAGTATCCCCCGCCACACCAGCGACCTCATCGGCGAGAGCCCGGCTGACCCGCTCCACCTGTGGCAAGGTGAAACAGTTAAAAGAGTTAGAAGAAAATTAGAACCAGAAAGGGATATAAGCCAAAGGAGCGCGAGAATAATCTTACCTCGACGAGCCGGTTGATGAGGGCGATGTAGGGAGTCTGGGCGAAAATGTTGCGCCCCAAGATCTCCCACGTGTAGAAAGGGGCACGCTCAGGGCCGCCTGGGGAGGAGCCCGCCTGGCTTCACTCGGTCGGAGCGACTGGGGGAGGCGCCGCGGCAGCAGCATCCGTGGGCTCAAGCACCGCGGGGGCCACGACCGGAGCGACCACAACCCCTTGGGCATTGGGGCCCTCTTCAGGGGCCGAGGATGGGAGGGCGGTTCGCCCTTCTTCGGGCACACCTGGGTCCGAGGCTTCCGAGCTGGAGCTCGGAAGGTCATCCAGGATGGTCCCCAGGTCCGGAGACCAGTAGACCAACCCGTCCAGCTCCGGGAGGTTGGGAACCTCGAGAGGAGAGGGTGCAAGCGCGCTGGCAGCAGCAGGCGCAGGCGCGGGCTCGAGCGCAAGCGCGCTGGCAGCAGCAGGCGCGGGCTCGGGCGCGGGCACGCTGGGAGCCGTAGGCGCGGGCTCGGGTACGGGTACGCTGGGAGCGGCAGGCGCGGGCTCGAACGCAAGCACGCTGGCAGCCGCAGGCGCAGGCGCGCTGGGGGCGGCAGGCGCGGGCTCGGATGCAAGCGCACTGGCAGCCGCAGGCGCGGGCTCGGGCGCGGGCGCACCGGGGGCAGTAGGCGTGGGCTCAGGCGCAGGCGCGCTGGCGGCAATAGGCGTGGGCTCGGGCGCGAGCGCGGGCACGGGCGCGCTGGCAGCAGCAGGCACGGGCACGGGCGCACTGAGATCGGCATGAGCCGGTCCCTCGAAGGGCGGGGGAGGCCCCGCAGTTGCAGTTGCGGGCTCATCTCCCGAAGCCCACTCCTCGTCGTCGGAGCTGGAGGTCGTGCTGAGATCATCGGCTGATCCCAAGCCTGCCTCCGCGAAGGCGGCCTTCCTCCACTCCTCGAGGACCTGTTGAAAGGCTTCGTGAGCCTCCCGAACAGTGTTGTCCTCTCCCGATGGGCGGGCTGAAGGGGACTTCTTCTTCCTCGCCTTCTTCTGCGAGGCGCCCTCCTCTGGATTCATCACCGCAACAAACAAAGTTTTAGTCAGGTCACCTGGGAATCCATGCATCAGCACTTCAGCCATTGGGGACTCCACTTCTGTCATGCTGAGAAGAAGCTCGACACGCGGATCCTCAGGCTCGACGAAGGTAATGCGACATTGCCGAGGCTCCGGGACTGAGGCCCTCAGAGAAATAACAGAGAGGGTAGTCGCTTGACCTGGGGCCGCTTCGCGGGCTGGTGGCGGCGGTGGCGCGACATCCTCCTCGTGGAGCATCTCGAGGGTGTCCTTGTCGGCAACTTGAATGGGGGAAGCCCGCTTCTTCCCCTTCTTCACCGAGGTCGCCGCCGTGGAGGTCGAGGGCGCCGCCGTGGAGGTCTCGGCAACGCGCCTGGAGACCGTGACCTTCTTCCGTATCACCTTCTGCCGGGTGGTGACGGTTCCGGTCCAGAGATCCTTCCAGAGGAAGGAAAAGTCCGGCGGGAGGACCTTCTCGAGGGTTCGACCCCCGAGGAAGTCCAGAATCGCCTCATCGAGCGATCTCTCGCGGGCAGCGGCGATGCACTTCGTCCCCTTTGGCCGGTACTCCGCGATCTCCTTGAAGACAGGGAGAAGCGGTCTGCCAGGAAGAGAGGGGACGCCAGCTTGAGGACCTCGCCAGTCGCCGTCGATCACGAACGGATACTGTTTCCAGTACCGGTCCTTGTTTTCAATGGCGGTGAACGGAAGTACCTCGCCAGTGCGACCAGTGAGATAAAGCTGGCCGCAGCCCGCCTCGATAAAGGCGGTCCCTGGCTTGAGGAACCATTTCTTTAGGAGGTAGGCAAGGGGGATTCTCACGTTGAGGGCTTCCTCAATTCGAGAAAGCCCGTAGAGGATCCCCCACGAGTTTCCTGGAAGCTGAGCAGGGCACAAGCCCGCCAGTTCCAGTAGCTCGCTGGCGAGGTGGTTCAGGGGTAGCCGGAGCCCTGACCAAATCTGCCCCACGGAGACCGCCGTGCCGAAGAGCGGCCTCCCCGAGTGCGGGAAGGGCAGGATGGCGAGCTCCTGAGGAATGTTCACCGCGGAGCGTAAGCTAGCAGGGATCGGCGCCCCACCGATGTCATTTAACCAGACAACGGCGGGCTCCCTTGAGGGAACCTCCTCGATGCCAGGTTCAAGCACCGAAATGGGGGTGACGTTGAAAGGTTCCTCATGGGAGGAAGCGGCAGCAGCAGAAGAAGCGGCAGCAGAAGAAGCCATAAGGGCAAGGGGGTACAAGCGAGCTGCGAGCTGCGAGCTGAAAGCAGAGGGAGAAGGGAGAGCTGTTTTCACGCAGCGGTAAAAATCTCCCCCCGTCCCCTATTTATAGATGGGTGAGAGGCAGGTAAATCGGGCCGCAGTTAATACTCGAGTGCGCCCAACGAGGCGACACGCCGACGATCGATGCGACAGCTCGCTTCTTTCCAATCATCGAGCGCCACGTGGGCCACGTGTGGAAAAGGCTGCGCTGGCACCAACACTGTCATTTACTGACAAAAGAAGAGCGAATGAGGAGGAGACATGTGTCTCGCGCCGATCGGGATCTCATGATGAGATTCACTGTATCAGCATTGAGCCTCGCACCGCATTTAAGGTAAAGCGACCGTTGGAGATTTGGCGCGATACCCAAGTCACAAGACCGCTCGCGGCAGGTGCCCACAGCTCGCCCGAGGCAGACCCTGACTGCGTGTGACAAGCTCGCACCGGAAGGAGATCGCTCGCGGCTGACTCTCCCGGCCCGCCCAGCGTTTGTGGAATACTGGGAGTCAAAACTCTCGACGCAGATCGCCCACGGCAGGCGCCCAAGCTCTCCCGAAGCAGACCCTGACCGCGTGCGGCAAGCTAGCACCGGAAGGAGATCGCTCTCAGCTGATGCTCGCGGCCCGCCCAGCGTTTGTGAAGTACTGGCAGTCAAAGCTCTCGGCGCAGACCGTACCCCACTCGCGTTTGTGAAATACTGGGAGTCAAAACTCTCGACGCAGATCACCCACGGTAGGTGCCCAAGCTCGCCCGAAGCAGACCCTGACCGTGTGCGGCAAGCTCGCACTGGAAGGAGATCGCTCTCGGCTGATGCTCGCAGCCCGCCCAGTGTTTGTGAAATACTGGCAGTCAAAACTCTCGACGCAGACCGCCTACGGCTGGAACCCGCAGCTCACGGGGTGGGGGTCGCCAATGACTAGTGCTCCCAGTCCGACCGGCGTGCGCAATAAGACTCCTGAGCAAGCGTCAAAGTCTCCTTGGTCGCTCCCTCAGGAGGGGGTAATGTTGGGGGTAGCTAAAATCCGTCCAGGAGTTGGAGCCCTCATCCGAATAAAGCTCGCCTCCTAGTTCGCCAACAGCCCGCCCCTGGCTCCCCGCGCTCAGCACCAGTTCCCCCCTCTGCCTACGGATCTCATAGACCCCAGGATTCCAAGGGATGGGAAACTCGTCCGGGAACTCGCCCCCCCCCCCCCCCCGTGCTCGCCAAGTCATCTTGACAGGAAGCGAGATCCACATTGGGCTGAAGGGGCCTTAGGCAAAGAGCTCGCTCAGGATCTCACCCAAGCTCGCCCAAAGCTCGCTCAGGAGCTCGCCCAAGCTCGCTCAGGAGCTCGCCAAGTTTGCGCCAGAGCTCGCCCAGAGCCTGCCCAAGCTCGCTCAGGAGCTCGCCCAAGCTCGCCCAGAGCTCGCCCAAGCTCGCCCAGAGCCCGCCCAAGCTCGCTCAGGAGCTCGCCCAAGCTCGCTCAGGAGCTCACCAAGCTCGCGCCAGAGCTCGCCCAGAGCCCGCCCAAGCTCGCTCAGGAGCTCGCCAAGCTCGTGTGGAAGCTCACCTAAGCTCACGCAGGAGCTCGCCCAAGCTCGCTCAGGAGCTCGCCAAGCTCGTGTGGAAGCTCACCTAAGCTCACGCAGGAGCTCGCCCAAGCTCGCTCAGGAGCTTGCCAAGCTCGTGTGGAAGCTCGTCTAAGCTCGCGCAGGAGCTCGCTCAAGCTCGCCCAGGAGCTCGCTGAAGCTCGCGCAAGAGCTCGCCCAAGCTCGCCAAAACCCCCCTGTTTGTCGAAGAGGTCGCTCCTACGAGGTTCGACTCTTGATAAATATGGAAGGAAAGGTGGAGCCATGGAAGGCAAGCTCGCCCTGGCTTCCCACCTGAGGTCGCCCACACTAGAGCAGCATGAAGGGTGGCCAGGTGTCGAAACCCCACGGAAGCTACATGGATGATTGTAGTCCACGGAAGCCCGCCAGAGTCAGTTTTGAGACCTCCCAGACTTGAATATTCTGGAAGAGCCACCTGGCAGCAACAAGAAAGATGCTCTCCCCTACTCAAACCGCCTGGCAGGCTCGACGACAAAGAATGTCAGGGGCGCAAGTTCCAAGGATCGTCAGACCCACGCGAGCCAGAACGTGGGGGTCTAGAAGGCTCTGGAAAGAATCTCCACGTGTCGAGCCATGGTAGGTCGCCAATGTCTATAAATGCTCACCCCCAGGCTCCAGAGTACAGGTTTGAAAACCTTTTCCCTTCCACTTTCGTCTACTGCATCTCGCCGTTGTGCACCTGAGACTGACTTGAGCGTCGGAGGGTCTGCGCTCCTAAGGGAGCCAGCCGTTCTTACGCTTTTTCTTTGTCTTGCAGGTAGCCCGCACGGACCAGCAAAAAATCCCCCAAACAGCTTATACGAATGAATTAGAATGAATCGTACAAATGAATTAGAATGGTTACATTCGTGCGAATGAATTAGAATAGATCGTACGAATGAATTAGAATGGATCGTATGAATAAATTAGAATGGATCGTGCGAATGAATTAGAATGGATCGTACGAATGAATTAGAATGTATCCACCGAATGAGTTAGAATGGATCATACGAATGAATTAGAATGGATCGTACGAATGAAATAGAATGGATTGTGCGAATGAATTAGAATGGATCGTATGAATAAATAAGAATGGATCGTACGAATGAATTAGAAAGTTCGTGCGATTGAATTAGAATGGATCGTACGAATGCATTAGAATGGATCATACGAATGAATTAGAATGAATCGTACGATCCATTCTAATTCATTCGTCCGATCCATTCTAATTCATTCGCACGAATGTATCCATTCTAATTCATTCGTACAATCCATTCTAATTCATTCGCACGATCCATTCTTATTCATTCGTATGATCCATTCTAATTCATTCCTACGATCTATTCTAATTCATTCGCTCGAATGTATCCGTTCTAATTCATTCGTACAATCCATTCTAATTCATTCGCACGATCCATTCTAATTCATTCGTATGATCCATTCTAATTCATTCGTACGATCCATTCTAATTCATTCGTATGATCCATTCTAACTCATTCGCACAAATGTATCCATTCTAATTCATTCGTATGATCCATTCTAATTCATTCGCACGATCCATTCTAATTCATTCGTACGATCCATTCTAATTCATTCGTACGATCCATTCTTATTGATTCGCACAAATGTATCCATTCTAATTCATTCGTACGATCCATTCTAATTCATTCGCACGATCCATTCTAATTCATTCGTACGATCCATTCTAATTCATTCGCACGATCCAATCTAATTCATTCGTACGATCCATTCTAATACATTCGCACGAATGTATCTATTCTAATGCATTCGTACGATCCATTCTAATTCATTCGTACGATCCATTCTAATCCATTTGTACGATCCATTCTAATTCATTCGTACGATCCATTCTAATTCATTCTCATAAATGTAACCTTTCTAATTCATTTGTACGATCCATTCTAATCCATTCGTACGATCCATTCTAATCCATTCGTACGATCCATTCTAATCCATTCGTACGATCCATTCTAATTCATTCGCACGAATGTAACCATTCTAATTCATTCATACGATCCATTCTAATTCATTCCTACAATCTATTCTAATTCATTCGCACGAATGTACCCATTGTAATTTTGCACGATCCATTCTAATTCATTTGCACGATCCATTCTAATTCATTCCTATGATCCATTCTAATTCATTCGTACGATCCATTCTAATTCATTCGCTCGAATGTATCCATTCTAATTCATTCGTACGATCCACTCTAATCCATTCGTACGATCCATTCTAATTCATTCCTACGATCCATTCTAATTCATTCGCACAAATGTATCCATTCTAATTCATTTGCACGATCCATTCTAATTCATTCCTATGATCCATTCTAATTCATTCGTACGATCCATTCTAATTCATTCGCTCGAATGTATCCATTCTAATTAATTCGTACGATCCATTCTAATTTGTTCGTACGATCCATTCTAATTCGTTCGTACGATCCATTCTAATTCATTCGCATGATCCATTCTAATTCATTTGTACGATCCATTTTAATTCATTCGCATGATCCATTCTAATTCATTCGTATGATACATTCGTGCAAATGAATTAGAATGGATCGTACGAACGAATTAGAATGGATCGTATGAACGAATTAGAATGGATCGTACGAATGAATTAGAATGGATACATTCGAGCGAATGAATTAGAATGGATCGTACGAATGGATTAGAATGGATCGTACGAATGGATTAGAATGGATCGTACGAATAAAGTAGAATGGATCATACAAATGATTTAGAAAGGTTACATTCGTGAGAATGAATTAGAATGGATCGTACGAATGAATTAGAATGGATACATTCGAGCGAATGAATTAGAATGGATAGTACGAATGAATTAGAATGGATCATAGGAATTAATTAGAATGGATCGTGCAAATGAATTAGAATGGATACATTCGTGCGAATGAATTAGAATGGATCGTAGGAATGAATTTGAATGGATCGTACGAATGAATTAGAATGGTTACATTCGTGCGAATGAATTAGAATGGATCATAGGAATGAATTAGAACGGATCGTGCGAATGAATTAGAATGGATCGTACGAATGAATTCGAATGGATCGTACGAATGAATTAGAATGGATACATTCGAGCGAATGAATTAGAATGGATCATACGAATGAATTAGAATGGATCGAACGAATGAATTAGAATGGATACATTCGAGCGAATGAATTAGAATAGATCATAGGAATGAATTAAAAAAGACCATACGAATGACTTAGAATAGATCGTAGGAATGAATTAGAATGGATCATACGAATGAATTAGAAAGGATCGTACGAACGAATTAGAATGGATCGTACGAACGAATTATAATGGATCGTATGAACGAATTATAATGGATCGTACGAATGAATTAGAATGGATACATTCGAGCGAACGAATTAGAATGGATCGTACGAATGAATTAGAATGGATCATAGGAATGAATTAGAATGGATCGTGCAAATGAATTAGAATGGATACATTTGTGCATATGAATTAGAATGGATCGTACGAATGAATTAGAATGGATCATATTAATGAATTAGAATGGATCGTACGAATTAATTAGAATGGATACATTCTTGCCAATCAATTAGACTGGTTCGTGCGAATCAATAAGACTGGATCGTGCGAATCAATTAGACTGGATCGTGCGAATCAATCAGACTGGATCGTGCGAATGAATAAGAATGGATCATACGAATGAATTTGAATGGATTGTACGAATTAATTAGAATGGATACATTCGTGCTAATGAATTAGAATGGATTGTATGAGTGAATTAGAATGGATCGTACGAATGAATTAGAATGGTTACGTTCGTGCGAATGAATTAGAATGGATTGTATGAATGGATTAGAATGGATCGTACGAATGGATTAGAATGGATCGTACGAATGAATTAGAATGGATCGTACAAATGAATTAGAAAGGTTACATTTGTGAGAATGAATTAGAATGGATCGTACGAATGAATTAGAATGGATCGTACGAATGGATTAGAATGGATCGTACGAATGGATTAGAATGGATCGTACGAATGAATTAGAATGGATCATACAAATGAATTAGAAAGGTTACATTCGTGAAAATGAATTAGAATGGATCGTGCGAATTAATTAGAAAGGATCGTACGAATGAATTTGAATGGGTACATTTGTGCGAATGAATCTGAATGGATTGTATGAATGAATTAGAATGGATCGTACGAATGAATTAGAATGGATCGTACGAATGAATTAAAATAGCTCATACGAATGAATTAGAATGAATCGTACGAATGAATTAGAATAGTTACATTCGTGCGAATGAATTAGAATAGATCGTACGAATGAATTAGAATGGATCGTACGAATGAATTAGAATAGATCGTGCGAATGAATTAGAATGGATCATACGAATGAATTAGAATGGGTATATTCGTGCGAATGAATTAGAATGGATCGTTCAAATGAATTAGAATGGATCATACGAATGAATTAGAATGGATACATTTGTGAGAATGAATTAGAATGGATCGTACGATCCATTCTAATTCATTCGTACGATCCATTCAAATTCATTCGCATGATCCATTCTAATTTATTCGTACGATCATTTCTAATCATTCTCACGAATGTAACCTTTCTAATTCATTTGTATGATCCATTCTAATTCATTCGTACGATCCATTCTAATCCATTCGTATGATCCATTCTAATTCATTCGAAAGATCCATTCAAATTCTTTCATACGATCCATTCTAATTCATTTGTATGATCTATTCTAACTCATTCGGTGGATCCATTCTAATTCATTCGTACGATCCATTCTAAATCATTCACACGATCCATTCTAATTTATTCGTATGATCCATTCTAATTAATTTGCACAAATGTATCCATTTTAATTCATTCGTACGATCCATTCTAATTTATTCGTTCAAATATATCCATTCTAATTCATTCGTACGATCCATTCTAATTCATTCGCACGATCCATTCTAATTCATTCGCACGAATGTATCCATTCTAATCCATTCTAATTCATCGCACGAATCCGTTCTAATTCATTCGCGCGTATGTATCCATTCTAATTCATTCGTGCAAATGAATTAGAACGGATTCGTGCGATGAATTATAATGGATCGTACGAATGAATTAGAATGGATCTTACGAATAAATTAGAATGGATCGTACGAATGAATTTGAATGGATCGTACAAATGAATTAGAAAGGTTACATTTGTGAGAATGAATTAGAATGGATCGTACGAATGAATCAGAATGGATCGTACGAATAGATTAGAATGGATCGTACGAATGGAATAGAATGAATCGTACGAATGAATTAGAATGGATCATACAAATGAATTAGAAAGGTTACATTCTTGAGAATGAAGTAGAATGGATCGTACGAATGAATTAGAATGGATCATGCGAATGAATTTGAATGGATCAAACGAATGAATAAGAATGGATCGTACGAATGAATTAGAATGGATCGTACGAATGTATCCATTCTAATTCATTCGTACGATCCATTCTAATTCATTCGCACTTACCATTCTAATTCATTCGTACGGTCCATTCTAATTCATTCGTACGATCCATTCTAATTTATTCGTACAAATGTATCCATTCTAATTCATTCGTACGATCCATTCTAATTCATTCATACGATCTATTCTAATTCATTCGCACGAATGTATCCATTCTAATTCATTCGCACAATCCAATCTAATTCAAACGTACGATCCATTCTAATACATTCACATGATATATTCTAATTCATTCGTATGATCTATTCTAATTCATTTGTACGATCCATTTTAATTCATTCGCATGATCTATTCTAATTCATTCGTATGATACATTCATACGACTGAATTAGAATGAATTGGACGAATGAATTAGAATTGATCATACGAATGAATTAGAATGGATCGTACGAATGAATTAGAATGGATCGTGCGAATGAATTAGAATGGATCGTACAAATGAATTAGAATGGATCGAACGATTCATTCTAATTCATTCGTACGATCTATTCTAATGCATTCGTACGATTCATTCTAATTCATTCGCACGATCTATTCTAATTCATTCGTATGATCCATTCTAATTTATTTGCACGAATATACGATCCATTCTAATTTATTTGCAAGAATGTATCCATTCTAATTCATTCGTACAATCCATTCTATTTTATTCGTACAAATGTATCCATTCCAATTCATTCGTACGATCCATTCTAATTCATTCGTACGATTCATTCTAATTCATTTGCACGATCCATTCTAATTCATTCGTACGATCCATTCTAATTCTTTCGCTCGAATGTATCCATTCTAATTCATTCGTACGATCCATTCTAATTCATTCGCATGATCCATTCGTACGATCCATTCTAATCCATTCGTACGATCCATTCTAATTCATTTATACGATCCAATCTAATTCGTTCGTATAATCCATTCAAATTCATTCGTAC
The DNA here is from genome assembly GCA_947650365.1 of Chamaelirium japonicum. NCBI lineage: Eukaryota > Viridiplantae > Streptophyta > Magnoliopsida > Liliales > Melanthiaceae > Chamaelirium > Chamaelirium japonicum. The sequence goes on from CANTAL010000158.1 coordinate 308,542, forward strand.
AATCCATTCTAATTCATTCGCACGATCCATTCTAATTCATTCGTACGATCCATTCTAATTCATTCGTACGATCTATTCTAATTCATTCGTACGATCCATTCTAATTCATTCGCACAAATGTAACCATTCTAATTCATTCGTACGATCTATTCTAATTTATTCCTATGATCCATTCTAATTCATTCGCACGAATGTATCCATTCTAATTCATTTGCACGATCTATTCTAATTCATTCCTATGATCCATTCTAATTTATTCGTACGATCCATTCTAATTCATTCGCTCAAATATATCCATTCTAATTCATTGGTACGATCCATTCTAATTCATTCGTACGATCCATTCTAATTCATTCATACGATCTATTTTAATTCATTCGCATGAATGTATCCATTCTAATTCATTCGTACAATCCAATCTAATTCAAACGTACGATCCATTCTAATTCATTCACATGAGGTATTCTAATTCATTCGTATGATCCATTCTAATTCATTCGTACGATCCATTCTAATTCGTTCATACGATCCATTCTAATTCGTTCGTACGATCCATTCTAATTCATTCGTACGATCCATTCTAATTCATTCGTACGATCCATTCTAATTCATTTGTACGAATGAATTAGAATGGATTGTACGAATGGATTAGAATGGATCGTACGAATGAATTAGAATGGATCGTGCAAATGAATTAGAATGGATACATTCGTGCGAATGAATTCGAATGGATCGTGCGAATGCATTAGAATGGATCGTACGAATGAATCAGAATAAATCGTACGATCCATTCTAATTCATTCGTACGATCCATTCTAATTCATTCGCACGAATGTATCTATTCTAATTCATTCGTACAATCCATTCTAATTCATTCGTACGATCCATTCTAATTCATTCATATGAACCATTCTAATTCATTCATGCAATCCATTCTAATGGATCGTACGAACGAATTAGAATGGATCGTATGAAAGAATACGAATGGATCGTACAAATGCGTTAGAATTGATCGTACGAATGAATTAGAATGGATACATTCGAGCGAATGAATTAGAATGGATCGTACGATGAATTACAATGGATCATACAAATGAATTAGAATGGATCGTACGAATGAATTAGAAGGAATCGTACTAATGAATTAGAATGGATACATTCGAGCGAATGAATTAGAATGGATCGTACGAATGAATTAGAATGGATCATAGGAATGAATTAGAATGGATCATATGAATGAACTAGAATAGATACATTCGTGCGAATGAATTAGAATGGATCGTACGAATGGATAAGAATGGATCATACGAATGAATTAAAATGGATACATTCATACGACTGAATTAGGAAAAATCGTGCGAATTAATTAGAATGGATTGTACGAATGAATTTGAATGGATATATTTGTGCGAATGAATCTAAATGGATTGTATGAATGAATTACAATGGATCATACGAATGAATTAGAATGGATCATACGAATAAATTAGAATAGCTCATACGAATGAATTGGAATGAATCGTACGAATGAATTAGAATGGATACATTCGTGCGAATGAATAAGAATAGATCGTACGAATGAATTAGAATGGATCGTACGAATAAATTAGAATGGATCGTACGAATGAATTAGAATGGATACATTTGTAGGAATGAATTTGAATGGATCATAGGAATGAATTAGAATGGATCGTAGAATGAATTAGAATGGATCGTGCGAATGAATTAGAATGGATCGTATGAATAAATTAGAATGGATCGTACGAATGAATTAAAATGGATTGTGCGAATGAATTAGAATAGATCATACGAATGAATTAAAATGGATACATTCATACGACTGAATTAGAATGGATCATAGGAATGAATTAGAATGGATCGTAGGAATGAATTAGAATGGATTGTACGATTAGAATGGATACATTCGTACGAATGAATTAGAATGGATCGTACGAATGAATTAGAATGGATCCTACGAATGAATTAGAATGGATCATAGGAATGAATTAGAATGGATTGTGCAAATGAATTAGAATGGATACATTCGTGCGATTGAATTAGAATGGATCGTAGGAATGAATTAGAATGGATCGTACGAATGAATTAGAATGGTTACCTTAGTGCGGATCGTACGAATGAATTAGAATGGATCGTAGGAATGAATTAGAATGGATCGTACGAATGAATTAGAATGGTTATATTTATGCGAATGAATTAGAATGGATCGTTGGAATGAATTAGAATGGATCGTACGAATTAATTAGAATGGATACATTCATGCAAATGAATTAGAAGGATCGTACGAATGAATTAGAATGGATCATACGAATGAATTAGAATGGATCGTACGAATGGATTAGAATGGATAGTACGAATGGATTAGAATGCATTGTACGAATGAATTAGAATCGATACATTTGTACGAATGAATTAGAATGAATCGTATGAATGGATTAGAATGGATCGTACGAACGAATTAGAATGGATCATACGAACGAATTAGAATGGATCGTATGAACGAATTAGAATGGATCGTGCGAATGAATTAGAATGGATCATATGAAAGAATTAGAATGAATTAGAATGGATATATTTATGCGAATAAATAAGAATGGATCGTACGAATGAATTAGAATGGATCCACCGAACGAGTTAGAATGGATCGTACGAATGAATTAGAATGGATCGTACGACTGAATTAGAATGGATTGTGCGAATGAATTAGAATGGATCGTATGAATGAATTAGAATGGATTGTACGAATGAATTAGAATGGATCGTACGAATGAATTAGAATGGATCCACCGAATGAGTTAGAATGGATCATACAAATGAATTAGAATGGATCGTATGAATGAATTAGAATGAATTGTGCGAATGAATCTGAATAGATTGTATGAATGAATTACAATGGATCGTACGAATGAATTAGAATGGATCGTACGAATGAATTAGAATGGATTGTACAAATGAATTAGAAAGGTTACATTTGTGAGAATGAATTAGAATGGATCGTACGAATGAATTAGAATGGATCGTACGAATGGATTAGAATGGATCGTACGAATGGATTAGAATAGATCGTACGAATGAATTAGAATGGATCGTACAAATAAATTAGAAAGGTTACATTCGTGAGAATGAATTAGAATGGATCGTACGAATGGATTAGAATGGATCGTACAAATGGATTAGAATAGATCGTACGAATGGATTAGAATGGATCGTACGAATGAATTAGAATGGATCGTACGAATGAGTTAGAATGGATCGTACAAATGAATTAGAATGGATTGTGCGAATGAATTAGAATGGATCGTATGAATGAATAAGAATGGATTGTACGAATGAATTAGAATTGATCGTACGAATGGATTAGAATGGATCGTACGAATGGATTAGAATGGATCGTACAAATGAATTAGAAAGGCATTTGTACGATCCATTCTAATTCATTCGTATGATCCATTCTAATTCATTCGTACGATCCATTCTAATTCATTTGCAGGAATGTATCCATTCAAATTCATTCGTACGATCCATTCTAATTCATTCGTACTATCCATTCTAATTCATTTGCTTGGTCCATTCTAATTCATTCGCTCGAATGTATCCATTCTAATTCATTCGTACAATCCATTCTAATTCGTTCATACGATCCATTCTAATTCGTTCGTACGATCCATTCTAAAATGAGTTAGAATGGATCATACGAATGAATTAGAATGGATCGTACGAATGAATTAGAATGGATTATGCGTATGAATTAGAATGGATCGTATGAATGAATAAGAATGGATACATTCGTGCGAATGAATTAGAAAGGATCGGATAAATAAATTTGAATGGATAGTATGAATGAATTAGAATGGATTGTACGAATGAATTAGAATGGATACATTCATGCAAATGAATTAGAATGGATCGTCGTACGATCCATTCTAATTCATTCGTATGATCCATTCTAATTCATTTGTATGATCCATTCTAACTCATTCGGTGGATCCATTATAATTCATTCGTACAAATGTATCCATTCTAATTCATTCGTCCGATCCATTCTAGTTCATTCGTATGATCAATTCTAATTCATTCGCACGATCCATTCTAATTCATTCGTATGATCCATTCTAATTCATTCGTATAATCCATTCTAACTCATTCGTCCGATCCATTCTAATTCATTCGTATGATCAATTCTAATTCATTCGTACGATCCATTCTAATCCATTCGTACAATCAATTCTAATTCATTCGTACGATCCATTCTAATTCATTCGCATGAATGTAACCATTCTAATTCATTCATACGATCCATTCTAATTCATTCCTATGATCCATTCTAATTCATTCGCACGATCCATTCTAATTCATTCGTACGATCCATTCTAATTCATTCGCATGAATATATTGTACGTTTGACTTAGATTGGATTGTGCGAATGAATTAGAATGGATCGTTCGAATGAATTAGAATGGATACATTCGTGCGAATGAATTAGAATAGATCGTACGAATGATCTAGAATGGATACATTCGAGCGAATGAATTAGAATGGATCGTACGAATGAATTAGAATGGATCATAGGAATGAATTAGAATGGATCGTGCAAATGAATTAGAATGGATCGTACGAATGAATTAGAATGGATCGTACGAATGAATTAGAACGGATACATTCGAGCGAATGAATTAGAATGGATCATACGAATGAATTAGAATGGATCGTGCGAATGAATTTGAATGGATTGCACGAATTGAATTAGAATGGATCATACGAATGAATTAGAATGGATCGTGCGAATGAATTAGAATTGATCATACGAATGAATTAGAATGGATCGTACGAATGAATTAGAATGGATCGTGTGAATGAATTAGAATTGACCGTACGAATGAATTAGAATGGATCGTACGAATGAATTAGAATGGATCGGACGAATCAATTAGAATGGATCGTACGAATGAATTAGAATGGTTACAGTCGTGCGAATGAATTAGAATGCATCGTACGAATGAATTAGAATGAATCATACGAATGAATTAGAATGGATCGTGCGAATGAATTTGAATGGATCGTACGAATGAATTAGAATGGATACATTCGTGCGAATGAATTAGAATGGATCTGACGAATGAATTAGAATGGACCGTGCGAATGAATTAGAATAGATCATGCGAATGAATTAGAATGGATCATACAAAAGAATTAGAAAGGTTACATTTGTGAGAATGAATTAGAATGGATCGTACGAATGAATTATAATGGATCATGCGAATGAATTTGAATGGATCGTACGAATGAATAAGAATGGATCGTATGAATGAATTAGAATGGATCGTACGAATGAATTAGAATGGATACATTCGTGTGAATGAATTAGAATGGATCGTACGAATTAGAATGGATCGTGCAAATGAATTAGAATGGATACATTCATGCTAATGAATTAGAATGGATACAATCGTGCGAATGAATTAGAATGGATCGTGCGAATAAATTAGAATGGATCGTACGAATGAATTTGAATGGTTACATTCGTGCGAATGAATTAGAATGGATCGTAGGAATGAATTGGAATCGATCGTACGAATGAATTAGAATGGTTACATTCGTACGATTGAATTAGAATGGATCGTACGAATGAATTAGAATGAATCATACAAATGAATTAGAATGGATCGTGAGAATGAATTTGAATGGATCGTACGAATGAATTAAAACGGATCGTGCGAATGAATTTGAATGGATCTTACGAATGAATTAGAATGGATCGTGCGAATGAATTTGAATGGATCGTACGAATGAATTTGAATAGATACATTCATGCGAATGAATGAGAATGGATCAAACGAGTGAATTAGAATGGATCGTGCGAATGAATTTGAATAGATCGTGCAAATGAATTAGAATGGATCATACAAATGAATTAGAAAGGTTACATTCGTGAGAGTGAATTAGAATGGATCGTACGAATGAATTAGAATGGATCATGCGAATGATCTTGAATAGATCGTACGAATGAATAAGTTAGGATCGTACGAATGAATTAGAATGGATCGTACAAATGAATTAGAAAGGTTACATTTGTGTGATTGAATTTGAATGGATCGTACGAATGAATTAGAATGGATCGAACGAATGAATTAGAATGGATACATTCGAGCGAATGAATTAGAATGGATCGTATGAATGAATTAGAATGGATCGTACGAATGAATTAGAATGGATCGTGGGAATGAATTAGAATGGATCGTACGAACGAATTAGAATGGATCGTACGAACGAATTAGAATGGATCATATGAACGAATTAGAGTGGATCGTACGAATGAATTAGAATGGATTAGAATGGATCGTACGAATGGATTACAATGGATCGTACAAATGCATTAGAATGGATACATTCGTGCGAATGAATTAGAATGGATCGTTCGAATGAATTAGAATGGATTGTGCGAATGAATTAGAATGGATCGTACGAATGAATTAGAATAGATCGTATGAATGAATTAGAATGGATCATAGGAATGAACTAGAATGGATCGTGCAAATGAATTAGAATGGATACATTCGTGCGAATGAATTAGAATGGATCATAGCAATGAATTAGAATGGATCGTACGAATGAATTAGAATGGTTACATTCGTGCGAAAGAATTAGAATGAATCGTACGAATGGATTAGAATGGATCGTACGAATGGATTAGAATGGATCGTACGAATGAATTAGAATGGATCGTTCAAATGAATTAGAAAGGTTTCATTGGTGAGAATGAATTAGAATGGATCGTGCAAATGAATTAGAATGGATCGTTTGAATGAATAAGAATGGATCGTACGAATGAATTAGAATGGATACATTTGTGCGAATGAATTAGAATGGATACATTCGTGCGAATGAATTAGAATGGATCGTACGAATGAATTAGAATGGATCATGCGAATGAATTTGAATGGATCGTATGAATGAATTAGAATGGATCGAACGAATGAATTAGAATGGATCGTGCAAATGAATTAGAATGGATACATTCGTGCGAATGAATTAGAATGGATCGTACAAATGAATTAGAATGGATCGTACGAATGAATTAGAATGGATCGTGTGAATGAATTTGAATGGATCGTGCGAATGAATTAGAATGGATCATACGAATGAATTAGAATGGATCATGCGAATGAATTAGAATGGTTCGTACGAATGGATTACAATGGATCGTACGAATGGATTAGAATGGATCGTACGAATAAATTAGAATGGATCGTGCGAATGAATTTGAATGGATCGTACGAATGAATTAGAATGGATCGTATGAATGTATCCATTTTAATCCATTTGTACGATCCATTCTAATTCATTCCTACGATCCATTCTAATTCATTCGCACGAATGTATCAATGAATTAGAATGGATCGTACGAATGAATTAAAATTGATCGTACAAATGAATTAGAATGGATCGTGCGAATGAATTAGAATAGATACATACAAATGAATTAGAAATTAAGGTTACATTCATGCGAATGAATTAGAATGAATCGTACGAATGAATTAGAATGGATCGTGCGAATGAATTAGAATGAATCGTACGAATGCATTAGAATGGATCATAGGAATGAATTAGAATGGATCGTGCAAATGAATTAGAATGGATACATTCGTGCGAATGAATTAGAATGGATCGTACAAATGAATTAGAAAGGTTACATTTGTGAGATTAAATTTGAATGGATCGTACGAATGAATTAGAATGGATCGAACGAATGAATTAGAATGGATACATTCGAGCGAATGAATTAGAATGGATCGTATGAATGAATTAGAATGGATCGTACGAATGAATTAGAATGGATCGTGCGAATGAATTAGAATGGATCGTACGAACGAATTAGAATGGATCGTACGAACGAATTAGAATGGATCATATGAGCGAATTAGAGTGGATCGTACGAATGAATTAGAATGGATTAGAATGGATCGTACGAATGGATTACAATGGATCGTACGAATGCATTAGAATAGATACAATCGTGCGAATGAATTAGAATGGATCGTTCGAATGAATTAGAATGGATCGTGCGAATGAATTAGAATGGATCGTACGAATGAATTAGAATGGATCGTACGAATGAATTAGAATGGATCATAGGAATGAACTAGAATGGATCGTGCAAATGAATTAGAATGGATACATTCGTGCGAATAAATTAGAATGGATCATAGGAATGAATTAGAATGGATCGTATGAATGAATTATAATGGTTACATTCGTGCGAATGAATTAGAATGAATCGTACGAATGGATTAGAATGGATCGTACGAATGGATTAGAATGGATCGTACGAATGAATTAGAATGGATCGTACAAATGAATTAGAAAGGTTACATTTGTGAGAATGAATTAGAATGGATCGTGCAAATGAATTAGAATGGATCGTATGAATGAATAAGAATGGATCGTACGAATGAATTAGAATGGATACATTTGTGCGAATGAATTAGAATGGATACATTCGTGCGAATGAATTAGAATGGATTGTACGAATGAATTAGAAAGAATCATGCGAATGAATTTGAATGGATCGTACGAATGAATTAGAATGGATCGAACGAATGAATTAGAATGGATCGTGCGAATGAAATAGAATGGATACATTCGTGCGAATGAATTAGAATGGATCGTATAAATGAATTAGAATGGATTGTACGAATGAATTAGAATGGATCGTGCGAATGAATTTGAATGGATCGTGCGAATGAATTAGAATGGATCATACGAATGAATTAGAATGGATCATGCGAATGAACTAGAATGGATCGTACGAATAGATTAGAATGGATCGTACGAATGGATTAGAATGGATCGTACGAATAAATTAGAATGGATCGTGCAAATGAATTAGAATGGATCGTACGAATGAATTAGAATGGATCGTATGAATGTATCCATTTTAATCCATTCGTACGATCCATTCTAATTCATTCCTACGATCCATTCTAATTCATTCGCACGAATGTATCAATGAATTTAATGGATCGTACGAATGAATTAAAAGGGATCGTACAAATGAATTAGAATGGATCGTGCGAATGAATTAGAATAGATACATACAAATGAATTAGAAATTAAGGTTACATTCGTGCGAATGAATTAGAATGAATCGTACGAATGAATTAGAATGGATCGTGCGAATGAATTAAAATGAATCGTACGAATGCATTAGAATGGATCATAGGAATAAATTAGAATGGATCGTGCAAATGAATTAGAATGGATACATTCGTGCGAATGAATTAGAATGGATCGTACGAATGAATTAGAATGGATCGAACGAATGAATTAGAATGGATCGTACGAATGAATTTGAATGGATCATGCGAATGAATTTGAATGGATCCTATGAATAAATTAGAATGGATCATACGAATGAATTAGAATGGATCGTACGAATGCATTAGAATGAATCGTGCGAATGAATTAGAATGGATACATTCGTACAGATGAATTAGAATGGATCGTGCGAAAGAATTAGAATGGATCGTACGAATTAATTAGAATGGATCATATGAATGAATTAGAATGGTTACATTCTTGCGAATGAATTAGAATGGAGTAGAATGGATCGTACGAATGGATTAGAATGGATCGTACGAATGGATTAGAATGGATCGTACGAATGGATTAGAACGCATTGTACGAATGAATTAGAATAGATACATTTGTGCGAATGAATTAGATTGCATCGTGCGAATGAATAAGAATGGATCGTACGAATGAATTAGAATGGATCGTGCGAATGAATTAGAATGGATCATACAAATGAATTAGAATGGATCGTGCGAATGAATTAGAATGGATCGTGCGAATGAATTAGAATGGATCCACCGAATGAGTTAGAATGGATCATACGAACGAATTAAAATGGATCGTACGAATGAATTAGAATAGATTGTACGAATGAATTAGAATGGATCGTACGAATGGATTAGAACGCATTGTACGAATGAATTAGAATAGATACATTCGTGCGAATGAATTAGAATGGATCGTACGAATGAATTAGAATGGATTGAACGAATGAATTAGAATGGATCGTGCAAATGAATTAGAATGGATACATTCGTGTGAATGAATCTGAATGGATTGTATGAATGAATTACGATGGGTCGTATGAATGAATTAGAATGGATCGTACGAATAAATTAGAATAGCTCATACGAATGAATTAGAATGAATCGTACGAATGAATTAGAATGGCTACATTCGTGCGAATGAATTAGAATAGATCGTACAAATGAATTAGAATGGATCGTACGAATAAATTAGAATGGATCGTGCGAATGAATTAGAATGGATCGTACGAATGAATTAGAATAGATCCACCGAATGAGTTAGAATGGATCATACGAATGAATTAGAGTGGATCGTACGAATGAATTAGAATGGATTATGTGAATGAATTACAATGGATCGTACGAATAAATAAGAATGGATCGTACGAATGAATTAGAATGGATCGTGCGAATGAATTAGAATGAATCATACGAATGAATTAGAATGGATCGTGCGAATGAATTAGAATGGATCGTGCGAATGAATTAGAATGGATACATTCGTACAAATGAATTAGAATGGATCGTGCGAATAAATTAGAATGGATCGTATGAACGAATTAGAATGGATCGTACAAATGAATTAGAATGGATACATTCGAGCGAATGAATTAGAATGGATCGTACGAATGAATTAGAATGGATCATAAGTATGAATTAGAATGGATTGTGCAAATGAATTAGAATGGATACATTCGTGCGAATGAATTAGAATAGATCGTGCGAATAAATTAGAATGGATTGTACGAATGAATTAGAATGGATACATTCGAGCGAATGAATTAGAATAGATCGTAGGAATGAATTAGAATGGATCATACGAATAAATTAGAATGGATCGTGTGAATAAATTAGAATAAATTGTACGAATGAATTACAATGGATACATTCGTGCGCATAAATTAGAATGGATCGGACGAATGAATTAGAATGGATCGTATGATTCATTCTAATTCATTCGTACGATCCATTCTAATGCATTCGTATGATTCATTCTAATTCATTCGCACGATCCATTCTAATTCATTCGTACGATCCATTCTTATTCATTCATACGATCCATTATAATTCATTCGCACAATCCATTCGAATTCATTCGTACGATCCATTCTAATTCATTCGTATGATCCATTCTAACTCATTCGGTGGATCCATTCTAATTCATTCGTACGATCCATTCTAATTCATTCGCACGATCCATTCTAATTTATTCGTACGATCCATTCTAATTCATTCGTACGATCTATTCTAATTCATTCACACGAATGTAACCATTCTAATTCATTCGTACGATTCATTCTAATTTATTCGTATGAGCTATTCTAATTCATTCGTACGATCCATTCTAATTCATTCGTACGATCCATTGTAATTCATTCATACAATCCATTCAGATTCATTCGCACAAATGTATCCATTCAAATTCATTCGTACGATCCATTCTAATTAATTCGCACGATCCATTCTAATTCAGTCGTATGAATGTATCCATTTTAATTCATTCGTACGATCCATTCTAATTCATTCGTATGATCTAATTCATTCGTGTGATCCATTCTAATTCATTCGTACGATCGATTCTAATACATTCGCACGATCTATTCTAATTCATTCATACGATCTATTCTAATTCATTCGCACAATCTATTCTAATTCATTCGCTCAAATGTATCCATTCTAATTCATTCGTACGATCCATTCTAATTCATTTGCACGACCCAATCTAATTCACCCTCACGAATGTATCCATTCTAATTATTTGCATGATCCATTCTAATTCATTATTTTGATCCATTCTAATTCATTCGTACGATCCATTCTAATTCATTCGCTCGAAAGTATCCATTCTAATTCATTCGTACGATCCATTCTAATTCGTTCATATGATCCATTTTAATTCATTCGCACAATCCATTCTAATTCATTTGTACAAATGTATCCATTCTAATTCATTCGCACGATCCATTCTAATTCATTCGCACGATCTATTCTAATTCATTCGTACGATTCATTCTAATTCATTCGCACGATCCATTCTAATTCATTCGTACGATCCATTCTTATTCATACATACGATCCATTCTAATTCATTCGCATAATCCATTCTAATTCATTCATACGATACATTCTAATTCATTCGTATGATCCATTCAAACTCATTCGGTTGATTTATTCTAATTCATTCGTACGATCCATTCTAATTCATTCACACGATCCATTCTAATTTATTTGTACGATCCATTCTAATTCATTCGTATGAGCTATTCTAATTCATTCGCACGAATGTAACCATTCTAATTCATTCGTACGATTCAGTCTAATTCATTCGTATGGAGCTATTCTAATTCATTCGTACGATCCATTCTAATTCATTCGTACGATCCATTGTAATTCATTCATACAATCCATTCAGATTCATTCGCACGAATGTATCCATTCTAATTCATTTGCACGATCCATTCTAATTCATTCGTTCGATCTATTCTAATTCATTCGTACGATCCATTCTAATTTATTCGCATGAATGTATCCATTCTAATTTATTCGTACGATCCAGTCTAATTCATTTGTACGATCCATTCTAATTCATTCGCACGAATATATCCATTCTAATTCATTCGTACGATCCTTTCTAATTCATTCGCACGAATGTAACCATTCTAATTCATTCGTATGATCCATTCTAATTCTTTCCTACGATCCATAGTAATTCATTCGCACGAATGTATCCATTCTAATTCATTTGCACGATCCTTTCTAATTCATTCCTACGATCCATTCTAATTCATTCGTACAATCCATTCTAATTCATTCATACGATCCATTCTAATTCATTCGTATGATCCATTCTAACTCATTCGGTGGATCCATTCTAATTCATTCGTATGATCCATTCTAATTCATTCACATGATCCATTCTAATTCATTCGTACGATCCATTCTAATTCATTCGCACGATCCATTCTAATTAATTCGTACGATCCATTCTAATTCATTCGCACGATGCAATCTAATTCATTCGCACAAATGTATCTATTCTAATTCATTCGTACAATGCGTTCTAATCCATTCGTACGATCCATTCTAATCCATTCGTACAATCCATTCTAATTCATTCGCACAAATGTAACTATTCTAATTCATTCATATGATCCATTCTAATTCATTCGTACGATCCATTCTAATTCATTCGCACGATCCATTCTAATTCATTTGTACGAATGTATCCATTCTAATTCATTCGCACGATCCATTCTAATGCATTCGTACGATTCATTCTAATTCATTCGCACGATCCATTCTAATTCATTCGTACGATCCATTCTAATTCATTCGTAGGATCCATTCTAATTCATTCGCACGATCCATTCTAATTCATTCGCACGATCCATTCTAATTCATTCGTACTATCCATTCTAATTCATTCGTACGATCCATTCTAATTCATTCCTACGATCCATTCTAATTCATTCGCACGAATGTATCCATTCTAATTCATTCGTACGATCCATTCTAATTCATTCGTACAATCCATTCAAATTCATTCGTACGATGCAATCTAATTCATTCGCACAAATGTAACCTTTCGAATTTATTTATACGATCCATTCTAATTCATTTGTACGATCCATTCTAATCCATTTGTACGATCCATTGTAATTCATCCATACGATACATTCTAATTCATTCGTACGAATGTATCCATTCTAATGCATTCGTACGATCCATTCTAATTCATTCTCACGAATGTAACCTTTCTAATTCATTTGTATGATCCATTCTAATTCATTCGTACGATCCATTCTAATCCATTCGTACGATCCATTCTAATCCATTCGTACGTACGATCCATTCTAATCCATTCATACGATCAATTCTAATTCATTCGTACGATCCATTCTAATTCATTCTCAGAAATGTAACCTTTCTAATTCATTCGTACAATCCATTCTAATTCATTCGTACGATCCATTCTAATTCGTTCGTATGATCCATTCTAATTCGTTCGTACGATCCATTCTAATTCGTTCGTACGATCCATTCTAATTCGTTCGTACGATCTATTCTAATTCATTCGCACGATCCATTCTAATTCGTTCGTACGATCCATTCTAATTCATTCGTACGATCCATTCTATTTCATTCAAACGATCCATTCTAATTCATTCACACGATCCATTCTAATTCATTCGTATGATCCATTCTAATTCATTCCTACGAACTATTCTAATTTATTCGCTCGACACAATCCATTCGTACGATCCATTGTAATCTATTCGTACGATCCATTCTAATTCATTCGTATATCCATTCTAATTCATTCTCACAAATGTAACCTTTCTAATTCGTTTGTACGATCTATTCTAATTCATTTGTACGATCCATTCTAATTCATTCGTACGATCCATTCTAATTCATTCGCACGATCCATTCTAATTCATTCGCTCGAATGTATCCATTCTAATTCATTCGTACGATCCATTCTAATGCATTCGTACGATCCATTCTAATTCATTACTACGATCCATTCTAATTCATTCGTATGATCTATTCTAATTCATTCGCACGAATGTAACCATTCTAATCCATTCGTACGATCCATTCTTATTCATTCCTACGAATGTATCCATTCTAGTTCATTCGTACGCTCCATTCTAATTCATTCGTACGCTCCATTCTTATTCATCGCACAAATGTATCCATTCTAACTCATTCGCACAATCCATTCTAATTCATTCGTACGATCCATTCGAATTCATTCGTATGATCCATTCTAACTGATTCGGTAGATCCATTCTAATTCATTAGTACGATCCATTCTAATTCATTCGCATGATCCAATCTAATTTATTCGTACGATCTATTCTAATTCATTTGTAATATCTATTCTAATTCATTCGCTCGAATGTATCTATTCTAATTCATTCGTACGAATGAATTATAATGCATCGTACAAATGAATTAGAATGGTTACATTCGTGCGAATGAATTAGAATGGATCATAGGAATAAATTAGAATGGATCGTGCGAATGAATTAGAATGGATTGTACGAATGAATTAGAATGGATCGTACGAATGAATTAGAATGGATCGAATGAATGAATTAGAATGGATCGTACGAATGAATTAGAATGGATTGTGCGAATGAATTAGAATGGATCGTATGAATAAATTAGAATGGATCATACGAATGAATTAGAATGGATCGTGCGAATGAATTAGAATGAATCGTACGAATGCATTAGAATGGATCGTACGAATGAATTAGAATGAATCGTACGATCCATTCTAATTCATTCCTCTGATCCATTCTAATTCATTCGCACAAATGTATCCATTCGAATTCATTCGTACAATCCATTCTAATTCATTCGCACGATCCATTCTAATTCATTCGTATGATCCATTCTAATTCATTCCTACGATCTATTCTAATTCATTTGCTCGAATGTATCCATTCTAATTCATTCGTTCGATCCATTCTAAGTCATTCGTATGATTCATTCAAATTCATTCGCACGATCCATTCTTATTCATTCGTATGATCCATTCTAATTCATTCGTACGATCCATTCTAATTCTTTCGTATGAACCATTCTAATTCATTCGTACGATCCATTCTTATTCATTCGCACAAATGTATCTATTCTAATTTATTTGTACAATGCGTTCTAATCCATTCGTACGATCCATTCTAATCCATTCGTACGATCCATTCTAATTCATTCGCATGAATGTAACCATTCTAATTCATTCGTACGATCCATTCTAATCCATTCGTACGATCCATTCTAATCCATTCGCACGAATGTATCCCTTCTAATTCATTTGCACGATCCATTCTAATTCATTCCTATGATCCATTCTAATTCATTCATACGATCCATTCTAATTCATTCGCTCGAATGTATCCATTCTGATTCATTCGTACGATCCATTTTAATTCGTTCATATGATCCATTCTAATTCGTTCGTACGATCCAATCTAATTCGTTCGTACGATCCATTCTAATTCATTCGCACGATCCATTCTAATTCATTTGTACGATCCATTTTAATTCATTCGCATGATCCATTCTAATTCATTCGTATGATACATTCGTGCGAATGAATTAGAATGGATCACATGAATGAATTAGAATGGATCGTGCGAATGAATTAGAATGGATCGTACGAATGAATTAGAATGGATTGTGAGAATGAATTAGAATGGATCGTATAAATGAATTAGAATTGTTACATTCGTGCGAATGAATTAGAATGGATCGTACGAATGGTTAAGAATGGATCGTATGAATGGATTAGAATGGATCGTACGAATGAATTAGAATGGATACATTCGAGCGAATGAATTAGAATGGATCGTACGAATGAATTAGAATGGATCGTACGAATGGATTAGAATGGATCGTACGAATGGATTAGAATGTATCGTACGAATGAATTAGAATGGATCATACAAATGAATTAGAAAGGTTACATTCGTGAGAATGAATAAGAATGGATCGTATGAACGAATTAGAATGGATCGTATGAATGAATTAGAATGGATACATTCGTGCGAATGAATTAGAATGGATCGGACGAATGAATTAGAATTGATCGTGCGAACGAATTAGAATGTATCTTACGATTGAATTTGAATGGATCGTACGAATAAATTTCTAATTCAGTCATATGAATGTATCCATTTTAATTCATTCGTACGATCCATTCTAATTCGTACGATCCATTCTAATCCATTCGTACGATCCATTCTAATCGATTCGTACGATCCATTCTAATTCATTCGTACGATCCATTCTTATTCATTCATACAAATGTATCCATTCTAATTCATTCGTACGATCCATTCTAATTAATTCCTACGATCCATTCTAATTCATTCGCACGAATGTATCCATTCTAATTCATTTGCACGATCCATTCTAATTCATTCCTATGATCCATTCTAATTCATTTGTACGATCCATTCTAATTCATTCGCTCGATCCATTCTAATTCATTCGTACGATTCATTCTAACTCATTCCTATGATCTAATTCATTCGTATGATCCATTCTAATCCATTCGTACGATCCATTCTAATTCATTCGTACGAATGTATCCATTCTAATCCATTCGTACGATCCATTCTAATCTATTCGTACGATCCATTCTAATTCATTCGCACGAATGTAACCATTCTAATTCATTCATATGATCCATTCTAATCCATTCGTATGATCCATTCTAATTCATTCCTACGATCCATTCTAATTCATCCGCACGAATGTATCCATTCTAATTCATTTGCACGATCCATTCTAATTCATTCCTATGATCCATTCTAATTCATTCGTACAATCCATTCTAATTCATTCGCTCGAATGTATCCATTCTAATTCATTCGCACGATCTATTCTAATTCTTTCATATGATCCATTCTAATTCATTCGCACGAATGTATCCATTATAATTCATTCGTACAATCCATTCTAATTCATTCGCACGATCCATTCTAATTCATTCCTATGATCCATTCTAATTCATTCGTATGATCTATTCTTATTCATTCGCACAAATGTATCCATTCTAATTCATTTGCACGATCCATTCTAATTCATTCCTATGATCCATTCTAATTCATTCGTACGATCCATTCTAATTCATTCGCTCGAATGTATCCATTCTAATTCATTCGTACGATCCATTCTAATTCGTTCATACGATCCATTCTAATTCGTACGAATGAATTAGAATGGATCGTACGAATGAATTAGAATTGATACATTCGAGCGAATGAATTAGAATGGATCGTACGAATGAATTAGAATGGATCATAGGAATGAATTAGAAAGGATCGTGCAAATGAATTAGATTGGATACATTCGTGCGAATGAATTAGAATAGATCATACGAATGAATTAGAATGGATCTTACGAATGAATTAGAATGGATCGTGTGAATGAATTAGAATGAATCGTACGAATGAATTAGAATGGATCGTACGAATGAATTAGAATGGATACTGTTTGGGGGATTTTTCACTGGTCCGTGCGGGCTGCCTGCAAGACAAAGAAAAAGCATGAGAACGGCTGGCTCCCTTAGGAGCGCAGACCCTCCGACGCTCAAGTCAGTCTCAGTTGATTGATGGAGCGTGGTCGTAGACAAAAGTGGTAGGGATGGGGGTTCCGAACCTGTACTCTGGAGCCTGGGGGTGGGCATTTATAGACATTGGCGACTTATGGTGGCCCGACACGTGGAGATTCTTTCCAGCGCCTTCTAGACCCCCACGTTCTGGCTCGCGTGGGTCTCTGACAGTCCTTGGTACTCGCACCCCTGACATTCTTTGTCGTTGAGCCTGCTAGGCGGTTTGAGTGGGGGAGAGCATCTTTCTTATTGTTGCTAGGTGGCTCTTCCAGAATATTCAAGTCTGGGAGGTCTCAACACTGACTCTGGCGGGCTTCCGTGGACTACAATCATCCACGTAGCTTCAGTGGGGTTTCGACACCTGGCATCCCTTCATGCTGTTCTAATGCGGCGACCTCAGGGAGGAAGCAAAGGCGAGCTCCCCCTTCATTACTCCACCTTCTCTTCCACATTTATCAATAGTCGGACCTCGCAGGAGCGACCTCTTCGATAAGCAGGGGGGTCTTGGCGAGCTTGGGCGACTTCCGGAGCGGGCTAGGGGTGAACTCCTGAGTGAGCTTAGGCGATCTTATGAGCGAGCTCTTAACCTAAGGCCCCTTCAGCCCAATGTGGATCTCGCTCCCTGTCAAGGTGATTTGGCGAGCTTAGGCGAGCTAAGGCGAGCTCCTGAGCGAGCTTGGACGAGCTCCTGAGCGAGCTTGGGCGAGCTTGGGCGAGCTCTTGCGTGAGTTTGGGCGAGCTTGGGCGAGCTCTTGCGCGAGCTTGGGCGAGCTTAGGTGAGCTTGGGCGAGCTTGGGCGAGCTCTTTGCCCAATGTGGATCCCGCTCCCTGTCAAGATGACTTGGCGAGCACGGGTGGGCTTGGGCGAGCTTGGGCGAGCTCTTTGCCCAATGTGGATCCCGCTCCCTGTCAAGATGACTTGGTGAGCACGGGTGGCGGGGCTGACTCCTGGGCGAGTTCCCCATCTCTTGGAATCCTAGGGTCTATGAGATCCGTAGGCAAGGGGGAACTGGTGTCGTGCGTGGGGAACCAGGGGCGGGCTGTTGGCGAGCTAGGAGGCGAGCTTATTCGGATGAGGGCTCCGACTCCTGGACGGATTTTAGCTACCCCCAATATTACCCCCTCCTGAGGGAGCGACCAAGGAGACTTTGACGCTTGCTCAGGAGTCTTATTGCACACGCCGATTGGGTTGGACGCACCAGTCATTGGCAACCTCCACCCCGTGAGCTGCGTGCTCCTGCCGTGGGCGGTCTGCGCCGAGAGTTTTGATTGCCAGTATTTCACAAACGCTGGGCGGGCCGCGAGTATCAGCCACGAGCGATCTTCTTCCGGTACGAGCTTGCCACACACGGTCAGGGTCTGCTTCGGGCGAGCTTGGGCGCCTGCCGTGGGCGATCCGCGTCGAGAGTTTTGACTGCCAGTATTTCACAAACGCTGAGCGGGCCGCGAGCATCAGCCACTAGCGATCTCCTTCCGGTGCGAGCTTGCCACACGCGGTCAGGGTCTACTTCGGGCGAGCTTGGGCGCCTGCCGTGGGCGATCCGCGTCGAGAGTTTTGACTGCCAGTATTTCACAAACGCTGGGCGGGCCGCGAGCATCAGCCACGAGCGATCTCCTTCCGGTGCGAGCTTGCCACACGCGGTCAGGGTCTGCTTCGGGCGAGCTTGGGCGCCTGCCGTGGGTGATCCGCGTCGAGAGTTTTGACTGCTAGTATTTCACAAACGCTGGGCGAGCCGCGAGCATCAGCCACAAGCGATCTCCTTCTGGTGCGAGCTTGCCACACGCGGTCAGGGTCTGCTTCGGGCGAGCTTGGGCGCCTGCCGCGGGCGATCTTGTGACTGGGGTATCGCTCCAAATCTCCAACGGTCGCTTCATCTTAAATGCAGTGCGAGGCTCGATGTTGATACAATGAATCTCATCATGAGGTCCCGATCGGCACGAGACACATGTCTCCTTCTTATTCGCTCTTTTTTTTGTCAGTAAAGGACAGCGTCGGTGCCGGCACAGCCTTTTCCCACGCGTGGTCCACGTGGCATCGCCTGATTGGAAAAAAGCAAGCTGTCGCTTCAACCGTCGGCGTGTCGCCTCGTTGGGCGCACTCGAGTATTAACTGCGGCCCAATTCACCTGCCTCTCACCCGTCTATAAATAAGGGATGGGGAGCGATTTTCACCGCTGCGTGAAAACAGCTCTCCCTTTTTTCTTCGCTTTCAGCTCGCCTTAGACGCTTTCAGCTCGCCTTAGACGCTTTCAGCTCGCCCTAGACCTTCTTTGCTTCCATGGCCTCCACTACTGCTGCTTCCTCTTCTGCTGCTGCTGCTGCTACGGTACCCTTTCAGGGGGAACCTCTCAATGTTGCCCCCATATCGGTGCGCGAACCTGGCGCCGAGGAGGTTTCCTCAAGGGAGCCTGCCGTCGTCTGGTTCAACGATATCAGCGGCGCGCTGGTCCCTGCTAGCCTACGCTCTGCGACGAACATCCCTCAGGAGCTTGCCATCCTGCCCTTCTCACACTCAGGGAGGCCGCTTTCCGGCACGGCGGTCTCCGTGGGGCAGATTTGGTCAGGGCTCCGGCTACCCCTGAACCACCTTACTAGCGAGCTACTGGAACTGGCGGGTTTATGCCCTGCTCAGCTTCCAGGAAACTCGTGGGGGATCCTCTACGGGCTCTCTCGAATTGAGGAAGCCCTCAACGTGAGGATCCCCCTCGCCTACCTCCTGAAGAAATGGTTCCTCAAGCCGGGGACCACCTTCAGCGAGGTGGACTGCGGCCAGTTTTACCTTACTGGCCGCACTGGCGAGCTGCTCCCGTTCTCCGCCGTAGAGAACAAGGACAGGTACTGGAAACAGTATCCGTTCATCGTTGAGGGCGAGTGGCGGGGTCCTTGCACCGGTGTCCCGTCTTTTCCCGGCAGGCCGCCCCTTCCCGTCTTCAAGGAGATTGCGGAGTACCGGGCGAAGGGGAAGAAATGCATTACCGCGGCTCGAGAGAAATCTCTCGATGACGTGATCTTGTACTTCCTCGGGGGACAAACTCCCGAGAAAGTCCTCGCTCCGGACTTCTCCTTCCTATGGAAGGATCTCCGGACTGGCGTCGTCACCACCCGACAGAAGGTGATGCGCAAGAAGGCGGCGGTCTCCCGCCGCGCCGGCTCGACCTCCGCGGTTGCTCCGGCGACCTCCGCGGCTGGGACCTCGGCGAAGAAGGGGAAGAAGCAGGCTTCCCCCATCAAGGTCGCCGACAAGGACACCCTCGAGATGCTTCGCGAGGAGGACGTCGCCCTACCTCCGCCACTAGCCCGCGAAGCAGCCCCAGGTCAGGCGACCTCCCTCTCTATTCTTCCTCCGAGGGTCCCAATCCCGGAGCCTCGACATTGTCGTATCTCTTTTGTCGAGCCCGAGGATCCACGCGTCGAGCTTCTTCTCAGCATAACGGAAGTGGAATCCCCAATGGCTGAAGTGTTGATGCGCGGATTCCCAGGTGACCCTTCTAAGCCTTTATTTATTGCGGTGATGACCCCAGAGATGGAGGGCGCCTCACAGCAGAAGAAGAAGAAGAAAGCTCCTTCTGCCCGCCCATCGGGAGAGGACGTCATCGTTCGGGAGGCTCGCGAAGCCTTCCGGCGAGTCCTCGAGGAGCGGAGGAAGGCCGCCCTCGCAGAGGCGGGCTTGGGATCAGCCGACGATCTCAGCACGACCTCCAGCTCCGACGACGAGGAGCGAGCTTCGGGAGATGAGCCCGCGCCTGCAATTGCGGGGCCTCCCCCGCCCTTCGAGGGGCCGGCTCCGCCGAGCTTAACCCCTCCTGCGCCTGCTCCGAGCGAGACTCCAGCACCGGCTGCGCCTGCTCCCAGCACCCCCGCGCTCTCGGCTCCCAGCGCCCTCGAGCGCGCCCGCGCCCACCGTTTTTGGTGCGCCCGCACCTACTGCCCCCAGCGCGCCTACGCCCTCCGTTCCGGCTGCTCCTGCCCTCAGCGTGCCCGCACCCGCTGCTGCCAGTGCGCCCGCGCCCGCTGCTCCTAGTGCGCCCGCGATCGCGCCCGCGCCCGCGCCTGCCGATTCCAGTGCGCCCGCGCCCGCACTCGCGCCCGCGCCCGCGGCTTCCAGTGCGCCTGCACGTACTGCCCCCAGCGCGCCTACGCCCTCTGCACCGGCTGCTCCTGCCCTCCGTGCGTCCGCACCCATGGCTCCCAGCGCGCCCGCGCCCACGCCCGCGCCCGCTGCTTCCAGCGTGCCCGCACCCACCGCTCTCACGGCTCCTAGCCTCCCGGAGGAGCTGAGCGGGCTGGTCTACTGGTCTCCGGACCTAGGGGCCATCCTGGATGATCTTCCGAGCTAAAGCTCGGAAGCCTCGGACCCAGACTTACCCGGGCAAGGGGGAGCCGCCGCGCCTCCCCCTATCAATGAAGGGGTTGCCGGCGCTCAAGGGGCCGAGCCCGCCGCTACTTCCGTCGTTGCGCCCCCTCCAGCTACTTCCGCCGAGGCGAGCCAGGCGGGCTCCTCCCCTGGTGACCCCGAGCGCACCCCTTACTTCACGCGGGAGATCCTGGGGTGTAACATTTTCGCCCGGACTCCCTATATCGTCCTCATCAACCGGCTCCTCGTGGTAAGATTACCTTCACACTTTTTTGTCCCAAATCTCTTTCTGTTCTAACCTTTAACTCTTAACTGTTTCCCCTTGCCGTAGGTAGAGCGGGTCAGCCGGGCTCTCGCCGATGAGGTCGCTGGTGTTGCGGGGGAGACGGTTGCCCTCTACGATGACACTCTCCACGGCGCGGAGAGGAGAGTAGACGAGCACATCCTCCGGCTTCGCCAGATGGACCACTCCGGCGAGCTCCGAGCTGAGGTGGACCGGCTGCGCGCAGCAGGCCGCCTCTGTTGATATAGAGGTTGCCCAGCTGCGCCAGCGGGCTGCCACTCTCACCACGGGGCTAGCCTCGGTCAAGGGTGCTCGTGCCCGTGCCCTCGTGGACCTACAAGAGGCGATCAAAGCCAAAGAGGCCGCCCAGAAAGAGATTCTCGAGCTCCGCAGCCAGGTGGCGGCCTCCAGGGACGAGATCGCGGTGCTGAAAGAGGCACATCTCCGTGACCTCCACTCCCAGTGAGAACGTCTCCAGTCGCAGCTGGGCGAGCTCCTCCAGAAGGGCGCGCTGGACGCCATCGAGAAATATAAGGCCGAAAGGTCGAAGAAGAGGAAGCGCAGCGACGACGATGGCGCGGGTGCTGGCCCAGCCTAGGGCCTTATCTTTTGTAACCCTTTTGTAATTTTTAACAATGAATGATAGATCTTTTTGAGTCCGCCTATTTCTTTTTCTCTGTGTTTCTTTTCTTTTCTTTTTGTGAGCCCGCCCACGAGTCCGCTTGAAAGCGTTTCGCAGCGGCCTTGAGGGTCATACCCCGGACGAGGCAGATAATTTCGATTCAATCATTTTATTTTAAAATATATGCAAACGAAAAACTCGGCATGCTCGCTAAAACTCGATAGTCTCTGAGCCCGGAAAAGATAAGCGAACCAAAATATCTTAAAAACTTCCCTACACTCAGAGACTTAAATCATTTTTATTTTTGAAGGAAACTAATAAGTGCTAGCTGCCCCCTGCCCGGTTAAATTCCCCCGAAGGTCCTGTTTGCTGGCCATGCCCTTTGAGGGGTATGCCCACGCCAGGATGCTTCCGTTCATGGCAGGTGAACGCGAAGGATCCCAGTTAGGTTTAGAGTCTACTAGACAGCGGCCTTCCCCAGGAATCTCAAGGTCGCCCACTGGCTGCCTCTGAGGATCCCGGTCCTGCTTTAAGTCCGCACAACGGCGGACTACCTCGGGAATCTCAAGGTTGCCCATTGGCTGCTTCTGAGGATCCCGGTCTTGCTTTAAGTCCGCACAACGGCGGACTGCCCCGGGAATCTCAAGGTCGCACACTGGCTGCCTCTGAGGATCCCGGTCTTGCTTTAAGTCCGCACAATGGCGGACTGCCCCGGGAATCTCAAGGTCGCACACTGGCTGCCTCTGAGGATCCCGGTCTTGCTTTAAGTCCGCACAACGGCGGACTACACTTTATAGATCATGCGGGCTCTTGCTGCGCCGAGCTTCCGAGTTAAATTATTTGTTGAAACGTCCATCGTTCATTCATAACATCTTCAGAAGACGATTTACAAAATTCCTTGGTCTTATGCATAAAACTTGCGAAGGTGCAAAGCATTCCAAGGTCGCTCTAACAGGTCGCCCTCAGCGGTCATCAACCGGTAAGCCCCCGAGCTTCCTGCTTCGTGTACTATGTAGGGGCCTTCCCAGTTCGCCGCGAGCTTTCCTGCATTAGGCTCTTGTGTGTTTGCGAACACCTTTCTCATCACCATGTCGCCAGTCTTGAATGCCCGATGGCGGACTCTTTTGTCATACGCACGCTTCATTTCCTGTCTATATCCGGCGAGGTGTAGATTGGCGCGCTCTCGTCTTTCTTCGAGCTGATCGAGGGAGTTAGCGAGGTCCCGAGATGAACGATCTTCATTCCATCCTCGCCGCCGATGTTGACCTCTTGCAGCGGCTCGGCAACGGGAAAACTTCCTCTCTGGGACCCTGGTAGGCGACCTTTCTCCTCGAGCTCAAGATCCATACCGCTCCCACCCGGGGGTGAAGTAGGGGATCTAAGCGAGGCGACCTCTCTCAGGCTTTGAGGGAGCCCGCCCGTGGTGGGCGTTAATTGCTAGGAGGGTGCGGGCCTCTTGGCCTCAGCGACCTCAATGTCTGCGAGGTGAAAGACGTCCTGCTCGCACCTGGTAGCAGCGACCTGGGCCCCTCTAATTACCACGACCCCTCCGTTGGTGGGGAACTTGAGGGCCTGGTGATTAGGCGAGGACACCTCTTTCATCTGCCTTAGCCAAGGTCGCCCTAGGATGGCATTGAAAGCGGACTGCCCATCAACCACCGCGAAGCAGACTTGACATACCTCCGGGCCCGCCGTTACGGTGAGGGTTATCTCCCCTGCCACCTTAGCGACCTCGCCAGTGAAACCGGTGAGCGAGCCCGTTGAGGGAGACAAGTCAACTTGTCTCAACGCCATTCGCTGGAAGGCCGATAAGAACAGAATATCTACGGCACTTTCCGGGTCAACCAGGACCCGCCTTACCTCGATGTTCGCCATCATAAGGCGTATGACGAGGGGATCATTGTGGGGGGTAACCACCCCGGCCATGTCCTCCTCCGAGAACCAAATAAAGTCTCGGGCTTCTATCCTTGGGGTTTGGAGTAATACAGGGGTTAGGGAAACGGAGAATACCTTCTGGGCCCGCTCCATCTCTCTAACTTGTCGACGAACCTCGTTGCTAGATCTTGGGCCGCTCAGGTGCCCGTTGATAGTGTGACAGACCGCCGGCCCTCCTGGGGGAGGACGCGGCAGGGCGGGCTCAGCGGGGCCGGCGCTGGTATCACCTCGAATCTCCTGGGAGGCGAAATAAACTGATCCAAATGGCCTTGGGCGACCAAGTCCTCGAGGTGGTTCTTCGGAGCCCGGCATCTGTTGGTGTGATGCCCGGGGCTGCGATGAAAAGCGCACCGCCGCGTGTTATCGGTAGAGCCGGGCTCCCCGACCTGCAGGGGTGGCGGGTACTGAAAGAAAGGTTCATTCCGGATCTGGTGAAAAATTTACCTTGGCGAGTGGGTTAACACGGTGAAATCCTGCTCACCGGGTCTCAGAGGCAGGCGCCAGTTCGCCGGCCTTCTAGCAACTACCGCGGGGATTTCAGCGGGCTGTACGGCAGGAGCTGCGGGCGGTCCGGGCAAAGGTACCGCTGGAGGTACCTCCCGCCTCTCCACGGCCTTAACGACGAGAGGTCGCAGGGCCGCAGGAGGTCGCTGCTCGACTGCCTTCCCTTTTCGATCTAACAACGCATCTTCGAGCTTGATGTGTTGCTGGACAAGGGCGAAGAGCTCGACCATCGTGTGAGGATCTTTGATCACCAGCGCGTCATAAAGTTTGCTCCCCTCGGGGAGGGCGTTCCGGAAGGCGCTCACCGTCGTGCGATCTTGACCGACCGCGTCCTCGAGGGCGAGGTAGGCGCTTCGAAAGCGCGTCGCGAAACTTCGCAGGGTTTCGCGGGCTCCCATGGCCAAGGTGAAGAGGGACTCGATCCTCTTAGGGGGTTGTATGTTGCAGCGGTACTGCTCTAGAAATAACCTAGAGAGAGTTGGGAAGTCTGGAATGGTGCCCGACGGCAATTTGTGGAACCAGTTTAACGCCGAGCCTGTCAAGCTACTCGGGAAAGCCCGGCACAAAACATGATCTTGGTCTCGGAAGAATAACAGCTTCCGGTGAGCCAAGAGATGGTCGACTGGGTCTTGCGATCCATCGAACAGTACGAACTTGGGCGGGGTCCAATGGTGGGGGAAACCTCCTTGGTGTACCTCGCTCATGAAGGGCGAGCTGCCTCCGTGGGCGGCGAGGTCTTCCAGCAGGTCTACCGTCGCGTTAGGTCGCTGTCAGTGCCCGGGGAAAACTCCCAGAGGCTGCTGCGCAGGTCCTAGGCGACTGTGCACGCTCCCTCGAGGGAGGTTCGGATCCACCTCGCGGCGACCCTCGGGGGCTACCGCTCGGCGGCCTCCTCGCTGTTCGCCAGCGGATTCCTTCAGCGTGGCGGTTGGTCTGTGGGAGGCCGTTGCCTTTCGAGCTTCGGAAGGTATAGCCACCGTGGGCTCTTTCCCTCGTCGTCGATGGCGTGGGTCGCGATCCCGCTCTAGAGACCTCGCCTCTGACTCATTAGAATCAGCGCTCCGGCTACGGCGGCGAGGGATGGTCGCCCGCGAGGTCGTCTGGTTGCTAGACCGCTGGGTTACTAGCTTCTGCAGCCTCGTAAGCGGGGTTTCCGGCACCCTGCGCACGGCCTCTCTCTCGATGGGGGGTTCCGGATGGGAAACCTGCCGAGCCGGAATGGTCGTGGGCGGGCGTGATATTGAAGCTGGTGGTCGCATCGGAGATGCCGTCTTCGCCAGCCCTGACCGTCGGCTGGCCACCGGAACCTAATGCAGTCGCGTCAGTTCCTCCATCATGGCCCGCTGGGTGGCCAACATCTCCAACAGGAGCTGGTCACTGAGCGGGACGTGGGGCTGGGGGGCCTCAACGGGGGGTTTGCTGCGCACAGACCTCGCACGGGTCCTTGGTCGCCTGCATCCCCTCATCACCGGAGCCATCCCTGGGTTACGAGAGCCCACGGCGTTCAACCGCGTAATCGTGGGCGTTCTCGTAGGAACCAGTCGAAATATCCCACAGACGGTGCCAAATGTTTGGGGGATTTTTTACTGGTCCGTGCGGGCTGCCTGCAAGACAAAGAAAAAGCGTGAGAACGGCTGGCTCCCTTAGGAGCGCAGACCCTCCGACGCTCAAGTCAGTCTCAGCTGATTGATGGAGCGTAGTCGTAGACGAAAGTGGTAGGGATGGGGGTTCCGAACCTGTACTCTGGAGCCTGGGGGTGGGCATTTATAGACATTGGCGACCTATGGTGGCCCGACACGTGGAGATTCTTTCCAGCGCCTTCTAGACCCCCACGTTCTGGCTCGCGTGGGTCTCTGACAGTCCTTGGTACTCACACCCCTGACATTCTTTGTCGTCGAGCCTGCCAGGCAGTTTGAGTGGGGGAGAGCATCTTTCTTGTTGTTGCCAGGTGGCTCTTCCAGAATATTCAAGTCTGGGAGGTCTCAACACTGACTCCGGCGAGCTTCCGTGGACTACAATCGTCCACGTAGCTTCAGTGGGGTTTCGACACCTGGCATCCCTTCATGCTGTTCTAATGCGGCGACCTCAGGGAGGAAGCAAAGGCGAGCTCCCCCTTCATTACTCCACCTTCTCTTCCACATTTATCAAGAGTCGGACCTCGCAGGAGTGACCTCTTCGATAAGCAGGGGGTCTTGGCGAGCTTGGGCAAGCTCCGGAGCGGGCTAGGGGCGAACTCCTGAGTGAGCTTGGGCGATCTCATGAGCGAGCTCTTAACCTAAGGCCCCTTCAGCCCAATGTGGATTTCGCTCCCTGTCAAGGTGATTTGGCGAGCTTAGGCGAGCTCCTGAGCGAGCTTGGACGAGCTCCTGAGCGAGCTTGGGCGAGCTTGGGCGAGCTCCTGAGCGAGCTTGGGCGAGCTCCTGAGCGAGCTTGGGCGAGCTCTTGCGCGAGTTTGGGCGAGCTCTTGCGCGAGCTTGGGCGAGCTTAGGTGACCTTGGATGAACTTGGGCGAGCTCTTGGCCCAATGTGGATCCCGCTCCCTGTCAAGATGACTTGGCGAGCACGGGTGGGCTTGGGCGAGCTTGGGCGAGCTCTTTGCCCAATGTGGATCCCGCTCCCTGTCAAGATGACTTGGCGAGCACGGGTGGCGGGGCTGACTCCTGGGCGAGTTCCCCATCTCTTGGAATCCTAGGGTCTATGAGATCCGTAGGCAAGGGGGAACTGGTATCGTGCGCGGGGAACCAGGGGCGGGCTGTTGGCGAGCTAGGAGGCGAGCTTATTCGGATGAAGGCTCCGACTCCTGGACGGATTTTAGCTACCCCCAACAGATACATTTGTACGAATGAATTTGAATGGATCGTACGAATGGATTAGAATAGATACATTTGTGCGAATGAATTAAATTGCATCGTACGAATGAATTTGAATGGATTGTACGAATGAATTAGAATTGATCGTACGAATGAATTAGAATGGATACATTCGAGCGAATGAATTAGAATGGATCATACGAATGAATTAGAATGGATACATTTGTGCGAATGAATATGAATGGATTGCACGAATTGAATTAGAATGGATCATATGAATGAATTAGAATAGATCGTGCGAATGAATTAGAATTGATCATACGAATGAATTAGAATGGATCGTACGAATGAATTAGAATGGATCATATGAAAGAATTAGAATGGATCGTGCGAATGAATTAGAAAGAATCGTACGAATGAATTAGAATGGATTGTACGAATGAATTAGAATGGATCATACAAATGAATTAGAATAGATTATACAAATGAATTAGAAAGGTTACATTCATGAGAATGAATTAGAATGGATCATACGAATGAATTAGAATGGATCGTACGAATGAATTAGAATTGATACATTCGAGCGAATGAATTAGAATGGAACGTACGAATGAATTAGAATGGATCATAAGAATGAATTAGAATGGATCGTGCAAATGAATTAGAATGGATACATTCGTGCGAATGAATTAGAATAGATCGTAGGAATTAATTAGAATGGATCGTACGAATGAATTAGAATGGTTACATTCGTGCGAATGAATTAGAATGGATCATAGGAATGAATTAGAACGGATCGTGCGAATGAATTAGAATGGATCGTACAAATGAATTAGAATGGATCGTACGAATGAATTAGAATGGATACATTTGTGCGAATGAATTAGAATAGATCGTGCGAATAAATTAGAATGGATCGATCGTATGAATGAATTAGAATGGATCGTGCGAATGAATTAGAATGGATCGTACGAATGAATTAGAATGGATCGAACAAATGAATTAGAATGGATACATTCGAGCGAATGAATTAGAAAAGATCGTAGGAATGAATTAGAATGGATCATACGAATGAATTAGAATGGATCGTGTGAATGAATTAGAAAGGATCGTACGAATGAATTAGAATGGATATATTCGTGCGAATGAATTAGATTGCATCGTACGAATGAATTTCAATGGATCGTACAAATGAATTAGAAAGGTTACATTTGTGAGAATGAATTAGAATGGATCGTACGAATGAATTAGAATGGATCGTACGAATGGATTAGAATGGATCATACGAATGAATTAGAATGGATCGTACGAATGAATTAGAATGGATTGTACGAATGAATTAGAATAGATACATTTGTGCGAATGAATTAGAATGGATCGTGCGAATGAATTAGAATGGATCGTACGAATGAATTTGAATAGATATATTTATGCGAATGAATTAGAATGGATCGAACGAATGAATTAGAATGGATATATTTGTGCGAATGAATTAGAATAGATCATACGAATAAATTAGAATGGATCGTACGAATGAATTAGAATGGATACATTTGTGCGAATGAATTAGAATGGATCGTATATTCGTGCAAATAAATTAGAATGGATCGTACGAATAAATTATAATGGATCCACCGAATGAGTTAGAATGGATCATACGAATGAATTAGAATGGATCGTACGAATGAATTAGAATGGATTGTGCGAATATATTAGAATGGATCGTATGAATGAAAAAATATGGATCGTACGAATGGATTAGAATGGATCGTACGATGCAATCTAATTCATTCTAATTCATTCGCACGAATGTTTCTAATTCATTCGCACGATCTATTCTAATTCATTCGTACGATCCATTCTAATTCATTCGCACGATCCATTCTTATTCATTCATACGATCCAATCTAATTAATTCGCACAATCCATTCTAATCCATACGTACGATCCATTCTACTTCATTCATATGATCCATTCTAACTCATTCGGTGGATCCATTCTAATTTATTCGTACGATCCATTCAAATTCATTCGTACGATGCAATCTAATTCGTTCGCACAAATGTATCTATTCTAATTCATTGGTACAATGCGTTCTAATCCATTCGTACGATCCATTCTAATCCATTCGTACGATCCATTCTAACTCATTCGCACGAATGTAACCATTCTAATTCATTCATACGATCCATTCTAATTCATTCGTACGATCCATTCTAATTCGTTCGTACGATCCATTCTAATTCGTTCGTACGATCCATTCTAATTCGTTCGTACGATCCATTCTAATTCGTTCGTACGATCCATTCTAATTCGTTCGTACGATCCATTCTAATTCATTCGTACGATCCATTTTAATTCATTCGCATGATCCATTCTAATTCATTCGTACAATCAATTCTAATTCATTCCTACGATCTACTCTAATTCATTCGCTCGAATGTATCCATTCTAATTCATTCGTACGATCCATTCTTATTCATTCGTACGATCCATTCAAATTCATTCGCATGATCCATTCTAATTCATTCGTATGATCCATTCTAATTCATTCTCACGAATGTAACCTTTCTAATTCATCTGTATGATCCATTCTAATTCATTCGTACGATCCATTCTAATCCATTCGTACGATCCATTCTAATCAATTCGTACGATCCATTCTAATTCATTCGCACGAATGTATCCATTCTAATCCATTCTAATTCATTCGCTTGAATGTATCCAATCTAATTCATTCGTACGATCCATTCTAATTCATTCATCCGATCCATTCTAATTCATTCGCACGAATGTATCCATTCTAATTCATTCATACAATCTATTCTAATTCATTCGCACGATCCATTCCAATTCATTTGTATGCTCTATTCTAATTCATTCGTACGATCCATTCTAATTCATTCGCTCGAATGTATCCATTCTAATTCATTCGTACGATCCATTCTAATTCATTCGTACGATCCATTCTAATTCATTCTCACGAATGTAACCTTTCTAATTCATTTGTATGATCCATTATAATTCATTCGTACGATCCATTCTAATCCATTCGTACGATCCATTCTAATCCATTCGTACGATCCATTCTAACTCATTCGTGCGATTCATTCTAATTCATTCGCTCGAATGTATCCACTCTAATCCATTCTAATTCATCGCACGAATCTGTTTTAATTCATTCGCACGAATGTATCCATTCTAATTCATTCGTGCGAATGAATTAGAACGGATTCGTGCGATGAATTAGAATGGATCGTACGAATGAATTAGAATGGATCGTACGAATGGATTAGAATGGATCGTACGAATGGATTAGAATGGATCTTACGAATGGATTAGAATGGATCGTACGAATGAATTAGAATGGATCATACAAATGAATTAGAAAGGTTACATTCGTGAGAATGAATTAGAATGGATCGAACGAATGAATTAGAATGGATCGTACGAATGAATTAGAATGGATACATTCGAGCAAATGAATTAGAATGGATCGTACGAATGAATTAGAATGGATCATACGAATAAATAAGAATGGATCGTGCGAATGAATTAGAATAGATTATACGAATGAATTAGAATGGATACATTCGTGTGAATGAATTAGAATGGATCGGACGAATGATTTAGAATGGATCGTACGAATGAATTATAATGGATACATTCGAGCAAATGAATTAGAATGGATACATTCGTGCCAATGAATTAGAATGGATCGTACGAATGAATTAGAATGGATCGTACGAATGGATTAGAATGGATCGTACGAATGAATTAGAATGGATCATACAAATGAATTAGAAAGGTTACATTCGTGAGAATGAATTAGAATGGATCACGCGAATGAATTTGAATGGATCGTACGAATGAATAAGAATGGATCGTACGAATGAATTAGAATGGATACATTCAAGCGAATGAATTAGAATAGATCGTAGGAATGAATTAGAATGGATCATACGAATGAATTAGAATGGATCGTGCGAATGAATTAGACGATCCATTCTAATCCATTCGTACGATCCATTCTAATTCATTCGCACGAATGTAACCATTCTAATTCATTCGTACAATCCATTCTAATTCATTTGTACGAATGTATCCATTCTAATTCATTCGCACGATCCATTCTAATTCATTCGTATAATCCATTCTAATTCATTCGTACGATCCATTCTAATTCATTCGCACAAATGTATCCATTCTAATTCATTCGTACGATCCATCTAATTCATTCGCACGATCCATTCTAATTCATTCACACAAATGTATCCATTCTAATGCATTCGTACGATCCATTCTAATTCATTCGTACGATCCATTCTAATCCATTCGTACGATCCATTCTAATTCATTCGTACGATCCATTCTAATTCATTCTCACAAATGTAACCTTTCTAATTCATTTGTACGATCCATTCTAATTCATTCGTACGATCCGTTCTAATTCATTCGTGCGATCCATTCTATTTCATTCGTATGATCTATTCTAATTTACTTGTTCAAATATATCCATTCTAATTCATTCGTACGATCCATTCTAATTCATTCGCACGATCCATTCTAATTCATTCGTACGATCCATTCTAATTCATTCCTATGATCAATTCTAATTCATTCGTACAATCCATTCTAATTCAATCGTATGAATGTATCATACGAATGAATTAGAATGGATCATGCGAATGAATTAAAATGGATCGTACAAATGAATTAGAATGGATCGTGCGAATGAATTAGAATGGATAGTACGAATGAATTAGAATGGATCGCACGAATGAATTAGAATGGATCATACGAATGAATTAGAATGGATATATTTGAACGAATAAATTACAATGGATCGTACAAATGAATTAGAATGGATCGTACGAATGGATTAGAATGGATCGTACGAATGGATTAGAATGGATCGTACGAATGGAATAGAATGGATCGTACGAATGAATTAGAATGGATCATACAAATGAACTAGAATGGATATATTTGTGCAAATGAATTAGAATGGATCGTACGAATGAGTTAGAATGGATCGTACGAATGAATTAGAATGGATCGTGCGAATGAATTAAAATGGATCGTGCGAATGAATTAGAATGGATCGTACGAACAAATTAGAATGGATCATACGAACGAATTAGAATGGATCGTACGAATGGATTAGAATGGATCGTACGAATGGATCATGCGAATGAATTAGAATGGATCGTACGAATGAATTAGAATGGATCGTACGAATGAATTTGAATGGATCGTACGAATGAATTAGAATGGATCATAGGATTGAATTAGAATGGATCGTGCAAATGAATTAGAATGGATACATTCGTGCGAATGAATTAGAATGGATTGTAGGAATGAATTAGAATGGATCGTACGAATGAATTAGAATGGTTACATTCGTGCGAATGAATTAGAATGGATCGTACGAATGGATTAGAATGGATCGTACGAATGAATTAGAAAGGTTACATTTGTGAGAATGAATTAGAATGGATCGTACGAATGGATTAGAATGGATCGTACGAATGGATTAGAATGGATCGTACGTATGGATTAGAATGGATCGTACGAACGAATTAGAATGGATTGTACGAACGAATTAGAATGGATCGTATGAACGAATTAGAATGGATCATACGAATGAATTCGAATGGATCATAGGAATGAATTAGAATGGATCGTGCAAATGAATTAGAATGGATACATTCGTGTGAATGAATTAGAATGGATTGTAGTAATGAATTAGAATGGATCGTACGAATGAATTAGAATGGTTACATTCGTGCGAATGAATTAGAATGGATCGAACGAATGGATTAGAATGGATCGTACGAATGGATTAGAACGCATTGTACGAATGAAATAGAATAGATACATTTGTGCGAATGAATTAGATTGCATCGTATGAATGAATTAGAATGGATCGTATGAATGAATTAGAATGGATCATGCGAATGAATTAGAAAAGATCGTATGAATGAATTAGAATAGATCGTACGAATAAATTAGAATGGATCGTGCGAATGAATTAGAATGGATCGTTCGAATGAATTAGAATGGATCCACCGAATGAGTTAGAATGGATCATACGAATGAATTAGAATGGATCGTACGAATGAATTAGAATGGATACGTTCGAGCGAATGAATTAGAATGGATCATACAAATGAATTAGAATGGATCATACGAATGAATTAGAATGGATTGTACGAATGGATTAGAACGCATTGTACGAATGAATTAGAACGGATCGTACGAATGGATTAGCATGGATCGTACGAATGAATTAGAATGGATCGTACGAATGAATTAGAATGGATACATTCGAGCGAATGAATTAGAATGGATCATACGAATGAATTAGAATGGATCATAGGAATGAATTAGAATGGATCGTGCAAATGAATTAGAATGGATACCTTCGTGCGAATGAATTAGAATGGATCGTAGGAATGAATTAGAATGGATCGTACGAATGAATAAGAATGGTTACATTACTGCGAATGATTTAGAATGGATCGTACTAATTAGAATGGATCGTACGAATGAATTAATATGGATACATTCATACGACTGAATTAGAATGGATCGTGCGAATTAATTAGAATGGATTGTACGAATGAATTTGAATGGATACATTTGTGCGATTGAATCTGAATGGATTGTATGAATAAATTACAATGGATCGTACGAATGGATTAGAACGGATCGCACAAATGAATTTGAATGGATCGTACGAATGAATTAGAAGGGATCGTACGAATGAATTAGAATGGATTATACGAATGAATTAGAAGGGATCGTACGAATGAATTAGAAGGGATCGTACGAATGAATTAGAAGGGATCGTACGAATGAATTTGAATGGATCGTACGAATGAATTAGAAGGGATCGTACGAATGCATTAGAATGGATCATACAAATGAATTAAAATGGATCGTACAAATGAATTGGAATGGATCGTACGAATGAATTAGAATACATCATGTGAATGAATTAGAATGGATCGTATGTTTGAATTAGATTGGATTGTGCGAATGAATTAGAATGGATCGTACGAATGAATTAGAATGGATCGTGCGAATGAATTAGAATGGATCGTACGAATGAATTTGAATGGATCGTACGAATGAATTAGAATGGATCGGACGAATGAATAAGAATGGATCGTACGAATGAATTTGAATGGATCGTGCGAATAAATTAGAATGAATCGTATGAATGTATTTGAATGGATCGTACGAATGAATTAGAATGAATCGTATGAACGAATTAGAATGGATCGTACGAACGAATTAGAATGGATCGTCTGAACGAATTAGAAAGGATCGTACGAATGAATTTGAATGGATATATTCGAGCGAATGAATTAGAATGGATACATTCGTGCGAATGAATTAGAATGGATCGCACGAATGAATAAGAATGGATTGTATGAATAAATTAGAATGGATCATAGGAATGAATTAGAATGGATCGTGCAAATGAATTAGAAAGGATCGTACGAATGAATTAGAATGGATATATTCGTGCGAATGAATTAGAATGGATCGTACGAATGAATTAGACTGGATCGTACGAAAAAATTAGAATGGATACATTCATGCAAATGAATTACAATGGATCGTACGAATGAATTAGAATGGATCATACGAATGAATTAGAATGGATCGTACGAATGAATTAGAATGGATCATATGATTGAATTAGAATGGTTACATTCGTGCGAATGAATTAGAATGGATCGTATGAATGGATTAGAATGGATCGTACGAATGGATTAGAACGCAATGTACGAATGAATTAGAATAGATACATTTGTGCGAATGAATTAGATTGTATCGTATGAATGAATTTGAATGGATTGTACGAATGAATTAGAATGGATCGTACGAATGAATTAGAATGGATCGTGCGAATGAATTAGAATGGATCGTACGAATGAATTAGAATGGATCGTGCGAATGAATAAGAATGGATCATACGAATGAATTAGAATGGATACATTTGTGCGAATGAAATAGAATGGATCGAACGAATAGATTAGAATGGATCGTACGAATAGATTAGAATGGATCGTACGAATGAATGAGAATGGATCATACAAATGAATTAGAAAGGTTACATTCGTGAGAATGAATTGGAATGGATCGTACGAATGAATTAGAATGGATCGTATGAATGAATTAGAATGGATCATACGAATGAATTAGAATGGATCGTGCGAATGATCATGCGAATGAAATAGAATGAATCGTACGAATGCATTAGAATGGATCGTACGAATGAATTAGAATGGATACATTTGTGCGAATGAATTGGAATGGATCGTGCGAATGAATTAGAACAGATCATACGAATGAATTAGAATGGATATATTTATGCGAATGAATTAGAATGAATCGTACGAATTCATTAGAATGGATCGTACGAATGTATTAGAATGGATACATTCGTGCGAATGAATTAGAATGGATCGTACGAATAAATTAGAATGGATCGTGCGAATGAATTAGAATGGTGCGAATGAATTAGAATGGATCGTATGAATGAATTAGAATGGATCATAGGAATGAATTAGAATGGATCGTACGAATGAACTAGAATGGATCGTACGAATGAATTAGAATGGATCATACAAATGAATTAGAAAGGTTACATTCGTGAGAATGAATTAGAATGGATCGTACGAATGAATTAGAATGGATCGTGCGAATGAATTAGAATGAATCGTACGAATGCATTAGAATGGATCGTACGAATGAATTAGAATGAATTAGAATATACATTCGTTCGAATGAATTAGAATGGATCGTACGAACGAATTAGAATGGATTGTACGAATGAATTAGAATGGATCGTACGAATGAATTAGAATGGCTACATTCGAGCGAATGAATTAGAATGGATCGTACGAATGAATTAGAATGGATCGTGCGAATGAATTAGAATTGATCATACGAATGAATTAGAATGGATCGTACGAAGGATTAGAACGCATTGTACGAATGAATTAGAATAGATACATTTGTGCGAATGAATTAGATTGCATCGTACGAATGAATTTGAATGGACTGTATGAATGAATTAGAATGGATCGTACGAATGAATTAGAATGGATCATGCGATTAAATTAGAATAGATCGTACGAATGAATTAGAATGGATCGTACGAATAAATTAGAATGGATCGCGCGAATGAATTAGAATGGATCGTACGAATGAATTAGAATGGATCCACCGAATGAGTTAGAATGGATCTTGCGAATGAATTAGAATGGATCGTACAAATGAATTAAAATGGATACATTCGTGCGAATGAATTAGAATGGATCGGACGGATGAATTTGAATTGATCATGCGAATGAATTAGAATGGATCATACGATTGAATAGAATGGATCGTACGAATGAATTAGAATGGATCATACAAATGAATTAGAAAGGTTACATTCGTGAGAATGAATTAGAATGGATCGTACGAATTAATTAGAATGGATCATGCGAATGAATTTGAATGGATCGTACGAATGAATTAGAATGGATCGAACGAATGAATTAGAATGGATACATTCGAGCGAATGAATTAGAATAGATCATAGGAATGAATTAGAATGGATCATACGAATAAATTAGAATGGATCGTGCGAATGAATTAGAATGGACTGTACGAATGAATTAGAATGGATACATTCGTGCAAATGAATTAGAATGGATCGTACGAATGAATTAGAATGGATCGTACGAATGAATTAGAATGAATCGTACGAATGAATTAGAATGGATCGTATGAATGAATTAGAATGGATACATTTGTACGAATAAATTAGAATGGATTGTACGAATGAATTAGAATGAATGTAACCATTCTAATTCATTCGTACGATCCATTCTAATCCATTCGTATGATCCATTCTAATTCATTCGCACGAATGTATCCATTATAATTCATTCGTACAATCTATTCAAATTCATTCGCACGATCCATTCTAATTCATTCGTATGATCCATTCTAATGCATTCCAACGATCTATTCTAATTCATTCGCTCGAATGTATCTATTCTAATTCATTCGTTCGATCCATTCTAATTCATTCGTACGATCCATTCAAATTCATTCGCATGATCCATTCTAATTCTTTCGTACGATCCATTCTAATTCATTCGCACAAATATATCCATTCTAATTCATTCGTACGATCCATTCTAATTCATTCGCTCGAATGTATCCATTCTAATTCATTCGTACGACCCATTCTAATCCATTCGTATGATCCATTCTAATCCATTCGTATGATCCATTCTAATTCATTCGTACAAATGAATTAGAATGGATCGTACATATGAATTAGAATGGATTGTACGAATGGATTAGAACGCATTGTACGAATGAATTAGAAAGGATCGTACGAATGGATTAGAATGGATCGACTTCCTACGAATGAGTTAGAATGGATCATACGAATGAATTAGAATGGATCATACGAATGAGTTAGAATGGATCATACGAATGAAATAGAATGGATCATACGAATGAATTAGAATGCATCATATGAATGAATTAGAATGGTTACATTCGTGCGAATGAATTAGAATGGATCGTACGAATAGATTAGAATGCATTGTACGAATGAATTAGAATAGATACATTTGTGCGAATGAATTAGATTGCATCGTACGAATGAATTTGAATGGATTGTACGAATGAATTAGAATGGATCGTACGAATAAATTTGAATGGATCATACGAATGAATTAGAATAGATATATTCATGCGAACAAATTAGAATGGATCGTACGAATGAATTAGAAAGGATCGTATGAACGAATTAGATTGGATCGTACGAATGAATTAGAATGGATATATTCGTGCGAATGAATTAGAATGGATCGAATAAATGAATTACAATGGATCATACGAATGAATTAGAATGGATCGTACGAATGAATTAGAATGGATCGTACGAATGAATTAGAATGGATCGTACAAATGAATTAG
Organism: Chamaelirium japonicum; assembly: GCA_947650365.1. Taxonomy (NCBI): domain Eukaryota; kingdom Viridiplantae; phylum Streptophyta; class Magnoliopsida; order Liliales; family Melanthiaceae; genus Chamaelirium; species Chamaelirium japonicum. The sequence continues at coordinate 348,303 of CANTAL010000158.1, forward strand.
AAAGGTTACATTTGTGAGAATGAATTAGATTGGATCGTACGAATAAATTAGGATGGATCGTACGAATGGATTAGAATGGATCATACAAATGAATTAGAAAGGTTACATTCGTGAGAATGAATTAGAATGGATTGTGCGAATGAATTAGAATTGATCATACGAATGAATTAGAATGGGTCGTACGAATGAATAAGAATGGATCGTACGAATGAATTAGAATCGATACATTCGAGCGAATGAATTAGAATAGATCGTAGGAATGAATTAGAATGGATCATACGAATTAATTACAATGGATCGTATGAATGAATTAGAATGGATCGTACGAATTAATTAGAATAGATACATTCGTGCGAATGAATTAGAATGGATCGTACGAATGAATTAGAATGGATCGTACGAATGAATTAGAATGGATCATACGAATGAATAAGAATGGATTGTACGAATGACTTAGAATGGATTGTACGAATGAATTAGAATGGATACATTCGTGCGAATGAATTAGAATGGATCGGACGAATGAATTAGAATGGATCGTACGATTCATTCTAATTCATTCGTACGATCCATTCTAATGCATTCATACGATTCATTCTAATTCATTCACACGATCCATTCTAATTCATTTGTATGATCCATTCTAATTTATTTGCATGAATATACGATCCATTCTAATTTATTCGCAAGAATGTATCCATTCTAATTCATTCGTATAATCCATTCTAAATTATTCGTACAAATGTATCCATTCTAATTCATTCGAACGATCCATTCTAATTTATTCGTACGATTCATTCTAATTCATTCATACGATCCATTCTAATTCATTCATACAATCCATTCTAATTCATTCGCATGAATGTATCCATTCTAATTAATTCGTATGATCCATTCTAATTCATTCATACGATCCATTCTAATTCATTCGTATGATCCATTCTAATTCATTCCTATGATCTATTCTATTTCATTCGCTCGAATGTATCCATTCTAATTCATTCGTTCGATCCATTCTAATTCATTCGTACGATCTATTCTAATCCATTCGTACGATCCATTCTAATCCATTCGTACGATTCATTCTAATCCATTCGTACGATCCATTCTAATCCATTCGTACGATCCATTCTAATTCATTCGCACGAATGTAACCATTCTAATTCATTCGTACGAACCATTCTAATTCATTCCTATGATCCATTCTAATTCATTCGCTTGAATGTATCCATTCTAATTCATTTGCACGATCCATTCTAATTCATTCCTATGATCCATTCTAATTCATTCGTACGATCCATTCTAATTCATTCGCTCGAATGTATCCATTCTAATTCATTCGTACGATCCATTCTAATTCGTTCGTACAATCCATTCTAATTCGTTCGTACGATCCATTCTAATTCATTCGCACGATCCATTCTAATTTATTTGTACGATCCATTTTAATTCATTCGCATGATCCATTCTAATTCATTCGTATGATACTTTCGTGCAAATGAATTAGAATGGATCGTACAAATGAATTAGAATGGATCGTACGAATGAATTAGAAAAGATCATGCGAATAAATTAGAATGGATCATACGAATGAATTATAATAGATATATTCATGTGAATGACTTAGAATGGATCGTACAAATGAATTAGAATGGATCGTGCGAATGAATTAGAATGGATCATATTAATAAATTAGAATGGATCGTATGAATGAATTAAAATGTCTACATTTGTGCGAATGAATTAGAATGGATCATACGATTGAATTTGAATAGATCGTACGAATGAATTAGAATGGATACATTTGTGCGAATTAATTAGAATGGATCGTACGAATGAATTAGAATGGATCGTACGAATAAATTAGAATGGATCATACGAATGAATTAGAATGGATAGTGCGAATGAATTAGAATGGATCGTACGAATGAATTAGAATGGATACATTTGTGCGAATGAATTAGAATAGATCATACGAATTAATTAGAATAGATCATACAAATGAATTAGAATGGATCGTGCGAATGAATTAGAATTGATCATACGAATGAATTAGAATGGATCGTACGAATGAATTAGAATGGATCGTGCGAATGAATTAGAATAGATCGTCTGAATGAATTAGAATGGATATATTTGAACGAATAAATTAGAATGGATCATACGAATGAATTAGAATGGATCGTACGAATGAATTAGAATGGATCGTGCGAATGAATTAGAATCGATCGTACGAATGAATTAGAATGGATCGTACGAATGAATTAGATCGTATGAATGAATTAGAATGGATCGTACGAATGAATTAAAATGGATACATTCATACGACTGAATTAGAATGGATTGTACAAATAAATTAGAATGGATCGTACGAATGAATTAGAATGGATCGTACGAATGAATTAGAATGGATCGTGCGAATGAATTAGAATAGATTATACGAATGAATTAGAATAGATTTATTTGAATGAATAAATTAGAATGGATTAGATTGGATCGTACGAATGAATTAGAATGGATCGTGCGAATGAATTAGAATCGATCGTACGAATGAATTAGAATGGATCGTACGAATGAATTAGATCGTACGAATGAATAAGAATGGATCGTATGAATGAATTAAAATGGATACATTCATACGACTGAATTAGAATGGATCGTGCGAATTAATTAGAATGGATCGTATGAATGAATTAGAATGGATCGTACGAATGAATTAGAATGGATACATTCGTGCGAATGAATTAGAATGGATCGGACGAATGAATTAGAATGGATCGTACGAATGAATTAGAATGGATCATATGAATGAATTAGAATGGTTATCTTCGTGCGAATGAATTAGAATGGATCATACGAATGGATTAGAATGGATCGTACGAATGGATTAGAACATATTGTGCGAATGAATTAGAATAGATACATTTGTGCGAATGAATTAGATTGCATCATACGAATGAATTTGAATGGATTGTACGAATGAATTAGAATGGATCGTACGAATGAATTAGAATGGATCATGCGAATGAATTAGAATAGATCGTACGAATGAATTAGAATGGATCGTACGAATAAATTAGAATGGATCGTGAATTGAATTAGAATGGATCGTACAAATGAATTAGAATGGATCAACCGAATGAGTTAGAATGGATCATACGAATGAATTAGAATGGATCGTATGAATGAATTAGAATGGATTGTGCGAATGAATTAGAATGGATACATTCGTGCGAATGAATTAGAATGGAATGTAAGAATGAATTAGAATGGATCGTACTAAGGAATTAGAATGGATCCATTCGTACAAATGAATTAGAATGGATCGTACGAATGGACTAGAATGGATCGTACGAATGGATTAGAACGCATTGTACGAATGAATTAGAATGGATCGTACGAATGGATTAGAATGGATTGTACGAATGAGTTAGAATGGATCGTATGAATGAATTAGAATGGATACATTCGAGCGAATGAATTAGAATGGATCGTACGAATGAATTAGAATGGATCATAGGAAAGAATTAGAATGGATCGTGCAAATGAATTAGAATGGATACATTCGTGCGAATGAATTAGAATGGATCGTACGAATGAATTAGAATGGATCGTACGAATGAATTAGAATGGTTACATTCGTGCGAATGAATTAGAATGGATCGTACGAATGGATTAGAATGGATTGTACGAATGGATTAGAATGGATCGTACGAATGAATTAGAATGGATCGTACAAATGAATTAGAAAGGTTATATTTGTGAGAATGAATTAGAATGGATCGTACGAATGCATTAGAATGGATCGTACGAATGGATTAGAATGGATCGTACGAATGGATTAAAATGGATCGTACGAATGAATTAGAATGGATCATACAAATGAATTAGAAAGGTTACATTCGTGAGAATGAATTAGAATGGATCGTACGAATGAATTAGAATGGATCATGCGAATGAATTTGAATGGATCGTACGAATGAATTAGAATTGATCGAACAAATGAATTAGAATGGATACATTCGAGCGAATGAATTAGAATAGATCGAAGAAATGAATTAGAACGGATCATACGAATGAATTAGAATGGATCATGCGAATGAATTAGAATGGATTGTACGAATGAATTAGAATAGATACATTCGTACGAATGAATTAGAATGGATCGGACAAATGAATTAGAATGGATCGTACGATTCATTCTAATTCATTCGTACGATCCATTCTAATGCGTTCCTATGATTTATTCTAATTCATTCGCACGATCCATTCTAATTCATTCGTACGATCCATTCTTATTCATTCATACGATCCATTCTAATTCATTCGTACGATCCATTCTAATTCATTCGCACGAATGTAACCATTCTAATTCATTCGTATGATCCATTCTAATTCATTCCTACGATCCATTCTAATTCATTCGCACGAATGTATCCATTCTAATTCATTTGCACGATCCATTCTAATTCATTCCTATGATCCATTCTAATTCATTCGTATGATCTATTCTAATTTATTCGCTCGAATGTATCCATTCTAATTCATTCGTACGATCCATTCTAATTCGTTCATACGATCCATTCTAATTCGTTCGTACGATCCATTCTAATTCGTTCGTACGATCCATTCTAATTCATTCGCACGATCCATTCTAATTCATTCGCACGATCCATTCTAATTCATTCTCACGAATATAACCTTTCTAATTCATTTGTATGATCCATTCTAATTCATTCGTACGATCCATTCTAATCCATTCATACGATCCATTCTAATTCATTTGCACGATCCATTCTAATTCATTCCTATGATCCATTCTAATTCATTCGTACGATCCATTCTAATTCATTCGCTCGAATGTATCCATTCTAATTCATTCGTACGATCCATTCTAATTCATTCGTACGATCCATTCTAATTCATTCTCACGAATGTAACCTTTCTAATTCATTTGTATGTATCTATTCTAATTCGTTCGTACGATCCATTCTAATTCATTCGCACGATCCATTCTAATTCATTCGTACGATCCATTATAATTCATTCGCACGATCCATTCTAATTCATTCGCACGATCCATTCTAATTCATTCGTACGATCCATTCTAATTCATTCGCACGAATGTATCCATTCTAATGCATTCGTACGATTCATTCTAATACATTCGCACGATCCATTCTATCCATTCTAATGCATTCGTACGATTCATTCTAATTCATTCGCACGATCCATTCTAATTCATTCGTATGATCCATTCTAATTCATTCGTCCGATCCATTCTAATTCATTCGCACGAATATATCCATTCTAATTCATTCATACAATCCATTCTAATTCATTCGCACGATCCATTCTAATTCATTCGTATGATCCATTCTAATTTATTCCTACGATCTATTCTAATTCATTTGCTCGAATGTATCCATTCTAATTAATTCGTTCGATCCATTCTAATTCATTTGTACGATCCATTCTAATTCATTCGTATGATCCATTCTAACTCATTCGTAGGAATGAATTAGAATGGATCGTACGAATGAATTAGAATGGTTACATTCGTGCGAATGAATTAGAATGGATCGTACGAATGAATTAGAATGGATCTTACGAATGGATTAGAATGGATCGTACGAATGAATTAGAATGGATCATACAAATGAATTAGAAAGCTTACATTCGTGAGAATGAATTAGAATGGATCGTGTGAATGAATTAGAAATGATCATACGAATGAATCAGAATGGATCGTACGAATGAATATGAATGGATCGTACGAATGAATTAGAATGGATACATTCGAGCGAATGAATTAGAATAGATCGTAGGAATGAATTAGAACGGATCATACGAATGAATTAGAATGGATCGTATGAATGAATTAGAATGGATCGTACGAATTAAATAGAATGGATACATTCGAGCGAATGAATTAGAAAGGATCGTGCGAATGAATTAGAATGGATCGTACGAATGAATTAAAATGAATCGTACGAATGAATTAGAATGGATCGTACGAATGAATTAGAATGGATACATTTGAACGAATAAATTAGAATGGATTGTACGAATGAATTAGAATGGATACATTCTTGCGAATAAATTAGAATGGATCGTATATTCGTGCAAATAAATTAGAATGGATCATACGAATGAATTAGAATAGATCATGTGAATGAATTAGAATGAATCGTACGAATGCATTAGAATGGATTATATGAATGAATTAGAATGAATCGTACGATCCATTCTAATTCATTCCTCCGATCTATTCTAATTCATTCGCACGAATGTATCCATTCTAATTCATTCGTACAATCCATTCTAATTCATTCGCACGATCCATTCTAATTCATTCGTATGATCCATTCTAATTCATTCCTACGATCTATTCTAATTCATTCGCTCGAATGTATCCATTCTAATTTATTCGTTCGATCCATTCTAATTCATTCATACGATCCATTCAAATTCATTCGCATGATCCATTCTAATTCATTCATACGATCCATTCTAATTCATTCTCACGAATGTAACCTTTCTAATTCATTTGTATGATCCATTCTAATTCATTCGTACGATCCATTCAAATCCATTCGTATGATCCATTGTAATTCATTCGTACGATCCATTCTAATCCATTCGTACGATCCATTCTTACTCATTCTCACAAATATAACCTTTCTAATTCATTTGTATGATCCATTCTAATTCATTCGTACGATCCATTCTAATCCATTCGTACGATCCATTCTAATCCATTTCGTACGATCCATTCGAATTCATTCGCACGAATGTAACCATTCAAATTCATTCGTACGATCCATTCTAATTCATTCCTACGATCCATTCTAATTCATTCGCACGAATGTATCCATTCTAATTCATTTGCACGATCCATTCTAATTCATTCCGATGATCCATTCTAATTCATTCGTACGATCCATCTAATTCATTCGCTCGAATGTATCCATTCTAATTCATTCGTACGATCCATTCTAATTCGTTCATACGATCCATTCTAATTCGTTCGTACGATCCATTCTAATTCATTCGTACGATCCATTCTAATCCATTCGTACGATCCATTCTAATTCATTCGTACAAATGAATTAGAATAGATCGTATGAATGAATAAGAATGGATCGTACGAATGAATTAGAATGGATCGTGTGAATGAGTTAGAATGAATCGTACGAATGAATTATAATGGATACATTCGAGCGAATGAATTAGAATGGATCGTACGAATGAATTAGAATGGATCATATGAATGAATTAGAATAGATCGAGCAAATGAATTAGAATGGATACATTCGTGCGAATGAATTAGAATGGATCATAGGAATGAATTAGAATGGATCGTACGAATGAATTAGAATGGTTACATTCGTGCGAATGAATTAGAATGGACCGTACGAATGAATTAGAATGGATCGTGCGAATGAATTAGAATTAATCATACGAATGAATTAGAATTTATCGTACAATCCATTCTTATTCATTCGCACGATCCATTCTAATTCATTCGTACGATCAATTCTAATTCATTCGCACGAATGTAACCATTCTAATTCATTCGTACGATCTATTCTAATTTATTCCTATGATCCATTCTAATTCATTCACATGAATGTATCCATTCTAATTCATTTGCACAATCCATTCTAATTCATTCCTATGATACATTCTAATTCATTCGTACGATCCATTCTAATTCATTCGCTCGAATGTATCCATTCTAATTCATTCGTACGATCCATTCTAATTCGTTCATACAATCCATTCTAATTCGTTCGTATGATCCATTCTAATTCATTCTAATTCATTCGTATGATCCATTCTAATTCATTCCTACGATCTATTCTACTTCATTCGCTCGAATGTATCCATTCTAATTCATTCGTTCGATCCATTCTAATTCATTCGTACGATCTATTCTAATCCATTCGTACGATCCATTCTAATCCATTCGTACGATTCATTCTAATGCATTCGTACGATCCATTCTAATTCATTCGCACGAATGTAACCATTCTAATTCATTCGTACGAACCATTCTAATTCATTCCTACGATCCATTCTAATTCATTCGCTTGAATGTATCCATTCTAATTCATTTGCACGATCCATTCTAATTCATTCCTATGATCCATTCTAATTCATTCGAACAATTCATTCTAATTCATTCGCTCGAATGTATCCATTCTAATTCATTCGTACGATCCATTCTAATTCGTTCGTACGATCCATTCTAATTCGTTCGTACGATCCATTCTAATTCATTCGCACGATCCATTCTAATTTATTTGTACGATCCATTTTAATTCATTCGCATGATCCATTCTAATTCATTCGTATGATACATTCGTGCAAATGAATTAGAATGGATCGTACGAATGAATTAGAATGGATCGTACGAATGAATTAGAATAGATCATGCGAATAAATTAGAATGGATCATACGAATGAATTATAATAGATATATTAATGTGAATGAATTAGAATGGATCGTACAAATGAATTAGAATGGATCGTGCGAATGAATTAGAATGGATCATATGAATAAATTAGAATGGATCGTACGAATGAATTAAAATTTCTATATTTGTGCGAATGAATTAGAATGGATCATACGATTGAATTTGAAAAGATCGTACGAATGAATTAGAATGGATACATTTGTGCGAATTAATTAGAATGGATCGTACGAATGAATTAGAATGGATCGTACGAATAAATTAGAATGGATCGTACGAATGAATTAGAATGGATAGTGCGAATGAATTAGAATGGATCGTACGAATGAATTAGAATGGATACATTCGTGCGAATGAATTAGAATAGATCGTACGAATTAATTAGAATAGATCATACAAATGAATTAGAATGGATCGTGCGAATGAATTAGAATTGATCATACGAATGAATTAGAATGGATCATACGAATGAATTAGAATGGATCGTCTGAATGAATTAGAATAGATATATTTGAATGAATAAATTAGAATGGATCATACGAATGAATTAGAATGGATCGTATGAATGAATTAGAATGGATCGTGCGAATGAATTAGAATCGATCGTACGAATGAATTAGAATGGATCGTACGAATGAATTAGATCGTACGAATGAATTAGAATGGATCGTGCGAATGAATTAAAATGGATACATTCATACGACTGAATTAGAATGGATTGTACAAATAAATTAGAATGGATCGTACGAATGAATTAGAATGGATCGTACGAATGAATTAGAATGGATCGTGCGAATGAATTAGAATGGATCGTACGAATGAATTAGAATAGATTTGTTTGAACGAATAAATTAGAATGGATCATATGAATAAATTAGATTGGATCGTACGAATGAATTAGAATGGATCGTGCGAATGAATTAGAATCGATCGTACGAATGAATTAGAATGGATCGTACGAATGAATTAGATCGTACGAATGAATAAGAATGGATCGTATGAATGAATTAAAATGGATACATTCATACGACTGAATTAGAATGGATCGTGCGAATTAATTAGAATGGATCGTATGAATGAATTAGAACGGATCGTACGAATGAATTAGAATGGATACATTCGTGCGAATGAATTTGAATGGATCGGACGAATGAATTAGAATGGATCGTACGAATGAATTAGAATGGATCATATGAATGAATTAGAATGGTTATATTCGTGCGAATGAATTAGAATGGATCGTACGAATGGATTAGAATGGATCGTACGAATGGATTAGAACGTATTGTGCGAATGAATTAGAATAGATACATTTGTGCGAATGAATTAGATTGCATCATACGAATGAATTTGAATGGATTGTACGAATGAATTAGAATGGATCGTACGAATGAATTAGAATGGATCATGCGAATGAATTAGAATAGATCGTACGAATGAATTAGAATGGATCGTACGAATAAATTAGAATGGATCGTGCAAATGAATTAGAATGGATCGTACGAATGAATTAGAATGGATCAACCGAATGAGTTAGAATGGATCATACGAATGAATTAGAATGGATCGTATGAATGAATTAGAATGGATTGTGCGAATGAATTAGAATGGATACATTCGTGCGAATGAATTAGAATGGAATGTAAGAATGAATTAGAATGGATCGTACTAAGGAATTAGAATGGATCCATTCGTACAAATGAATTAGAATGGATCGTACGAATGGACTAGAATGGATCGTACGAATGGATTAGAACGCATTGTACGAATGAATTAGAATGGATCGTACGATTGGATTAGAATGGATCGTACGAATGAATTAGAATGGATCGTACGAATGAATTAGAATGGATACATTCGAGCGAATGAATTAGAATGGATCGTACGAATGAATTATAATGGATCATAGAAAAGAATTAGAATGGATCGTGCAAATGAATTAGAATGGATACATTCGTGCGAATGAATTAGATTGGATCGTACGAATGAATTAGAATGGATCGTACGAATGAATTAGAATGGTTACATTCGTGCGAATGAATTAGAATAGATCGTACGAATGGATTAGAATGGATTGTACGAATGGATTAGAATGGATCGTACGAATGAATTAGAATGGATCGTATAAATGAATTAGAAAGGTTACATTTGTGAGAATGAATTAGAATGGATCGTACGAATGCATTAGAAAGGATCGTACGAATGGATTAGAATGGATCGTACGAATGGATTAAAATGGATCGTACGAATGAATTAGAATGGATCATACAAATGAATTAGAAAGGTTACATTCGTGAGAATGAATTAGAATGGATCGTACGAATGAATTAGAATGGATCATGCGAATGAATTTGAATGGATCGTACGAATGAATTAGAATGGATCGAACGAATGAATTAGAATGGATACATTCGAGCGAATGAATTAGAATAGATCGAAGGAATGAATTAGAACGGATCATACGAATGAATTAGAATGGATCATGCGAATGAATTAGAATGGATTGTACGAATGAATTAGAATAGATACATTCGTATGAATGAATTAGAATGGATCGGGCAAATGAATTAGAATGGATCGTACGATTCATTCTAATTCATTCGTACGATCCATTCTAATGCGTTCCTATGATTCATTCTAATTCATTCGCACGATCCATTCTAATTCATTCGTACGATCCATTCTTATTCATTCATACGATCCATTCTAATTCATTCGTACGATCCATTCTAATTCATTCGCACGAATGTAACCATTCTAATTCATTCGTATGATCCATTCTAATTCATTCCTATGATCCATTCTAATTCATTCGCACGAATGTATCTATTCTAATTCATTTGCACGATCCATTCTAATTCGTTCCTATGATCCATTCTAATTCATTCGTATGATCCATTCTAATTTATTCGCTCGAATGTATCCATTCTAATTCATTCGTACGATCCATTCTAATTCGTTCATACGATCCATTCTAATTCGTTCGTACGATCCATTCTAATTCGTTCGTACGATCCATTCTAATTCATTCGCACGATCCATTCTAATTCATTCGCACGATCCATTCTAATTCATTCTCATGAATATAACCTTTCTAATTCATTTGTATGATCCATTCTAATTCATTCGTACGATCCATTCTAATCCATTCATACGATCCATTCTAATTTATTTGCACGATCCATTCTAATTCATTCCTATGATCCATTCTAATTCATTCGTACGATCCATTCTAATTCATTCGCTCGAATGTATCCATTCTAATTCATTCGTACGATCCATTCTAATTCATTCGTACGATCCATTCTAATTCATTCTCACGAATGTAACCTTTCTAAATCATTTGTATGTATCCATTCTAATTCATTCGTACGATCCATTCTAATTCATTCGCACGATCCATTCTAATTCATTCGTATGATCCATTATAATTCATTCGCACGATCCATTCTAATTCATTCGCATGATCCATTCTAATTCATTCGTACGATCCATTCTAATTCATTCGCACGAATGTATCCATTCTAATACATTCGTACGATTCATTCTAATACATTCGCACGATCTATTCTATCCATTCTAATGCATTCGTACGATTCATTCTAATTCATTCGCACGATCTATTCTAATTCATTCGTACGATCCATTCTAATTCATTCGTCCGATCCATTCTAATTCATTCGCACGAATATATCCATTCTAATTCATTCGTACAATCCATTCTAATTCATTCGCACGATCCATTCTAATTCATTCGTATGATCCATTCTAATTCATTCCTACGATCTATTCTAATTCATTTGCTCGAATGTATCCATTCTAATTAATTCGTTCGATCTATTCTAATTCATTTGTACGATCCATTCTAATTCATTCGTATGATCCATTCTAACTCATTCGTAGGAATGAATTAGAATGGATTGTACGAATGAATTAGAATGGTTACATTCGTGCGAATGAATTAGAATGGATCGTACGAATGGATTAGAATGGATCGTACGAATGGATTAGAATGGATCGTACAAATGAATTAGAAAGGTTACATTTGTGAGAATGAATTAGAATGGATCATACGAATGAATTAGAATGGATCGTACGAATGGATTAGAATGGATCGTACGAATGGATTAGAATGGATCGTACGAATGAATTAGAATGGATCATACAAATGAATTAGAAAGGTTACATTCGTGAGAATGAATTAGAATGGATCGTGTGAATGAATTAGAATTGATCATACGAATGAATCAGAATGGATCGTACGAATGAATAAGAATGGATCGTACGAATGAATTAAAATGGATACATTCGAGCGAATGAATTAGAATAGATCGTAGGAATGAATTAGAACGGATCATACGAATGAATTAGAATGGATCGTATGAATGAATTAGAATGGATCGTACGAATTAAATAGAATGGATACATTCGAGCGAATGAATTAGAAAGGATCGTGCGAATGAATTAGAATGGATCGTACGAATGAATTAGAATGAATCGTACGAATGAATTAGAATAGATCGTACGAATGAATTAGAATGGATACATTTGTACGAATAAATTAGAATGGATTGTACGAATGAATTAGAATGGATACATTCTTGCGAATAAATTAGAATGGATCGTATATTCGTGCAAATAAATTAGAATGGATCATACGAATGATTAGAATGGATCATGTGAATGAATTAGAATGAATCGTACGAATGCATTAGAATGGATTGTATGAATGAATTAGAATGAATCATACGATCCATTCTAATTCATTCCTCCGATCTATTCTAATTCATTTGCACGAATGTATCCATTCTAATTCATTCGTACAATCCATTCTAATTCATTCGCACGATCCGTTCTAATTCATTCGTATGATCCATTCTAATTCATTCCTACGATCTATTCTAATTCATTCGCTCGAATGTATCCATTCTAATTTATTCGTTCGATCCATTCTAATTCATTCGTACGATCTATTCAAATTCATTCGCATGATCCATTCTAATTCATTCGTACGATCCATTCTAATTCATTCTCACGAATGTAACCTTTCTAATTCATTTGTATGATCCATTCTAATTCATTCGTACGATCCATTCAAATCCATTCGTATGATCCATTGTAATTCATTCGTACGATCCATTCTAATCCATTCGTACGATCCATTCTTACTCATTCTCAAAAATGTAACCTTTCTAATTCATTTGTATGATCCATTCTAATTCATTCGTACGATCCATTCTAATCCATTCGTACGATCCATTCTAATCCATTTCGTACGATCCATTCGAATTCATTCGCACGAATGTAACCATTCAAATTCATTCGTACGATCCATTCTAATTCATTCCTACGATCCATTCTAATTCATTCGCACGAATGTATCCATTCTAATTCATTTGCACGATCCATTCTAATTCATTCCGATGATCCATTCTAATTCATTCGTACGATCCATCTAATTCATTCGCTCGAATGTATCCATTCTAATTCATTCGTACGATCCATTCTAATTCGTTCATACGATCCATTCTAATTCGTTCGTACGATCCATTCTAATTCATTCGTACGATCCATTCTAATCCATTCGTACGATCCATTCTAATTCATTCGTACAAATGAATTAGAATAGATCATATGAATGAATAAGAATGGATCGTACGAATGAATTAGAATGGATCGTGCGAATGAGTTAGAATGAATCGTACGAATGAATTATAATGGATACATTTGAGCGAATGAATTAGAATGGATCGTACGAATGAATTAAATGGATCATAGGAATGAATTAGAATAGATCGAGCAAATGAATTAGAATGGATACATTCGTGCGAATGAATTAGAATGGATCATAGGAATGAATTAGAATGGATCGTACGAATGAATTAGAATGGTTACATTCGTGCGAATGAATTAGAATGGACCGTACGAATGAATTAGAATGGATCGTGCGAATGAATTAGAATTGATCATACGAATGAATTAGAATGTATCGTACAATCCATTCTGATTCATTCGCACGATCCATTCTAATTCATTCGTACGATCAATTCTAATTCATTCGCACGAATGTAACCATTCTAATTCATTCATACGATCTATTCTAATTCATTCCTATGATCCATTCTAATTCATTCGCACGAATGTATCCATTCTAATTCATTTGCACAATCTATTCTAATTCATTCCTATGATCCATTCTAATTCATTCGTACGATCCATTCTAATTCATTCGCTCGAATGTATCCATTCTAATTCATTCGTACGATCCATTCTAATTCGTTCATACAATCCATTCTAATTCGTTCGTATGATCCATTCTAATTCGTTCATACGATCCATTCTAATTCATTCGCACGATATATTCTAATTCATTCTCACGAATGTAACTTTTCTAATTCATTTGTATGATCCATTCTAATTTATTCGTACGATCCATTCTAATCCATTCGTACAATCTATTCTAATTTATTTGCACGATCCATTCTAATTTATTCCTATGATCCATTCTAATTCATTTGTACGATCCATTCTAATTCATTCGCTCGAATGTATCCATTCTAGTTCATTCGTACGATCCATTCTAATTCATTCGTACGATCCATTCTAATTCATTCTCACGAATGTAACCTTTCTAATTCATTTGTATGTATCCATTCTAATTCATTCGTACGATCCATTCTAATTCATTCGTACGATCCATTCTAATTTATTCGCACGATCCATTCTAATTCATTCGTACGATCTATTCTAATTCATTCGCACGAATGTATCCATTCTAATGCATTCGTACGATTCATTCTAATTCATTCGCACGATCCATTCTAATTCATTCGTACGATCCATTCTAATTCATTCGTCCGATCCATTCTAATTCATTCGCACGAATGTATCCATTCTAATTCATTCGTACAATCCATTCTAATTCATTCACACGATCCATTATAATTCATTCGTATGATCCATTCTAATTCATTCCTACGATCTATTCTAATTCATTCGCTCGAATGTATCCATTCTAATTCATTCGTTCGATCCATTCTAATTCATTCGTACGATCCATTCAAATTCATTCGCATGATCCATTCTAATTCATTCGTACGATCCATTCTAATTCGTTCATACGATCTATTCTTATTCATTCGTACGATCTAATTCATTCGTACGATCTAATTCATTCGTACGATCTATTCTAATTCATTCGTACGATCGATTCTAATTCATTCGCACGATCCATTCTAATTCATTCGTATGATCCATTCTAATTTATTCGTACAAATATATCTATTCTAATTCATTCGTACGATCTATTCTAATTCATTCGCACGATCCATTCGAATTCATTCGCACGAATGTATCCATTCTAATTCATTTGCACGATCCATTCTAATTCATTCCTATCAGCCATTCTAATTCATTCGTACGGTCCATTCTAATTCATTCTCTCGAATGTATCCATTCTAATTCATTCGTACGATCCATTCTAATTCGTTCATACGATCCATTCTAATTCGTTCCTATGATCTATTCTAATTCGTTCGTACGATCCATTCAAATTCATTCGTATGATCCATTGTAATTCATTCCTACGATCTATTCTAATTTATTCGCTCGAATGTATCCATTCTAATTCATTCGTTCGATCCATTCTAATTCATTCGTACGATCCATTCAAATTCAATCGCATAATCTATTCTAATTCATTCGTACGATCCATTCTAATTCATTCTCACGAATGTAACCTTTCTAATTCATTTGTATGATCCATTCTAATCCATTCGTACGATCCATTCTAATCCATTCGTATGATCCATTCTAATCCATTCGTACGATCCATTCTAATTCATTCGTACGATCCATTCTAATTCATTCTCACAAATGTAACCATTCTAATTCATTTGTACGATCCATTCTAATCCATTCATACGATCCATTCTAATCCATTCGTATGATCCATTCTAATTCATTCGCACGAATGTAACCATTCTAATTCATTCGTGCGATCCATTCTACTTCATTCCTACGATCCATTCTAATTCATTCGCACGAATGTATCCATTCTAATTCATTTGCACGATCCATTCTAATTCATTCCTATGATCCATTCTAATTCATTCGTACGATCCATTCTAATTCATTCTCACGAATGTAACCTTTCTAATTCATTTGTATGATCCATTCTAATTCATTCATACGATCCATTCTAATCCATTCGTACGATCCATTCTAATCTATTCGTACAACCCATTCTAATCCATTCGTACGATCCATTTCAATTCATTCGTACGATCTATTCTAATTCATTCTCACAAATGTAACCTTTCTAATTCATTTGT
This sequence comes from Chamaelirium japonicum, assembly GCA_947650365.1. Classification (NCBI taxonomy): domain Eukaryota; kingdom Viridiplantae; phylum Streptophyta; class Magnoliopsida; order Liliales; family Melanthiaceae; genus Chamaelirium; species Chamaelirium japonicum. Next base: position 365,116 of record CANTAL010000158.1, read on the forward strand.
ACGATCCATTCTAATTCATTCGTACGATCCATTCTAATCCATTCGTACGATCCATTCTAATCCATTCGTACGATTCGTACGATCCATTCTAATTCATTCCTATAATCCATTCTAATTCATTCGCACGAATGTATCCATTCTAATTCATTTGCACGATCCATTCTAATTCATTCGTACGATCCATTCTAATTCAATCGTACGATCCATTCTAATTCATTCGCATAATCCATTTGTACGATCCATTCTAATCCATTCGTACGATCCATTCTAATTCATTCATACGATCCATTCTAATTCGTTCGTACGATCCATTCTAATTCGTTCGTACGATCCATTCTAATTCGTTCGTACGATCCATTCTAATTCGTTCGTACGATCCATTCAAATTCATTCGTACGATCCATTCTAATTCATTCGTATGATCCATTCTAACTCATTCGCACAAATGTATCCATTCTAATTCATTCGTACGATCCATTCTAATTCATTCGCACGATCCATTCTAATTCATTCGCACGATCCATTCTAATTCATTCGTACGATCCATTCTAATTAATTCGCACAAATGTATCCATTCTAATTCATTTGTATGATCCATTCTAATTTATTCGTACGATCCATTCTAATCCATTCGTACGATCCATTCTAATCCATTCGTATGATCCATTCTAATTCATTCGTACGATCCATTCTAATTCATTCGTATGAATGTATCCATTCTAATTTATTCTTACGATCCAGTCTATTTCATTCGTACGATCCATTCTAATTCATTCGCACGAATGTATCCATTCTAATTCATTCGTACGATCCATTCTAATTCATTTGTATGATCCATTCTAATTCATTCGCACGATCCATTCAAGATTATTCGCACGATCCATTCTAATTCATTCGTACGATCCATTCTAATTCATTCATACGATCTATTCTAATTCATTCGCACGAATGTATCCATTCTAATTCATTCGTTCGATCCATTCTAATTCATTCACATAAATATATCCATTCTAATTCATTCGTACGGTCCATTCTAATTCATTCACACGATCCATTCTAATTCATTCGCACAAATGTATCCATTCTAATTCATTCGTACAATCCATTCTAATTCATTCGCATGATCCATTCTATTTCATTCGTACGATACATTCTAATTTATTTGTACGATCCATTCTAATTCATTCGCACGAATGTATCCGTTCTAATTTATTCATATGATCCATTCTAATTCATTTGCACGAATGTAACCATTCTAATTCATTCGTACGATCCATTCGTACGATCCATTCAAATTAATTCGCAAGAATGTATCCATTCTAATTCATTCGCACGATCAATTCTAATTCATTCGTACGATCCATTCTAATTCATTCGCACGAATGTATCCATTCTAATTCATTCGTATAATCCATTCTAATTCATTTGCACGATCCATTCTAATTCATTCGTATGATCCATTCTAATTCATTCCTACGATCTATTCTAATTCATTCGCTTGAATGTATCCATTCTAATTCATTCGTACAATCCATTCTAATTCATTCGCACGATCCATTCTAATTCATTCGTATGATCCATTCTAATTCATTTCTACGATCTATTCTAATTCATTCGCTCGAATGTATCCATTCTAATTCACTCGTTCGATCCATTCTAATTCATTCATGCGATCCATTCAAATTCATTCGCATGATCCATTCTAATTCATTTGTACGATCCATTCTAATTCATTCTCACGAATATAACCTTTCTAATACATTTGTATGATCCATTCTAATTCATTCATACGATCCATTCTAATCCATTCGTACGATCCATTCTAATCCATTCGTACGATCCATTCTAATCCATTCGTACGATCTATTCTAATTCATTCGCACAATCCATTCTAATGCATTCGCACGAATGTATCCATTCTAATTCATTCGCACGATCCATTCTAATTCATTCGCACAAATATATCCATTCTAATTCATTCGTACGATCCATTCTAATGCATTCGTACGATTCATTCTAATTCATTCGCACGATCCATTCTAATTCATTCGTACGATCCATTCTTATTCATTTATACGATCCATTCTAATTTATTCGTATGATCCATTCTAATTCATTCCTATGATTCATTCTAATCCATTCGTACGATCCATTCTAATTCATTCGCACGAATATATCCATTCTAATTCATTCGTACAATCCATTCAAATTCATTCGTATGATCCATTCTAATTCATTCGCACGAATGTATCCATTCTAATTCATTTGCATGATCCATTCTAATTCATTCCTATGATACATTCTAATTCATTCGTACGATCCATTCTAATTCATTCGCTCGAATGTATCCATTCTAATTCATTTGTACGATCCATTCTAATTCGTTCGTACGATCCATTCTAATTCGTTCGTACGATCCATTCTAATTCATTCATATGATCCATTCTAATTCATTCCTACGATCTATTCTAATTCATTCGCTCGAATGTATCCATTCTAATTCATTCGTTCGATCCATTCTAATTCATTCATACGATCCATTCAAATTCATTTGCATTATCCATTCTAATTCATTCGTACAATCCATTCTAATTCATTCTCACGAATGTAACCTTTCTAATTCATTTGTATGATCCATTCTAATTCATTCGTACGATCCATTCTAATCCATTCGTACGATCCATTCTAATCCATTCGTACGATCCATTCTAACTCATTCTCACAAATGTAACCTTTCTAATTCATTTGTACGATCCATTCTAATTCATTTGTACGATCGTGCGAATGAATTAGAATGGATCGTACGAATGAATTAGAATGGATCGGATGAATGAATTAGAATGGGTCGTACGAATGAATTAGAATGGATCATGCGAATGAATTAGAATGAATCGTACGAATGCATTTGAATGGATACATTCGTGCGAATGAATTAGAATGGATCGTACGAATGAATTAGAATCGATCGTGCAAATGAATTAGAATGGATCGTACGAATGAATTAGAATGGATACATACAAATGAATTTGAAAGGTTACATTCGTGAGAATGAATTAGAATGGATCGTACGAATGAATTAGAATAGATACATTCGAGCAAATGAATTAGAATGGATCGTACGAATGAATTAGAATGGATCATAGGAATGAATTAGAATGGATCATGCAAAAGAATTAGAATGGATCGTACGAATGGATTAGAATGGATCGTACGAATGAATTAGAATGGATCATACAAATGAATTAGAAAGGTTACATTCGTGAGAATGAATTTGAATGGATCGTGCGAATGAATTAGAATGGATCATACGAACGAATTAGAATGGATCGTACGAATGAATTAGAATAGATCGTGCGAATGAATTAGAATGGATCATACGAATGAATTAGAATGGATACTTTCGTTCGAATGAATTAGAATGGATCGTACAAATGAATTAGAATTGATCGTACGAACGAATTAGAATGGATCGTATGAACGAATTAGAATGGATCGTACGAATGAATTAGAATGGATACATTCGAGCGAATGAATTAGAATGGATCGTACGAATGAATTAGAATGGATCATAGGAATGAATTAGAATGGATCGTGCAAATGAATTAGAATGGATATATTCGTGCGAATGAATTAGCATGGATCGTAGGAATGAATTAGAATGGATCGTACGAATGAATTAGAATGGTTACATTCGTGCGAACGAATTAGAATGGATCGTACGAATGGATTAGAATGGATCGTACGAATGGATTAGAATGGATCGTACGAATGAATTAGAATGGACCGTACAAATGAATTAGAAAGGTTACATTTGTGAGAATGAATTAGAATGGATCGTACGAATGAATTAGAAAAGATCGTACGAATGGATTAGAATGGATCGTACGAATGGATTAGAATGGATCGTACGAATGAATTAGAATGGATCATATAAATGAATTAGAAAGGTTACATTCGTGAGAATGAATTAGAATGGATCGTATGAATGAATTAGAATGGATCATGCGAATGAATTTGAATGGATCGTACGAATGAATTAGAATGGATCATACAAATGAATTAGAAAGGTTATATTTGTGAGAATGAATATTAATGGATCGTACGAATGAATTAGAATGGATACATTTGTACAAATGAATTAGAATGGATCGTCGAATGAATTAGATCGTACGAATGGATTAGAATAGATTGTACGAATAAATTAGAATGGATCATACGAATGAATTAAAATGGATCATACAAATGAATTAGAATGAATCATAGGAATGAATTAGAACGATCTATTCTAATTCATTCGAGCGAATGAATTAGAATGGATCATACGAATGAATTAGAATGGATCATAGGAATGAATTAGAATGGATCGTGCGAATGAATTAGAATGAATCATACGAATGCATTAGAATGGATCGTACGAATGAATTAGAATGAATCGTACGATCCATTCTAATTCATTCGTTCGATCCATTCTAATTCATTCGCACGAATGCATCCATTCTAATTCATTCGTACAATCCATTCTAATTCATTCGCACGATCCATTCTAATTCGTTCGTATGATCCATTCTAATTCATTCCTACGATCTATTCTAATTCATTCGCTCAAATGTATCTATTCTAATTCATTCGTTCGATCCATTATAATTCATTCGTACGATCCATTCAAATTCATTCGCATCATCCATTCTAATTCATTCTTACGATCCATTCTAATTCATTCTCACGAATGTAACCGTTCTAATTCATTTGTATGATCCATTCTAATTCATGAGTACGATCCATTCTAATCCATTCGTACGATCCATTCTAATACATTTGTACGATCCATTCTAATTCATTCTCACAAATGTAACCTTTCTAATTCATTTGTACGATCCATTCTAATTCATTCGTACGATCCATTCTAATCCATTAGTACGATCCATTCTAATCCATTCGTACGATCCATTCTAATTCATTCGCATGAATGTAACCATTCTAATTCATCTGTACGATCCATTCTAATTCATTCCTACGATCCATTCTAATTCATTCACACGAATGTATCCATTCTAATTCATTTGCACGATCCATTCTAATTCATTCCTATGATCCATTCTAATTCATTCGTACAATCCATTCTAATTCATTCAGTCGAATGTATCCATTCTAATTCATTAGTACGATCCATTCTAATTCATTCTCACGAATGTAACCTTTCTAATTGATTTGTATGATCCATTCTAATTCATTCGTACGATCCATTCTAATCCATTCGTACGATCCATTCTAATCCATTCGTACAATCCATTCTAATCCATTCGTACGATCCATTCTAATTCATTCTCACAAATGTAACCTTTCTAATTCATTTGTACGATCCATTCTAATTCATTCATACGATCCATTCTAATCCATTCGTACGATCCATTCTAATCCATACGTATGATCCACTCTAATTCATTCGCACGAATGTAACCATTCAAATTCATTCGTACGATCCATTCTAATTCATTCGTACGATCCATTCTAATTAATTCGCACAAATATATCCATTCTAATTCATTCGTACAATCATTTCTTATTCATTCATACGATCCATTCTAATTCATTTGTACGAATGAATGAAAATGGATCGTACAAATGAATTAGAATGGATCGTGCGAATGAAATAAAATGGATCGTACGAATGAATTAGAATGGATCGTACGAACGAATTAGAATGGATCGTATGAACGAATTAGAATGGATCGTACGAATGAATTAGAATGGATACATTCGAGCGAATGAATTAGAATGGATCGTAAGAATGAATTAGAATGGATCATAGGAATGAATTAGAATGGATCGTGAAACTGAATTAGAATAAATACATTCGTGCGAATGAATTAGAATGGATCGTAGGAATGAATTAGAATGGCTCGTACGAATGAATTAGAATGGTTACATTTGTGCGAATGAATTAGAATTGATTGTACGAATGGATTAGAATGGATCATAGGAATGAATTAGAATGGATCGTACAAATGAATTAGAAAGGTTACATTTGTGAGAATGAATTAGAATGGATCGTACGAATGAATTATAATGGATCGTACGAATGAATTAGAATGAATCGTACGAACGAATTAGAATGGATCGTACGAACGAATTAGAATGGATCGTATGAACGAATTAGAATGGATCATATGAATGAATTTGAATGGATACATTCGTGCGAATGAATTAGAATGGATCGTACGAATGAATTAGAATGGATCATAGGAATGAATTAGAATGGATCGTGCAAATGAATTAGAATGGATACATTCATGCGATTGAATTAGAATGGATCGTACGAATGAATTAGAATGGTTACATTCGTGCGAATGAATTAGAATGGATCGTACGAATGGTTTAGAATGGATCGTACGAATGGATTAGAATGGATCGTACGAATGAATTAGAATGGATCGTACAAATGAATTAGAAAGGTTACATTTGTGAGAATGAATTAGAAAGGATCGTACGAATGGATTAGAATGGATCGTACGAATGGATTAGAATGGATCGTACGAATGAATTACAATGGATCATACAAATGAATTATAAAGGTTACATTCGTGAGAATGAATTAGAATGGATCGTACGAATGAATTAGAATGGATCATGCGAATGAATTTGAACGGATCGTACGAATGAATTAGAATGGATTATACGAATGCATTAGAATGGATACATTCGTGCAAATGAATTAGAATGGATCGCACGAATGAATTAGAATGGATCGTGCGAATGAATTAGAATGGATCGTACGAATGAATTAGAATGGATCGTGCGAATGAATTAGAATGGATCGTACGAATGAATTAGAATGGATATATTTGTGCGAATGAATTAGAATGGATTGTACGAATGAATTAGAATGGATCGTATGAATGAATTAGAATGGATCGTACGAATGAATTAGAATGGATCGTGCGAATGAATTAGAATGGATCGTATGAATGAATTAGAATGGATACATTTGTGTGAACGAGTTAGAATGGATCATACGAATGATTTAGAATGGATTGTACGAATGAATTAGAATGGATCATGCGAATGAATTAGAATGGATCGTGCGAATGAATTAGAATGGATTGTACGAATGAAATAAAATGGATACATTCGAGCGAATGAATTAGAATAGGTCGTAGGAATGAATTAGAATGGATCATACGAATGAAATCGAATGGATCGTGCGAATGAATTAGAATGGATTGTACGAATGAATTAGAATGAATACATTCGTGCGAATGAATTAGCATGGATCGGACGATTGAATTAGAATGGATTGTACGAATGAATTAGAATGGATCGTACGAATGAATTAAAATGGATATATTTATGCGAATGAATTAGTATGAATCGTACGAAAGCATTAGAATGGATCTTACGAATGAATTAGAATAGCTCATACGAATGAATTAGAATGAATCGTACGAATGAATTAGATTGGTTACATTCGTGCGAATGAATTAGAATGGATCGTACGAATGAATTAGAATGGATCGTACGAATGGATTAGAATGGATCGTACGAATGGATTAGAACGGATCGTACGAATGAATTAGAATAGATCATACAAATGAATTAGAAAGGTTACATTTGTGAGAATGAATTAGAATGGATCGTACGAATGAATTAGAATGGATCGTACGAATGAATTAGAATGGATATATTCGAGCGAATGAATTAGAATGGATCGTACGAATGAATTAGAATGGATCATAGGAATGAATTAGAATGGATCGTGCAAATGAATTAGAATGGATACATTCGTGCGAATGAATTAGAATGGATCATACGAATGAATTAGAATGGATCATACGAATGAATTAGAATGGATGTGCAAATGAATTAGAATGGATCGTATGAATGAATAAGAATGGATCGTACGAATGAATTAGAATGGATCATGCGAATGAATTAGAATGAATTGTACGAATGCATTAGAATGGATCGTACGAATGAATTAGAATGAATCGTACGATCCATTCTAATTTATTCGTCCGATCCATTCTAATTCATTCGCACGAATGTATCCATTCTAATTCATTCGTACAATCTATTCTAATTCATTCGCACGATCCATTCTAATTCATTCGTATGATCCATTCTAATTCATTCCTACGATCTCTTCTAATTCATTCGCCCGAATGTATCCATTCTAATTCATTCGTACGATCCATTCTTATTCATTCGTACGATCCATTCAAATTCATTTGCATGATCCATTCTAATTCATTCGTATGATACATTCTAATTCATTCTCATGAATGTAACCTTTCTAATTCATTTGTATGATCCATTCTAATCCATTCGTACGATCCATTCTAATCCATTCGTACGATCCATTCTAATCCATTCGTATAATCCATTCTAATGCATTCGTATGATTCATTCTAATTCATTCGTACGATCCATTCTAATTCATTCGTACGATCTAATTCTAATATATTCGTACGATCCATTCTAATTCGCACAAATGTATCCATTTTAATACATTCGTACGATCCATTCTAATTTATTCATACGATCCCTTTTAATTCATTCGTACGATCCATTCTAATACATTCGTACGATCCATTCTAATTCATTCGTACGATTCATTCTAATTCATTCGCACGATCCATTCTAATTCATTCGTACGATCCATTCTAATTCATTCGCACAAATGTAACCATTCTAATTCATTCATGCAATCCATTCTAATTCATTTGCACGAATATATCCATTCTAGTTCATTCGTACTCTCCATTCTAATTCATTCGTACGCTCCATTCTTATTCATCGCACAAATGTATCCATTCTAATTTATTCGTACGATCTATTCAAATTCAATCGTATGATCTATTCTAATTCATTCGCACGATCAATTCTAATTCATTCGTCCGATCCATTTTAATTCATTCGCACGAATGTATCCATTCTAATTCATTCGTACGATCTATTCTAATTCATTCGCATGATCCATTCTAACTCATTCGGTGGATCCATTCTAATTCATTCATACAATCCATTCTAATTCATTCGCACGATCCATTCTAATTTATTCATACGATCTATTCTAATTCATTTGTACGATCTATTCTAATTGATTCGCATGATCCATTCTAATTCATTCGTACGATCCATTCTAATTCATTCGTACAATCCATTCAAATTCATTCGTACGATGCAATCTAATTCATTCGCACGAATATATCCATTCTAATTCATTCGTACGATCTTTTCTAATTCATTCGCACGATCCACTCTAATTCTTTCATATGATCCATTCCAATTCATTCGTACGATCCATTATAATTCATTCGTATGATCAATTCTAATTCATTCGCACGATCCATTCTAATTCATTCGTACGATCCATTCTAATCCATTCGCACGATCCATTCTAATCCATTCGTATGATCCATTCTAATTCGTTCATATGATCCATTCTAATTCATTCGTATGATCCATTCTAATTCATTCGTATGATCAATTCTAATTCATTCGCACAATCCATTCTAATTCATTCGTACGATCCATTGTAATTCATTCGCACGAATATAACCATTCCAATTCATTCGTACGATCCATTCTAATTCATTCCTACGATCCATTCTAATTCATTCGCACGAATGTATCCATTCTAATTCATTCGTACGATCCATTCTAAATCATTCGTACGACCCATTCTAATTCATTCTCACAAATGTAACCTTTCTAATTCATTTGTACGATCCATTCTAATTCATTCGTACGATCCATTCTAATCCATTCGTACGATCCATTCTAATCCATTCGTACGATCCATTCTAATCCATTAGTACGATCCATTCTAATTCATTCATACGATCCATTCTAATCCATTCGTACGATCCATTCTAATTCATTCATACGATCCATTCTAATTCATTTGTACGAATGAATTAGAATGGATCGTACGAATGGATTAGAATGGATCGTACGAATGAATTAGAATGGATCGTACGAACGAATTAGAATGGATCGTATGAACGAATTAGAATGGATCGTACGAATGAATTAGAATGTATACATTCGAGCGAATGAATTAGAATGGATCGTACGAATGAATTAGAATTGGTCATAGGAATGAATTAGAATGGATCGTGCAAATGAATTAGAATGGATACATTCATGCGAATGAATTAGAATGGATCGTAGGAATAAATTAGAATGGATTGTACGAATGAATTAGAATGGTTACATTCGTGCGAATGAATTAGAATGGATCGTACGAATGGATTAGAATGGATCGTATGAATGAATTAGAATGGATCGTACAAATGAATTAGAAAGGTTACATTTGTGAGAATTAATTAGAATGGATCGTAGGAATGAATTAGAATGGATCGTACGAATGAATTAGAATGGTTACATTCGTGCGAATGAATTAGAATGGATCGTAGGAATGAATTAGAATGGATCGTACGAATGAATTAGAATGGTTACATTCGTACGAATGGATTAGAATAGATCATACGAATGAATTAGAATGGATCGTTTGAATGAATTAGAATGGATCGTACGAATGAATTAGAATGGATCGTGCGAATGAATTAGAATGGATACATTTGTGCGAATGAATTAGAATGGATCATATGAATGAATTAGAATGGATCGTACGAATGTACGAATGAATTAGAATGAATTAGATTGCATCGTACGATCCATTCTAATTCATTCGCATGATCAATTCTAATTCATTCGTACGATCCATTCTAATTCATTCGCACGAATGTATCCATTCGAATTCATTCGTACGATCCATTCTAATTCATTCGTATGATCAATTCTAATTCATTCGCACGATCCATTCTAATTCATTCGTACGATCCATTCTAATTCATTCGCACGAATGTATCCATTCTAATTCATTCATATGATCCATTCTAATCCATTCGTACGATCCATTCTAATCTATTCGTACGATCCATTCTAATTCATTCACACGAATGTAACCATTCTAATTCATTCATATGATCCATTCTAATTCATTCGTACGATCCATTCTAATTCATTCGTATGATCCATTCTAATTCATTCGTACGATCCATTCTATTTCATTTGCATGAATGTATCCATTCTAATTTATTCGTACGATCCAGTCTAATTCATTCGTACGATCCATTCTAATTCATTCGCACGAATATATCCATTCTAATTCATTCGTACGATCCTTTCTAATTAATTTGCACGATCCATTCTAATTCTTTTATATGATCCATTCTAATTCATTCGCACGAATGTATCCATTCTAGTTCATTCGTACGCTCTATTCTAATTCATTCGTACGCTCCATTCTTATTCATCGCACAAATGTATCCATTCTAATTCATTTGTACAATCCATTCGAATTCATTCGTATGATCCATTCTAATTCATTCGTACGATCCATTCTAATTCATTCGCACAAATGTATCCATTCTAATTCATTCGTACGATCCATTCTAATTCATTCGCACGATCCATTCTAAATCATTCGTACGATCCATTCTAATTCATTCGCACGATCCATTCTAATTCATTCGTACGATCAATTCTAATTCATTCGCACGAATGTATCCATTCTAATGCATTCGTACGATCTATTCTAATTCATTCATACGATCCATTCTAATCCATTCGTACAATCCATTATAATTCATTCATACGATCCATTCTAATTCATTATCACAAATTTAACCTTTCTAATTTATTTGTACTATCCATTCTAATTCATTCGTACGATCCATTCTAATTCATTCGTACGATCCATTCTAATTCATTCTCACAAATGTAACCTTTCTAATTCATTTGTATGATCCATTCTAATTCATTCGTACGATCTATTCTAATCCATTCGTACGATCCATTCTAATCCATTCGTACGATCCATTCTAATTCATTCGCACGAATGTAACCATTCTAATTCATTCGTACGATCCATTCTAATTCATTCCTACGGTCCATTCTAATTCATTCGTACGATCCTTTCTAATTTATTTGTACGATCCATTCTAATTCATTCGCACGAATGTATCCATTCTAATTTATTCGCACGATCCATTCTAATTCATTCATTCGATCCATTGTAATTCATTCGTACGATCCATTCAAATTCATTCGCATGATCCATTCTTATTGATTCGTACGATCCATTCTAATTCATTCCTACGATCCATTCTAATTCATTCGCACGAATGTATCTATTCTAATTCATTTGCACGATCCATTCTAATCCATTCGTACGATCCATTCTAATTCATTCGTACAAATGTATCTATTCTAATTCATTCGTACAATGCGTTCTAATCCATTCGTACGATCCATTCAAATCCATTCGCACGATCCATTCTAATCCAATCGTACGATCCATTCTAATTCATTCGTACGATCCATTCAAATTCATTTGCATGAATGTATCCATTCTAATTCATTCGTTCGATCCATTCTAATTCATTCGTACAATTCATTCAAATTCATTCGCATGATCCATTCTAATTCATTTGTACGATCCATTCTAATTCATTCTCACGAATGTAACCTTTTTAATTCATTTGTATGATCCATTCTAATTCATTTGTATGATCCATTCTAATCCATTCGTACGATCCATTCCAATCCATTTGTACGATCCATTCTAATTCATTCGTATGAATGTATCTATTCTAATTTATTCGTACGATCCAATCTAATTCATTCGTATGATACATTCTAATTCATTCGCACGAATGTATCCATTCTAATTCATTCGTACGATCCATTCTAATTAATTCGTATGATCCATTCTAATTCGTTCGTACGATCCATTCTAATTCGTTCGTACGATCCATTCTAATTCATTCGTATGATCAATTCTAATTCATTCCTACGATCTATTCTATTTCATTCGCACGATCCATTCTAATTCATTCGTACGATCCATTCTAATTCATTCGCACAAATGTATCCATTCTAATTCATTCATACAATCCATTCTAATTCATTCGCACGATCCATTCTAATTCATTTGTATGATCCATTCTAATTCATTCCTACGATCTATTCTAATTCATTCGCTCGAATGTATCCATTCTAATTCATTCGTTCGATCCATTCTAATTCATTCGTACGATCCATTCAAATTCATTCGCATGATCCATTCTAATTCATTCATACGATCCATTCTAATTCATTCTCACGAATGTAACCTTTCTAATTCATTTGTATGATCCATTCTAATTCATTCGTACGATCCATTCTACTCCATTCGTACGATCCATTCTAATCCATTCGTACGATCCATTCTAATTCATTCGTACGATCCATTCTAATTCATTCGCACAAAAATATCCATTCTAATTCATTCGTACGATCCTTTCTAATTCATTCGCACGGTCCATTCTAATTCATTCCTACGATCTATTCTAATTCATTCGCTCGAATGTATCCATTCTAATTCATTCGTTCGATCCATTCTAATTCATTCGTACGATCCATTCTAATCCATTCGTACGATCCATTCTAATTCATTCGTACAATCTATTCTAATTCATTTGCTCGAATATATCCATTCTAATTCATTCGTACGATCCATTCTAATTCGTTCATACGATCCATTCTAATTCGTTCGTACGATCCATTCTAAAATGAGTTAGAATGGATCATACGAATGAATTAGAATGGATCGTACAAATGAATTAGAGTGGATTGTGCGAATGAATTAGAATGGATCGTATGAATGAATAAGAATGGATCGTACGAATGAATTAGAATGGATCGTGCGAATGAATTAGAATGAATCGTACGAATTCATTAGAATGGATCGTACGAATTCATTAGAATGAATCGTACGATCCATTCTAATTCATTCGTCCGATCCATTCGAATTCATTCGTGCGAATGAATTAGAATGGATACATTCGAGCGAATGAATTAGAACGCATTGTACGAATGAATTACAATGGATCATACGAATGAATTAAAATGGATCGTACAAACAAATTAGAATGGATCGTGCGAATGAATTAGAATGGATCGTACAAACGAATTAGAATGGATCGTACGAATGAATTACAATGGATCGTACGAATGAATTAGAATGGATATATTCGTGCGAATGAATTAGAATGGATCGTGCGAATGAATTAGAATGGATCATACGAGTGAATTAGAATGGATACATTTGTGAGAATGAATTAGAATGGATCGTACGATCCATTCTAATTCATTCGTACGATCCATTCTAATTCATTTGCACGATCCATTCTAGTTCATTCCTATGATCCATTCTAATTCATTCGTACGATCCATTCTAATTCATTCGCACGATCCACTCTAATTCATTCGCACAATCCGTTCTAATTCATTCGCACAATCCATTCTAATTCATTCGCACGAATGTATCCATTCTAATTTATTCGTACGATCCAGTCTAATTCATTCGTATGATCCATTCTAATTCATTCGCACGAATGTATCTATTCTATTCGTACGATCTACTCTAATTCTTTCATACGATCCATTCTAATTCGTTCGTACGATCCATTCTAATTCATTCGTACGATCCATTCGTGCGATCCATTGTAATTCATTCGTACAAACGAATTAGAATGGATTGTACGAATGAATTAGAATGGATTGTGCGAATGAATTAGAATGGATTGTGCGAATGAATTAGAATGGATCGTACGAATGAATTAGAATGGATCATGCAAATGAATTAGAATAGATCATACGAATGAATTAGAATGGATCGTACGAATAAATTAGAATGGATCGTGCGAATGAATTAGAATGGATCGTACGAATGAATTAGAATGGATCCACCGAATGAATTAGAATGGATTGTACGAATGAATTAGAATGGATCATACAAATGAAATAGAATGGATCATACGAATGAATTAGAATGGATCGTACGAATGAATTAGAATGGATCGTGCGAATAGATTAGAATGGATCGTACGAATGGATTAGAATAGATCGTACGAATGGATTAGAATGGATCGTACGAATGGATTAGAATGGATCGTATGAATGAATTAGAATGGATCATACAAATGAATTAGAAAGGTTACATTTGTGCAAATGGATTAGAATGGATCGTACGAATGAACTAGAATGGATCGTACGAACGAATTAGAATGGATACATTTGTGCGAATGAAATAGAATGGATCGTGCGAATGAATTAGAATGAATCGTACGAATGAATTTGAATGGATCGTACGAATGAATTAGAATGGATCGTATGAACGAATTAGAATGGATCGTATGAACGAATTAGATTGGATCGTATGAATGAATTAGAATGGATCGTACGAACGAATTAGAATAGATCGTATGAACAAATTAGAATGGATCGTACGAATGATTAGAATGGATCGAACGAACGAATTAGAATGGATCGTATGAACGAATTAGAATGGATCGTACGAATGAATTAGAATGGATACATTCGAGCGAATGAATTAGAATGGATCGTACGAATGAATTAGAATGGATCATAGGAATGAATTAAAATGGATCATGCAAATGAATTAGAATGGATATATTCGTGCGAATGAATTAGAATGGATCGTAGGAATGAATTAGAATGGATCATAGGAATGAATTAGAATGGATCATACAAATGAATTAGAATGGTTACATTCGTGCGAATGAATTAGAATGGATCATACGAATGGATTAGAATGGATAGTATGAATGGATTAGAATGGATCGTACAAATGAATTAGAAAGGTTACATTTGTGAGAATTAATTAGAATGGATTGTACGAATGAATTAGAATGGATCGTACGAATGGATTAGAATGGATCGTACGAATGAATTAGAATGGATTGTGCGAATGAATTAGAATGGATCGTATGAATAAATTAGAATGGTTACATTCATGCGAATGAATTAGAATGGATCGTACGAATGGTTTAGAATGGATTGTACGAATGGATTAGAATGGATCGTACGAATGAAATAGAATGGATACATTCAAGCGAATGAATTAGAATGGATCGTACGAATGGATTAGAATGGATCGTACGAATGGATTAGAATGGATCGTACAAATGGATTAGAATGAATCGTACGAATGAATTAGAATGGATAATCCAAATGAATTAGAAAGGTTATATTCGTGAGAATGAATTAGAATGGATCGTGCGAATGAATTAGAATTGATCATACGAATGGATTAGAATAGATCGTACGAATGAATTTGAATGGATCGTACGAATGAATTAGAATGGATCATGCGAATGAATTAGAATGAATCGTACGAATGGATTAGAATGGATCATACGAATGGATTAGAACACATTGTACGAATGAATTAGAATAGATACATTTGTGCGAATGAATTAGATTGCTTCGTACGAATGAATTTGAATTGATCGTACGAATGAATTAGAATGGATTGTACGAATGAAAGAGAATGGATCATGTGAATGAATTAGAATAGATCGTACGAATGAATTAGAATGGATCGTGCGAACGAATTAGAATGGATCGTATGAACGAATTAGAATAGATCGTACGAATGAATTAGAATGGATACATTCGAGCGAATGAATTAGAATGGATCGTACGAATGAATTAGAATGGATCATAGGAATGAATTAGAATGGATCGTACGAATGAATTAGAATGGATCGTACAAATGAATTAGAATGGATACATTTGTGCGATGAATAAGAATGGAGCGTACGAATGAATTAGAATGTAACCATTCTAATTCATTCGTACGATCCATTCTAATTCATTCCTAAGATTCATTCTAATTCATTCGCACGAATGTATCCATTCTAATTCATTTGCACGATCCATTCTAATTCATTTCTATGATCCATTCTAATTCATTTGCACGATCCATTCTTATTCATCGCACGAATGAATTAGAATGGATACATTCGTGCGAATGAATTAGAATGGATTGTGTGAATGAATAAGAATAGATCGTACGAATGAATTAGAATGGATCGTACGAATGAATTAGATGGATCGTACGAATGAATTAGAATGGATACATTCTAATTCATTCCTATGATCCATTCTAATTCATTCCTATGATCCATTCTAATTCATTTGTACAATCCATTCTAATTCATTCCTATGATCCATTCTAATTCATTTGCATGATCCATTCTAATTCATTCCTATGATCCATTTTAATTCATTCGTATGATCCATTCTGATTCATTTGCTCGAATGTATCCATTCTAATTCATTCGTACGATCCATTCTAATTCGTTCATACGACCCATTCTAATTCGTTCGCACGATACATTCTAATTCAATCGTACGATCTATTCTAATTCATTCGCATGATCCATTCTATTTCATTCGTACGATCCATTCTAATTCATTCGTACAATCCATTCAAATTCATTCGTACGATGCAATCTAATTCATTCACACAAATGTATCTATTCTAATTCATTCGTACAATGCGTTCTAATCCATTCGTACGATCCATTCTAATCCATTCATACAATTCATTCTAATTCAGTCGCATGATCCATTCTAATTCATTCGTACGATCCATTCTAATTCATTCCTATGATCCATTCTAATTCATTCCTATGATCTATTCTAATTCATTCCTATAATCCATTCTAATTAATTTGCACGATCCATTATAATTCATTCCTATGACCCATTCTAATTCATTCGTACGATCCATTTTAATTCATTCGTACGATCCATTCTAATTCATTCGTATGATCCATTCTAATTCATTCGTATGATCTATTCTAATTCATTCACATAATCCATTCTAATTCATTCGCACGAATGTATCCATTCTAATTCATTCGTGCGATGAATAAGAATGGATCGTACAAATGAATTAGAATGGATCATAGGAATGAATTAGAATGGATCATGCAAATGAATTAGAATAGATCGTACGAATGAATTAGAATGGATCGTGCGACCGAATTAGAATGGATCGTATGAACGAATTAGAATAGATTGTACGAATGAATTAGAATGGATACATTCGAGCGAATGAATCAGAATGGATCGTACGAATGAATTAGAATAGATCATAGGAATGAATTAGAATGGATCGTATGAATGAATTAGAATGGATCGTACAAATGAATTAGAATGGATACATTTGTGCGATGAATAAGAATGGAGCGTATGAATGAATTAGAATGTAACCATTCTAATTCATTCGTACGATCCATTCTAATTCATTCCTACGATCCATTCTAATTCATTCGCACAAATGTATCCATTCTAATTCATTTGCACGATCCATTCTAATTCATTCCTATGATCCATTCTAATTCATTTGCACGATCCATTCTTATTCATCGCACGAATGAATTAGAATGGATACATTCGTGCGAATGAATTAGAATGGATTGTGTGAATAAATTAGAATAGATCATACGAATGAATTAGAATGGATCGTACGAATGAATTAGAATGGATACATTCTAATTCATTCCTATGATCCATTCTAATTCATTCCTATGATCCATTCTAATTCATTTGCACGATCCATTCTAATTCATTCCTATGATCCATTCTAATTCATTTGCACGATCCATTCTAATTCATTCCTATGATCCATTCTAATTCATTCGTACGATCTATTCTGATTCATTCGCTTGAATGTATCCATTCTAATTCATTCGTACGACCTATTCTAATTCGTTCATACGACCCATTCTAATTCGTTCGCACGATCCATTCTAATTCATTCGTACGATCTATTCTAATTCATTCGCATGATCCATTCTAATTCATTCGTACGATCCATTCTAATTCATTCATACAATCCATTCAAATTCATTCGTACGATGCAATCTAATTCATTCGCACAAATGTATCTATTCTAATTCATTCGTACAATGCGTGGTAATCCATTCGTACGATCCATTCTAATCCATTCATACAATTCATTCTAATTCATTCGCAGGATCCATTCTAATTCATTCGTACGATCCATTCTAATTCATTCCTATGATCCATTCTAATTCATTCCTATGATCCATTCTAATTAATTTGCACGATCCATTCTAATTCATTCCTATGACCTATTCTAATTCATTCGTACGATCCATTTTAATTCATTCGTACGATCCATTCTAATTCATTCGTATAATCCATTCTAATTCATACGTATGATCTATTCTAATTCATTCACACAATCCATTCTAATTCATTCACACGAATGTATCCATTCTAATTCATTCGTGCGATGAATAGGAATGGATCGTACAAATGAATTAGAATGGATCATAGGAATGAATTAGAATGGATCATGCGAATGAATTAGAATAGATCGTACGAATGAATTAGAATGGATCGTGTAAACGAATTAGAATGGATCGTATGAACGAATTAGAATAGATCGTACGAATGAATTAGAATGGATACATTCGAGCGAATGAATTAGAATGGATCGTACGAATGAATTAGAATGGATCATAGGAATGAATTAGAATGGATCGTATGAATGAATTAGAATGGATCGTACAAATGAATTAGAATGGATACATTTGTGCGATGAATAAGAATGGAGCGTACGAATGAATTAGAATGGATCGTAGGAATGAATTAGAATGGATCATACGAATGAATTAGAATGGATCGTACGAATGAATTAGAATGGATCGTACGAATGAATTAGAATGGATCATAGGAATGAATTAGAATGGATCATGCTAATGAATTAGAATGGATATATTCGTGCGAATGAATTAGAATGGATCGTACGAATGAATTAGAATGGATCGTACGAATAAATTAGAATGGATATATTTGAACGAATAAATTAGAATGGATCATACGAATGAATTAGAATGGATCGTACAAATGAATTAGAATGGATCGTGCGAATGAATTAGAATCGATCGTACGAATGAATTAGAATGGATCGTACGAATGAATTTGATCGTACGAATGAATTAGAATGGATCGTACGAATGAATTAGAATGGATCGTACGAATGAATTAAAATGGATACATTCATACGACTGAATTAGAATGGATCGTGCAAATTAATTAGAATGGATCGTACGAATGAATTTTAATGGATACATTTGTGTGAATGAATCTGAATGGATTGTATGAATGAATTATAACGGATCATACGAATGAATTAGAATGGATCGTACGAATGAATTAGAATAGCTTATACGAATGAATTAGAATGAATCGTACGAATGAATTAGAATGGTTACATTCGTGCGAATGAATTAGAATAGATCATACGAATAAATTAGAATGGATCGTACGAATAAATTAGAATGGATCGTGCGAATGAATTAGAATGGATCGTACAAATGAATTAGAATGTATCCACCGAATGAGTTAGAAGGGATTATACGAATGAATTAGAATGGATCGTACGAATGAATTAGAATGGATTGTGCGAATGAATTAGAATGGATCGTATGAATAAATAAGAATGGATCGTACGAATGAATTAGAATGGATCGTGCGAATGAATTAGAATGAATCGTACGAATGCCTTAGAATGGATCGTACGAATGAATTAGAATGAATCGTACGATCCATTCTAATTCATTCGTCCGATCCATTCTAATTCATTCGCACGAATATATCCATTCTAATTCATTCGTACAATCCATTCTAATTCATTCGCACGATCCATTCTAATTCATTCGTATGATCCATTCTAATTCATTACTACGATCTATTCTAATTCATTCGCTCGAATATATCCATTATAATTCATTCGTACAATCCATTCTAATTCTTTTTTTTTATTTATTTAATAAAAGCTATGGGGATTTTATTGGGGACCCCGCCCCTAAAATGATGCAAACCATTACAGCTCTGGCCTTTTATATATAAGGCATCAGAGAGAGAAGTAAACAAAAGAAAACAAAACCAAGCATTAACACCCCTCACAACCACAAGCACAATCCTCAGATTTCCCTTTCATATTCCCTACCAGCATTGTTATGCTCTATAGCAATCTTCAGATTTTCCTTGAAGGCTACTGAATAGAGAGAAGTAATAGTATTGCTGTGAAGTCCCATTTTAGACAAAATATCAGCTGGTTGGTTCCTTTCACGCCATATATGTGTGATCTGCACTTTTGTAAGCTTGTTCATTTGATCCCGAATACTTTGAACTTTTTGTCTGATTGTCAAGGGAATAGAGGAGTATTCTCCTTTGATACTATTAACAGCTACCAAGGAGTCCGACTCAATCCATAACTGTGAAATATGCATATCTACTGCCATATTGATACCAACTTCAATAGAATCCAATTCAACATTTAGAATATCATTATATCTAGATGGACCATAATAGGCTTTAGTAACAACACCCTCTCCATTGCGAAAAATTCCTCCAATCCCTGCTTTGTCAACTAATAAAGCACCATCTGTATTAAGTTTCATCCAATCTTTAGTAGGCTTTTGCCATATAACCTGCTGACTGCTGATGCTGATTGGAGAAAGAAAACATCCCCATTTAGCTGCAACAATTCTGTTTTCTTGATTGTCTTTATCAAAAAGCTGAGTAGTGGACACTCTAATTTGAACATCACGAGTAATCAAAGCCAGCACATATCTTTTATGCCTATTTGTACGATCAAAAATACGTTTGTTTCTTTCCTCCCACAAATAATAAACAGCACAACCATTCGCAATCTTAGCAATAGTAGCAATCATACCTTTCCCCTGAAATTTAGCTTGTAATCTACCAATCTCCTCCCTGATATTTCCAAGTTTTGTCGCTTTTATCTCCATTCTTGAAAGAATAGATCTCCAGATCCAACTAGTATAAGAGCATTCAAAAAAGAGATGATCATGACATTCAGTGTTAGACCAACACAATGTACATAAGGAATGAACCATCAGTCCTTTCTTGTGTAGCTTGTCACACGTTAGTAGCTTATCCTTGACAACTCTCCATAGACAAAAGGCATGTTTCTCAACTTTGTACCCATGCCAAATCCATTTGGATTCTTTAAATTTTGGTCTTTGATCCCTTATAGCATTCCAAGCTATTTTGGTAGTAAAGGCACCATCAGTTGAAGGCTTCCAAATTACCATATCATTGCAATTTGTATTTTGGATTTGATATTGAGAGTTCAAAGAGAAGATATCTATCAGATCAGCAAAGGTAGCAGCTGGGAGCAACCACTTACCTTCATGAATGAACTGAATGACTTTAATATCTTTTCCCAACCCTAAATCATAAATGGCTCGTTCACCGAAGAGGTCCACTAGACGCCCTTGTGGTAGCCAAAAATCATACCAGAAATTTGTGTTCTGCCCATTACCAACAGAAGTATAAATAAGTGGTTTGATTTGATTTCTGATATTGAGTATGCCTTTCCAAACACCAGAAGCCTTAGAGCTAGCTTTACAGTCCCATAAACTATCTCGCTTCAGATATTTATATTTGATCCACCTCACCCATAATTAATTTTCATTATTACAGATTCTCCATAGATGTTTTGAAAGGGCTGCCACATTCCAAGTATGTAAATCTCTGAGACCAAGACCTCCTTCAGATTTTGGTTGACAGATATGCTTCCAAGCAATAGGCACAATTTTCCAAGAAAGAGAAGGTCCACTCCATCTAATTCATTCGCACGATCCATTCTAATTCATTCGTATGATCCATTCTAATTCATTCGTACGATCCATTCTAATTCATTCGTATGATCCATTCTAACTCATTCACACAAATGTATCCATAATAATTCATTCGTACGATCCATTCTAATTCATTCGCACGATCCATTCTAATTCATTCGTACGATCCATTCTAATTCATTCGTACGATCCATTCTAATTCATTCGTACGATCCATTCTAATACATTCGCACAAATGTATCCATTCTAATTCATTTGTACGATCCATTCTAATTCATTCGCACGATCCATTCTAATTCATTCGTACGATCCATTCTAATTCATTCGCACGATCCATTCTAATTCATTCGTATGATCCATTCTAATTTATTCGCACGAATGTATCTATTCTAATGCATTCTTACGATCCATTCTAATTCATTCGTACGATCCATTCTAATCCATTCGTACGATCCATTCTAATCCATTCGTACGATCCATTCTAATTCATTCTCACAAATGTAACCTTTCTAATTCATTTGTACGATCCATTCTAATCCATTCGTACGATCCATTCTAATCCATTCGTACGATCCATTCTAAATCATTCGCACGAATGTAACCATTCTAATTCATTCATACGATCCATTCTAATTCATTCGTACGATCCATTCTAATTCATTTGCACGAATATATCCATTCTAATTCATTTGCATGATCCATTCTAATTCATTCCTATGATCCATTCTAATTCATTCGTACGATCCATTCTAATTCATTCGCTCGAATGTATCCATTCTAATTCATTCGTATGATCCATTCTAATTCATTCATACGATCCATTCTAATCCATTCGTACGATCCATTCTAATTCATTTGTACAATGCATTCAAATCCATTCGTACGATCCATTCTAATCCATTCGTACGATCCATTCTAATACATTCGTACGATCCATTCTAATTCATTCTCACAAATGTAACCTTTCTAATTCATTTGTACGATCCATTCTAATTCATTCGTACGATCCATTCTAATCCATTCGTACGATCCATTCTAATTCATTCCTACGATCCATTCTAATTCATTCGCACGAATGTATCCATTCTAATTCATTTGCACGATCCATTCTAATTCATTCCTAGGATCCATTCTAATTCATTCGTACGATACATTCTAATTCATTCGCTCGAATGTATCCATTCTAATTCATTCTTACGATCCATTCTAATTCGTTCATACGATCCATTCTAATTCGTTCGTACGATCTATTCTAATTCGTTCGTACGATCCATTCTAATTCATTCGCACGATCCATTCTAATTTATTTGTACGATCCATTTTAATTCATTCGCATGATCCATTCTAATTCATTCGTATGATACATTCGTGCGAACGAATTAGAATGGATCGTACGAATGAATTAGAATGGATCGTACGAAAGAATTAGAATGGATCGTATGAACGAATAAGAATGGATCGTACGAATGAATTAGAATGGATATATTCAAGCGAATGAATTAGAATGGATTGTATGAATGGATTAGAATGGATCGTACGAATGGATTAGAATGGATCGTACGAATGAATTAGAATGGATCATACAAATGAATTAGAAAGGTTACATTCGTGAGAATGAATTAGAATGGATCGTACGAATGAATTAGAATGGATCGTACGAATGAATTAGAATGGATACATTCGAGCGAATGAATTAGAATGGATCGTACGAATGAATTAGAATGGATCATAGGAATGAATTAGAATGGATCATGCAAATGAATTAGAATGGATACATTCGTGCGAATGAATTAGAATGGATCATAGGAATGAATTAGAATGGATCGTACAAATGAATTAGAATGGTTACATTCGTGCGAATGAATTAGAATGGATCATAGGAATGAATTAGAACGGATCGTGCGAATGAATTAGAATGGATCGTACGAATGAATTAGAATGGATCATACGAATGAATTAGAATGGATACATTCGAGCGAATGAAATAGAATGGATCGTACGAATAAATTAGAATTGATCGAACGAATGAATTAGAATGGACACATTCGAGCAAATGAATTAGAATAGATCGTAGGAATAAATTAGAATAGATCATACGAATGAATTAGAATAGATCGTAGGAATGAATTAGAATGGATCATACGAATGAATTAGAATGGATCGTACGAACGAATTAGAATGGATCGTATGAACGAATTAGAATGGATCGTATGAACAAATTAGAATGGATCGTACGAATGAATTAGAATGGATACATTCGAGCGAATGAATTAGAATGGATCGTACGAATGAATTAGAATGGATCATTGGAATGAATTAGAATGGATCGTGCAAATGAATTAGAATGGATACGTTTCTGCATATGAATTAGAATGGATCGTACGAATGAATTAGAATTGATCATATTAATGAATTAGAATGGATCGTACGAATGAATTAGAATGGATACATTCGTGCGAATCAATTAGACTGGATCGTGCGAATCAATAAGACTGGATCGTGCGAATCAATTAGACTGGATCGTGCGAATCAATTAGACTGGATCGTGCGAATGAATTTGAATGGATCGTACGAATTAATTAAAATGGATACATTTGTGCGAATGAATTAGAATGGATTGTATGAATGAATTAGAATGGATCGCACGAATGAATTAGAATGGTTACATTCGTGCGAATGAATTAGAATGGATCGTACGAATGGATTAGAATGGATCGTACGAATGGATTAGAATGGATCATACGAATGAATTAGAATGGATCGTACAAATGAATTAGTAAGGTTACATTTGTGAGAATGAATTAGAATGGATCATACGAATGGATTAGAATGGATCGTACGAATGGATTAGAATGGATCGTACGAATGAATTAGAATGGATCATAGGAATGAATTAGAATGGATCGTGTAAATGAATTAGAATGGATACATTCGCGCTAATTAATTAGAATGGATCGTAGGAATGAATTAGAATGGATCGTACGAATGAATTAGAATGGTTACATTCATGCGAATGAATTAGAATGGATCGTACGAATGGATTAGAATGGATCATACGAATGGATTAGAATGGATCGTACAAATGAATTAGAAAGGTTACATTTGTGAAAATGAATTAGAAAGGATCGTACAAATGAATTAGAATGGAACGTAGGAATGGATTAGAATGGATCGTACGAATGGATTAGAATGGATCGTACGAATGAATTAGAATGGATCATACAAATGAATTAGAAAGGTTACATTCGTGAGAATGAGTTAGAATGAATCGCGCGAATTAATTAGAAAGGATCGCACGAATGAATTTGAATGGATACATTTGTGCGAATGAATCTGAATGGATTGTAAGAATGAATTATAATGGATCGTACGAATGAATTAGAATGGATCGTACGAATGAATTAGAATAGCTCATACGAATGAATTAGAATGAATCGTACGAATGAATTAGAATGGTTACATTCGTGCGAATGAATTAAAATAGATCGTACGAATGAATTAGAATGGATCGTACGAATGAATTAGAATGGATCATGCGAATGAATTAGAATGGATCGTACGAATGAATTAGAATGGATCGTATGAATGAATTAGAATAGACATATTCGTGCGAATGAATTAGAATGGATCATGCGAATGAATTAGAATGGATCGTACGATCCATTCTAATTATTTCGTACGATCCATTCAAATTCATTCGCATGATCCATTCTAATTCATTCGTACGATCCATTCTAATTCAGTCTCATGAATATAACCTTTCTAATTCATTTGTATGATCCATTCTAATTCATTCGTACGATCCATTCTAATCCATTCATACGATCCATTCTAATTCATTCAAACGATCCATTCAAATTCTTTCGTACGATCCATTCTAATTCATTCATATGATCCATTCTAACTCATTTGGTGGATCCATTCTAATTCATTCGTATGATCCATTCTTATTCATTCGCACGATCCATTCTAATTTTTTCGTATAATCCATTCTAATTAATTCGCACAAATGTATCCATTCTAATTCATTCGTACGATCCATTTTAATTTATTCGTTCAAATATATCCATTATAATTTATTCATACGATCCATTCTAATTCATTCGCACGATCCATTCTAATTCATTCGCACGAATGTATCCATTCTAATTCATCGCACGAATCTGTTCTAATTCATTCGCATGAATGTATCCATTCTAATTCATTCGTGCGAATAAATTAGAACGGATTCGTGCGATGAATTAGAATGGATCGTACGAATGAATTAGAATGGATCGTACAAATAAATTAGAATGGATCGTATGAATGAATTAGAATGGATCGTACAAATGAATTAGAAAGGTTACATTTGTGAGAATGAATTAGAATGGATCGTACGAATGGATTAGAATGGATCGTACGAATGGATTAGAATGCATCGTACGAATGGATTAGAATGGATAGTAAGAATAGATTAGAATGGATCAGACGAATGAATTAGAATGGATCATACAAATGAATTAGAAAGGTTACATTCGTGAGAATGAATTAGAATGGATCGTACGAATGATTTAGAATGGATCATGCGAATGAATTTAAATGGATCGTACGAATGAATAAGAATGGATCGTATGAATGAATTAGAATGGATCGTACGAATGTGTCCATTCTAATTCATTCGTACGATCCATTCTATTTCGTTCATATGATCCATTCTAATTCGTTCGTACGATCCATCCTAATTCGTTCGTACGATCCATTCTAATTCATTCGCACGATCCATTCTAATTCATTCGCACGATCCATTCTAATTCTTTCATATGATCCATTCTAATTCATTCGCACGAATGTATCCATTCTAGTTCATTCGTACGCTCCATTCTAATTCATTCGTACGCTCTATTCTTATTTATCGCACAAATGTATCCATTCTAATTCATTCGTACGATCCATTCTAATTCATTCGCTCGATCGATTCTAATTCATTCGTATGATCCATTCTAATTCATTCGTACGATCCATTCTAATTCTTTTGTACGATCCATTCTAATTCATTCGCATGATCTATTCTAATTCATTCGTACAATCCATTCTAATTCATTCGTACGATCCATTCTAATTCATTCGCACTATCCATTCTAAATCATTCGTACGATCCATTCTAATTCATTCGTACAATCCATTCTAATTCAATCGTACAAATGCATTCATTCTAATTCATTCGTACGATCCATTCTAATTCATTCATACGATCTATTCTAATTCATTCGCACAAATGTATCCATTCTAATTCTTTCGCACAATCCAATCTAATTCAAACGTACGATCCATTCTAATTCATTCATATGATGTATTCTAATTCATTCGTACGATCCATTCTAATTCATTCGTACGAATGAATTAGAATTGATCATACGAATGAATTAGATTGGATCGTACGAATGAATTAGAATGGATCGTGCGAATGAATTAGAATGGATCGTACAAATGAATTAGAATGGATCATACGATTCATTCTAATTCATTCGTATGATCCATTCTAATGCATTCGTACGATTCATTCTAATTCATTCGCACGATCCATTCTAATTCATTCGTATGATCCATTCTAATTTATTTCCATGAATATACGATCCATTCTAATTTATTCGCAAGAATGTATCCATTCTAATTCATTCGTACAATCCATTCTATTTTATTCATACAAATGTATCCATTCCAATTCATTCGTACGATCCATTCTAATTCATTCGTACGATTCATTCTAATTCATTCGCACGATCCATTCTAATTCATTCGTACGATCCATTCTATTTCATTCGCTCGAATGTATCCATTCTAATTCATTCGTATCCATTCTAATTCATTCGTATGATCCATTCTAATTTATTCGCATGATCCATTCGTACGATCCATTCTAATCCTTTCGTAGGATCCATTCTAATTTATTCATACGATCCATTCTAATTCGTTCGTACAATCCATTCAAATTCATTCGTACGATCCATTCTAATTCATTCGCACGATCTATTCTAATTCATTCGTACGATCCATTCTAATTCATTCGTACGATCCATTCTAATTCATTCGTACGATCCATTCTAATTCATTCGCACGAAGGTAACCATTAAAATTCATTCGTACGATCCATATTAATTCATTCCTACGATCCATTCTAATTCATTCGCACGAATGTATCCATTTTAATTCATTTGCACGATCCATTCTATTTCATTCCTATGCTCCATTCTAATTCATTCGTACGATCTATTCTAATTCATTCGATCAAATATATCCATTCTAATTCATTCGTACGATCCATTCTAATTCATTCGTACGATCCATTCTAATTTATTCATACGATCTATTCTAATTCATTCGCACGAATGTATCCATTCTAATTCATTCGCACAATCCAATCTAATTCAAACGTACGATCCATTCTAATTCATTCACATGATGTATTCTAATTCATTCGTATGATCCATTCTAATTCATTCGTACGATCCATTCTAATTCATTCGTATGATTCATTCTAATTCATTCGCTCGAATGTATCCATTCTAATTCATTCGTACGATCCATTCTAATTCGTTCATATGATCCATTCTAATTCGTTCGTACGATCCATTCTAATTCGTTCGTACGATCCATTCTAATTCATTCGTACGATCCATTCTAATTCATTTGTACGAATGAATTAGAATGGATCGTACGAATGGATTAGAATGGATCGTACGAATGAATTAGAATGGAGTGTGCAAATGAATTAGAATGGATACATTCGTGCGAATGAATTAGAATGGATCGTGCGAATGCATTAGAATGGATCGTACAAATGAATTAGAATGAATCGTACGATCCATTCTAATTCATTCGTACGATCCATTCTAATTCATTCGCACGAATGTATCCAATCTAATTCATTCGTACAATTCATTCTAATTCATTCGGACGATCCATTCTAATTCATTCATACGATCCATTCTAATTCATTCATGCAATCCATTCAAATGGATCGTACGAACGAATTAGAATGGATCGTATGAATGAATAAGAATGGATCGTACGAATGATTTAGAATGGATCGTACGAATGAATTAGAATGGATACATTCGAGCGAATGAATTAGAATGGATCATGCGATGAATATGAATGGATCATAAAAATGAATTAGAATGGATCGTACGAATAAATCGTACGAATGAATTAGAATGGATACATTCGTGCGAATGAATTAGAATGGATCGTACGAATGAATTAGAATGGATCATAGGAATGAATTAGAATGGATCATATGAATGAACTAGAATGGTTACATTCGTGCGAATGAATTTAAATGGATCGTACGAATGGATTAGAATGGATCATACGAATGAATAAAATGGATACATTCATACGACTGAATTAGAATGGATCGTGCGAATTAATTAGAATGGATCGTACGAATGAATTTGAATGGATACATTTGTGCTAATGAATCTGAATGGATTGTATGAATGAATTACAATGGATCGTACGAATGAATTAGAATGGATCGTACGAATGAATTAGAATAGCTCATACGAATGAATTAGAATGAATCGTACGAATGAATTAGAATAGATCGTACGAATGAATTAGAATGGATCGTACGAATGAATTAGAATGGATCGTACGAATGAATTAGAATGGATACATTTGTACGAATGAGTTAGAATAGATCATAGGAATGAATTAGAATGGATCGTACAAATGAATTAGAATGGATCGTGCGAATGAATTAGAATGGATCGTATGAATAAATTAGAATGGATCATACGAATAAATTAAAATGGATACATTTATACGACTGAATTAGAATGGATCATAGGATTGAATTAGAATGGATCGTAGGTATTAATTAGAATGGATTGTACGATTAGAATGGATACATTCGTACGAATGAATTAGAATGGATCGTACGAATGAATTAGAATGGATCATAGGAATGAATTAGAATGGATCGTGCAAATGAATTTGAATGGATACATTCGTGCGAATGAATTAGAATGGATCGTAGGAATGAATTAGAATGGATCGTATGAATGAATTAGAATAGATCGTAGGAATGAATTAGAATAGATCGTACGAATGAATTATAATGGTTATATTTATGCGATTGTATTAGAATGGATCGTAGGAATGAATTAGAATGGATTGTACGAATAAATTAGAATGGATACATTCACGCAAATGAATTAGAATGGATCGTACGAATGAATTAGAATGGATCATACGAATGAATTAGAATGGATCATACGAATGGATTAGAATGGATCGTACGAATGGATTAGAATGCATTATACGAATGAATTAGAATAGATACATTTGTACGAATGAATTAGAATGGATCATACGAATGGATTAGAATGGATCGTACGAATGAATTAGAATGGATCGTACGAACGAATTAGAATGGATCGTATGAACGAATTAGAATGGATCGTGCGAATAAATTAGAATGGATCATATGAAAGAATTAGAATGGATCGTATGAATGAATTAGAATGGATATGTTTATGCGAATAAATTAGAATGGATCGTACGAATGAATTCTAGAATGGATCCACTTAACGAGTTAGAATGGATCATACGAATGAATTAGAATGGATCGTACGAATGAATTAGAATGGATTCTGCGAATGAATTAGAATGGATCGTATGAATGAATTAGAATGGATTGTACGAATGAATTAGAATGGATCGTACGAATGAATTAGAATGGATCCACCGAATGAGTTAGAATGGATCATATAAATGAATTAGAATGGATCGTACGAATGAATATGAATGGATTGTGCGAATGAATCTGAATGGATTATATGAATGAATTACAATGGATCATACGAATGAATTAGAATGGATCGTACGAATGAATTAGAATGGATCGTACGAATGAATTAGAATGGATCGTACAAATGAATTAGAAAGGTTACAGTTGTGAGAATGAATTAGAATGGATTGTACGAATGAATTAGAATGGATCGTACGAATGGATTAGAATCGATCGTACGAATCGATTAGAATCGATCGTACGAATGAATTAGAATGGATCATACAAATGAATTAGAAAGGTTACATTCGTGAGAATGAATTAGAATGGATCGTACGAATGGATTAGAATGGATCGTACGAATGGATTAGAATGGATCGTACGAATAAATTAGAATAGATCATAGGAATGAGTTAGAATGGATCATAGGAATGAATTTGAATGGATCGTACGAATGAATTAGAATGGATTGTGCGAATGAAATAGAATGGATCGTATGAATGAATAAGAATGGATTGTAGGAATGAATTAGAATGGATCGTACGAATGGATTAGAATGGATCGTACGAATGGATTAGAATGGATCGTACAATTGAATTAGAAAGGCATTCGTACGATCCATTCTAATTCATTCGTATGATCCATTCAAATTCATTCGTACGATCCATTTTAATTCATTTGCATGAATGTATCCATTCTAATTCATTCGTACGATCCATTCTAATTCATTCGTACTATCCATTCTAATTCATTCGCATGATCCATTCTAATTCATTCGCTCAAATGTATCCATACCAATTCATTCGTACGATCCATTCTAATTCATTCATACGATCCATTCTAATTCGTTCGTACGATCCATTCTAAAATGAGTTAGAATGGATCATACGAATGACTTAGAATGCATCGTACGAATGAATTAGAATGGATTGTGCGAATGAATTAGAATGGATCGTATGAATGAATAAGAATGGTTACATTCGTGCGAATGAATTAGAATGGATTGGACGAATGAATTAGAATGGATAGTACGAATGAATTAGAATGGATCGTACGAATGAATTAGAATGGATACATTCATGCAAATGAATTAGAATGGATCATCGTACGTTCCATTCTAATTCATTCGTACGATCCATTCTAATTCATTTGTACGATCCATTGTAATTCATTCATACAATCCATTCACATTTATTCGCACAATCCATTCTAATTCATTCATACGATCCATTCTAATTCATTCGTATGATCCATTATAACTCATTCGGTGGATCCATTCTAATTCATTCGTACGATCCATTCTAATTCATTCGTACAAATGTATCCATTCTAATTCATTCGTCCGATCCATTCTAATTCATTCGTATGATCAATTTTAATTCATTCGCACGATCCATTCTAATTCATTCGTTTGATCCATTCTAATTCATTCGTATAATCCATTCTAATTCATTCGTCCGATACATTCTAATTCATTCGTATGATCAATTCTAATTCATTCGTACGATTCATTCTAATCCATTCGTACGATCCATTCTAATTCATTCGTACGATCCATTCTAATTCATTCGCACGAATGTAACCATTCTAATTCATTCGTACGATCCATTCTAATTCATTCCTACGATCCATTCTAATTCATTCGCATGATCCTTTCTAATGCATTCGTACGATCCTTTCTAATTCATTCGCATGAATATATTATACGTTTGAATTAGATTGGATTGTGCGAATGAATTAGAATAGATCGTACGAATGAATTAGAATGGATACATTCGTGCGAATGAATTAGAATAGATCGTACGAATGAATTAGAATGGATACATTCGAGGGAATGAATTAGAATGGATCGTACGAATGAATTAGAATGGATCATAGGAATGAATTAGAATGGATCGTGCAAATGAATTAGAATGGATGGTACGAATGAATTAGAATGGATCGTACGAATGAATTAGAATGGTTATATTTATGGGAATGAATTAGAATGGATCGTAGGAATGTATTAGAATGGATCGTAGGAATGAATTAGAATGGATCGTACGAATAAATTAGAATGGATACATTCACGCAAATGAATTAGAATGGACCGTACGAATGAATAGAATGGGTCATACGTATGAATTAGAATGGATCATACGAATGGATTAGAATGGATCGTACCAATGGATTTGAATGCATTGTACGAATGAATTTGAATAGATACATTTGTACGAATGAATTAGAATGGATCGTATGAATGGATTAGAATGGATCATAGAAATGAATTTGAATGGATCGTACGAACGAATTAGAATGGATCGTATGAACGAATTAGAATGGATCGTGCGAATGAATTAGAATGGATCATATGAAAGAATTAGAATGAATCGTACGAATGAATTAGAATGGATATGTTTATGCGAATAAATTAGAATGGATCATACGAATGAATTAGAATGGATCCACCGAACGAGTTAGAATGGATCATACGAATGAATTAGAATGGATCGTACGAATGAATTAGAATGGATTCTGCGAATGAATTAGAATGGATCGTATGAATGAATTAGAATGGATCGTACGAATGAATTAGAATGGATCCACCGAATGAGTTAGAATGGATCATATGAATGAATTAGAATGGATCGTACGAATGAATATGAATGGATTGTGCGAATAAATCTGAATGGATTACATGAATGAATTACAATGGATCATACGAATGAACTAGAATGGATCGTACGAATGAATTAGAATGGATCGTACGAATGAATTAGAATGGATCGTACAAATGAATTAGAAAGGTTACATTTGTGAGAATGAATTAGAATGGATTGTACGAATGAATTAGAATGGATCGTACGAATGGATTAGAATCGATCGTACGAATGGATTAGAATCGATCGTACGAATGAATTAGAATGGATCATACAAATGAATTAGAAAGGTTACATTCGTGAGAATGAATTAGAATGGATCGTACGAATGGATTAGAATGGATCGTACGAATGGATTAGAATGAGTTAGAATGGATCATACGAATGAATTAGAATGCATCGTAAGAATGAATTAGAATGGATTGTGCGAATGAATTAGAATGGATCGTATGAATGAATAAGAATGGATACATTCGTGCGAATGAATTAGAATGCATTGGACGAATGAATTAGAATGGATAGTACGAATGAATTAGAATGGATCGTACGAATGAATTAGAATGGATACATTCATGCAAATGAATTAGAATGGATCGTCGTACGATCCATTCTAATTCATTCGTACGATCCATTCTAATTCATTTGTACGATCCATTGTAATTCATTCTTACAATCCATTCAGATTTATTCGCACAATCCATTCTAATTCATTCATACGAACCATTCTAATTCATTCGTATGATCCATTCTAACTCATTCGGTGGATCCATTCTAATTCATTCGTATGATCCATTCTAATTCATTCGTACAAATGTATCCATTCTAATTCAATCGTCCGATCCATTCTAATTCATTCGTATGATCAATTTTAATTCATTCGCACGATCCATTCTAATTCATTCGTATGATCCATTCTAATTCATTCGTATAATCCATTCTAATTCATTCGTCCGATCCATTCTAATTCACTCGTATGATCAATTCTAATTCATTCGTATGATTCATTCTAATCCATTCGTACAATCCATTCTAATTCATTCGCACGAATGTAACCATTCTAATTCATTCGTACGATCCATTCTAATTCATTCCTACGATCCATTCTAATTCATTCGCATGATCCATTCTAATTCATTCGTACGATCCATTCTAATTCATTCGCATGAATATATTGTACGTTTGAATTAGATTGGATTGTGCGAATGAATTAGAATAGATCGTATGAATGAATTAGAATGGATACATTCGTGCGAATGAATTAAAATAGATCGTACGAATGAATTAGAATGGATACATTCGAGTGAATGAATTAGAATGGATCGTACGAACGAATTAGAATGGATCATAGGAATGAATTAGAATGGATCGTGCAAATGAATTAGAATGGATCGTACGAATGAATTAGAATGGATCGTCCGAATGAATTATAATGGATCATACGAATGAATTAGAATGGATCGTGCGAATGAATTTGAATGGATTGCACGAATTGAATTAGAATGGATCATACGAATGAATTAGAATGGATCCTTTGAATGAATTAGAATTGATCATACGAATGAATTAGAATGGATAGTACGAATGAATTAGAATGGATCGTGCGAATGAATTAGAATTGATCATACAAATGAATTAGAATGGATCGTACGAATGAATTAGAATGGATATATTCGTGCGAATGAATTAGAATGGATCGTACAAATGAATTAGAATGGATCGGATGAATGAATTAGAATAGATCGTACGAATGAATTAGAATGGTTACATTCGTGCGAATGAATTAGAATGGATCGTACGAATGAATTAGAATGAATCATACGAATGAATTAGAATGGATCGTGCGAATGAATTTGAATGGATCGTACGAATGAATTAGAATGGATACATTCGTGCGAATGAATTAGAATTGATCGGACGAATAAATTAGAATGGATCGTACGAATAAATTAGAATTGATCATACGAATGAATTAGAATGGATCGTACGAATGAATTTGAATGGGTCGGCGAATGAATTAGAATGGATCGTACAAATGAATTAGAATGGATCATACGATTCATTCTAATTCATTCGTATGATTCATTCTAATGCATTCGTACGATTCATTCTAATTCATTCGCACGATCCATTCTAATTCATTCGTATGATCCATTCTAATTTATTTACACGAATATACGATCCATTCTAATTTATTCGCAAGAATGTATCCATTCTAATTTATTCATACAATCCATTCTATTTTATTCATACAAATGTAACCATTCCAATTCATTCGTACGATCCATTCTAATTCATTCGTACGATTCATTCTAATTCATTCGCACGATCCATTCTAATTTATTCGTACAATCCATTCTCATTCATTCGCTCGAATATATCCATTCTAATTCATTCGTACGATCCATTCTAATTCATTCGTACGATCCATTCTAATTTATTCGCATGATCCATTCGTACAATCCATTCTAAACCTTTCATAGGATCCATTCTAATTTATTCATACGATCCATTCTAATTCGTTCGTACAATCCATTCAAATTCATTCGTATGATCCATTCTAATTCATTCGCACGATCCATTCTAATTCATTCGTACGATCCATTCTAATTCATTCGTACGATCCATTCTAATTCATTCGTACGATCCATTCTAATTCATTAGCACGAATGTAACCATTCTAATTCATTCGTACGATCCATATTAATTCATTCCTACGATCCATTCTAATTCATTCGCACAAATGTATCCATTCTAATTCATTTGCACGATCCATTCTAATTCATTCCTATGATCCATTCTAATTCATTTGTACGATCTATTCTAATTCATTCGCTCAAATATATCCATTCTAATTCATTCGTACGATCCATTCTAATTCATTCGTACGATCTATTCTAATTTATTCATACGATCTATTCTAATTCATTCGCACGAATGTATCCATTCTAATTCATTCGCACAATCCAATCTAATTAAAACGTACGATCCATTCTAATTCATTCACATGATGTATTCTAATTCATTCGTATGATCCATTCTAATTCATTCGTACGATCCATTGTAATTCATTCGTATGATTCATTCTAATTCATTCGCTCGAATGTATCCATTCTAATTCATTCGTACGATCCATTCTAATTCGTTCATACGATCCATTCTAATTCGTTCGTACGATCCATTCTAATTCGTTCGTACGATCCATTCTAATCCATTCGTACGATCCATTCTAATTCATTTGTACGAATGAATTAGAATGGATCGTACGAATGGATTAGAATAGATCGTACGAATGAATTAGAATTGATCGTGCAAATGAATTAGAATGGATACATTCGTGCGAATGAATTAGAATGGATCGTGCGAATGCATTAGAATGGATCGTACAAATGAATTAGAATGAATCGTAGGATCCATTCTAATTCATTCGTACGATCCATTCTAATTCATTCGCACGAATGTATCCAATCTAATTCATTCAGACAATCCATTCTAATTTATTCGGACGATCCATTCTAATTCATTCATAAGATCCATTCTAATTCATTCATTCAATCCATTCTAATGGATCGTACGAACGAATTAGAATGGATCGTATGAATGAATAAGAATGGATCGTACGAATGCATTAGAATGGATCGCACGAATGAATTAGAATGGGTACATTCGAGTGAATGAATTAGAATGGATCGTGCGATGAATTAGAATGGATCATAAAAATGAATTAGAATGGATCGTACGAATGAATTAGAATGAATCGTACGAATGAATTAGAATGGATACATTCGTGCGAATGAATTAGAATGGATCGTACGAATGAATTAGAATGGATCATCGGAATGAATTAGAATGGATCATATGAATGAACTAGAATGGTTACATTCGTGCGAATGAATTAGAATGGATCGTACGAATGGATTAGAATGGATCATACGAATGAATTAAAATGGATATATTCATACGACTGAATTAGAATGGATCGTGCGAATTAATTAGAATGGATTACAATGGATCGTATGAATGAATTACAATGGATCGTACGAATGAATTAAAATGGATCGTACGAATGAATTAGAATAGCTCATATGAATGAATTAGAATGAATCGTACGAATGAATTAGAATAGATCGTACGAATGAATTAGAATGGATCGTACGAATGAATTAGAATGGATCGTACGAATGAATTAGAATGGATCGTACGAATGAATTAGAATGGATACATTTGTACGAATGAATTAGAATAGATCGTAGGAATGAATTAGAATGGATCGTACGAATGAATTAGAATGGATCATGCGAATGAATTAGAATGGATCGTATGAATAAATTAGAATGGATCATACGAATAAATTAAAATGCATACATTTATACGACTGAATTAGAATGGATCATAGGAATGAATTAGAATGGATCGTAGGAATGAATTAGAATGGATTGTACGATTAGAATGGATACATTCGTACGAATGAATTAGAATGGATCGTACGAATGAGTTAGAATGGATCATAGGAATGAATTAGAATGGATCGTGCAAATGAATTAGAATGGATACATTCGTGCGAATGAATTAGAATGGATCGTTGGAATGAATTAGAATGGATCGTACGAATGAATTAGAATGGATCGTACGAATGAATTAGAATGGTTATATTTATGCGAATGAATTAGAATGGATCGTAGGAATGAATTAGAATGGATCGTAGGAATGAATTAGAATGGATCGTACGAATAAATTAGAATGGATACATTCACGCAAATGAATTAGAATGGATCGTACGAATGAATTAGAATGGATCATACGAATGAATTAGAATGGATCATACGAATGGATTAGAATGGATCGTACGAATGGATTAGAATGCATTGTACGAATGAATTAGAATAGATACATTTGTACGAATGAATTAGAATGGATCGTACGAATGGATTAGAATGGATCGTACGAACGAATTAGAATGGATCGTGCGAATGAATTAGAATGGATCACATGAAAGAATTAGAATGGATCAAACGAATGAATTAGAATGGATATGTTTATGCGAATAAATTAGAATGGATCGTACGAATGAATTAGAATGGATCCACCGAACGAGTTAGAATGGATCATACGAATGAATTAGAATAGATCGTACGAATGAATTAGAATGGATTCTGCGAATGAATTAGAATGGATCGTATGAATGAATTAGAATGGATTGTACGAATGAATTAGAATGGATCGTACGAATGAATTAAAATGGATCCACCGAATGAGTTAGAATGGATCATACGAATGAATTAGAATGGATCGTACGAATGAATATGAATGGATTGTGCGAATGAATCTGAATGGATTGTATGAATGAATTACAATGGATCATACGAATGAATTAGAATGGATCGTACGAATGAATTAGAATGGATCGTACGAATGAATTAGAATGGATCGTACGAATGGATTAGAATGGATCATACAAATGAATTAGAAAGGTTACATTTGTGAGAATGAATTAGAATGGATCGTACGAATGAATTTGAATGGATCGTACGAATGGATTAGAATCGATCATACGAATGGATTAGAATGGATCGTACGAATGAATTAGAATGGATCATACAAATGAATTAGAAAGGTTACATTCGTGAGAATGAATTATAATGGATCGTACGAATGGATTACAATGGATCGTACGAATGGATTAGAATGGATCGTATGAATAAATTAGAATAGATCATAGGAATGAGTTAGAATGGATCATACGAATGAATTTGAATGGATCGTACGAATGAATTAGAATGGATTGTGCGAATGAATTAGAATGGATCGTATGAATGATAAAGAATGGATTGTACGATTGAATTAGAATGGATCGTACGAATGGATTAGAATGGATCGTACGAATGGATTAGAATGGATCGTACGAATGAATTTGAATGGATCGTACAATTGAATTAGAAAGGCATTCGTACGATCCATTCTAATTCATTCGTATGATCCATTCTAATTCATTCGTACGATCCAATTTAATTCTTTTGCATGAATGTATCCATTCTAATTCATTCGTACGATCCATTCTAATTCATTCGTACTATCCATTCTAATTCATTCGCATGATCCATTCTAATTCATTCGCTCGAATGTATCCGTTCTAATTCATTCGTACGATCCATTCTAATTCGTTCATACGATCCATTCTAATTAGTTCGTACGATCCATTCTAAAATGAGTTAGAATGGATCATACGAATGAATTAGAATGCATCGTACGAATGAATTAGAATGGATTGTGCGAATGAATTAGAATGGATCGTATGAATGAATAACATGGATACTTTCGTGCGAATGAATTAGAATGGATTGGACGAATGAATTAGAATGGATAGTACAATTGAATTCGAATGGATCGTACGAATGAATTAGAATGGATACATTCATGCAAATGAATTAGAATGGACCGTAGTACGATCCATTCTAATTCATTCGTACGATCCATTCTAATTCGTTTGTACGATCCATTGTAATTCATTCATACAATCCATTCAGATTCATTCGCACAATCCATTCAAATTTATTCATACGATCCATTCTAATTCATTCGTATGATCCATTCTAACTCATTCGGTGGATCCATTCTAATTCATTCGTACGATCCATTCTAATTCATTCGTACAAATGTATCCATTCTAATTCATTCGTCCGATCCATTCTAATTCATTCGTATGATCAATTTTAATTCATTCGCACGATCCATTCTAATTCATTCGTATGATCCATTCTAATTCATTCGTATAATCCATTCTAATTCATTCGTCCGATCCATTCTAATTCATTCGTATGATCAATTCTAATTCATTCGTATGATTCATTCTAATCCATTCGTACGATCCATTCTAATTCATTCGTACGATCCATTCTAATTCATTCGCACAAATGTAACCATTCTAATTCATTCGTACGATCCATTCTAATTCATTCCTACGATCCATTCTAATTCATTCGCACGATCCATTCTAATTCATTCGTACGATCCATTCTAATTCATTTGCACGAATATATTGTACGTTTGAATTAGATTGGATTGTGCGAATGAATTAGAATAGATCGTACGAATGAATTAGAATGGATACATTCGTGCGAATGAATTAGAATAGATCATACGAATGAATTAGAATGGATACATTCGAGCGAATGAATTAGAATGGATCGTACGAATGAATTACAATGGATCATAGGAATGAATTAGAATGGATCGTGCAAATGAATTAGAATGGATCGTATGAATGAATTAGAATGGATCGTACGAATGAATTATAATGGATACATTCGAGCGAATGAATTAGAATGGATCGTAGGAATGAATTAGAATGGATCATACAAATGAATTAGAATGGATCGTGCGAATGAATTTGAATGGATTGCACGAATTGAATTAGAATGGATCATACAAATGAATTAGAATGGATCGTTCGAATGAATTAGAATTGATCATACGAATGAATTAGAATGGATCGTACGAATGAATTAGAATGGATCATGCGAATGAATTAGAATTGATCATACAAATGAATTAGAATGGATCGTACGAATGAATTAGAATGGATATATTCGTGCGAATGAATTAGAATGGATCGTACAAATGAATTAGAACGGATCGGACTAATGAATTAGAATGGATCGTACGAATGAATTAGAATGGTTATATTCGTGCGAATGAATTAGAATGGATCGTACGAATGAATTAGAATGAATCATATGAATGAATTAGAATGGATCGTGCGAATGAATTTGAATTGATCGTACGAATGAATTAGAATGGATACATTCGTGCGAATGAATTAGAATGGATCGGACGAATGAATTAGAATGGATCGTACGAATGAATTAGAATAGATCGTGCGAATAAGTTAGAATGGATCATACAAATGAATTAGAAAGATTATATTCGTGAGAATGAATTAGAATAGATCGTACGAATGAATTAGAATGGATCATGCGATTGAATTTGAATGGATCGTGCGAATGAATAAGAATGGATCGTACGAATGAATTAGAATGGATCGTACGAATGAATTAGAATGGATACATTCGTGCGAATGAATTAGAATGAATCATACAAATGAATTAGAATGGATCATAGGAATGAATTAGAATGGATCGTGCAAATGAATTAGAATGGATACATTCGTGCGAATGAATTAGAATGGATCGTGCAAATGAATTAGAATGGATCGTACGAATGAATTAGAATGGTTACATTCATGCGAATAAATTAGAATGGATCGTAGGAATGAATTAGAATGGATCGTACGAATGAATTAGAATGGTTACATTCGTGCGAATGAATTAGAATGGATCGTACGAATGAATTAGAATGAATCATACGAATGAATTAGAATGGATCGTGCGAATGAATTTGAATGGATCGTACGAATGAATTAGAATGGATCGTGCGAATGAATTTGAATGGATCTTACGAATGAATTAGAATGGATCGTGTGAATGAATTTGAATGGATCATACGAATGAATTAGAATGGATACATTCGTACGAATGAACTAGAATGGATCGGACGAATGAATTAGAATGGATCGTGCAAATGAATTAGAATAGATCGTGCGAATGAATTAGAATGGATCATACAAATGAATTAGAAAGGTTACATTCATGAGAATGAATTAGAATGGATCGTACGAATGAATTAGAATGGATCATGCGAATGAATTTGAATAGATTGTACGAAAAAATAAGAATGGATCGTACGAATGAATTAGAATGGATCGTACAAATGAACTAGAAAGGTTACATTTGTGAGAATGAATTTGAATGGATCGTACGAATGAATTAGAATGGATCGAACGAATGAATTAGAATGGATATATTCGAGCGAATGAATTAGAATGGACCGTATGAATGAATTGGAATGGATCATACGAATGAATTAGAAGGGATCATGCGAATGAATTAGAATGGATTGTACGAACGAATTATAATGGATCATACGAACGAATTAGAATGGATCATATGAACGAATTAGAATGGATCATACGAATGAATTAGAATGGATTAGAATGGATCGTACGAATAGATTACAATGGATCGTACGAATGCATTAGAATGGATACATTCGTGCAAATGATTTAGAATGGATCGTTCGAATGAATTAGAATGGATAGTGCGAATGAATTAGAATGGATCGTGCGAATGAATTAGAATGGATCGTACGAATGAATTAGAATGGATCGTGCAAATGAATAAGAATGGATACATTCGTGCGAATGAATTAGAATGGATCGTAGGAATGAATTAGAATAGATCGTACGAATGAATTAGAGTGGTTACATTCGTGCGAATCAATTAGAATGAATCGTACGAATGGATTAGAATGGATCGTACGAATGGATTAGAATGGATCGTACGAATGAATTAGAATGGATCGTACAAATGAATTAGAAAGGTTACATTTGTGAGAATGAATTAGAATGGATCGTGCAAATGAATTAGAATGGATCGTATGAATGAATACATTCGTGCAAATGAATTAGAATGGATACATTCGTGCGAATGAATTAGAATGGATCGTACGAATGAATTAGAATGGATCATACGAATGAATTTGAATGGATCGTACGAATGAATTAGAATAGATCATACGAATGCATTAGAATGGATCGTACGAATGAATTAGAACGGATCGTACGAATAAGTTAGAATGGATCGTGCGAATGAATTAGAATGGAACGTACGAATGAATTAGAATGGATCGTATGAATGTATCCATTTTAATCCATTCGTACGATCCATTCTAATTCATTCCTACGATCCATTCTAATTCATTCGCACGAATTTATCGAATGAATTAGAATAGATAGTACGAATGAATTAAAATGGATCGTACAAATGAATTAGAATGGATCATGCGAATGAATTAGAATGGATACATACAAATGAATTAGAAAGGTTACATTCGTGCGAATGAATTAGAATGAATCGTACGAATGAATTAGAATGGATCGTGCGAATGAATTAGAATGAATCGTACGAATGCATTAGAATGGATCGTGCGAATGAATTAGAATGAATCGTACAAATGAATTAGAATGGATACATTCGTGCGAATGAATTAGAATGAATCGTACGAATGAATTAGAATGGATCGAACGAATGAATTAGAATGGATCGTACGAATGAATTAGAATGGATCATGCGAATGAATTTGAATGGATCCTATGAATAAATTAGAATCGATCATACGAATGAATTAGAATGGATCGTACG
This sequence comes from Chamaelirium japonicum, assembly GCA_947650365.1. Taxonomy (NCBI): domain Eukaryota; kingdom Viridiplantae; phylum Streptophyta; class Magnoliopsida; order Liliales; family Melanthiaceae; genus Chamaelirium; species Chamaelirium japonicum. The sequence goes on from CANTAL010000158.1 coordinate 409,346, forward strand.
AATGCATTAGAATGGATCGTGCGAATGAATTAGAATGAATCGTACGAATGAATTAGAATGGATCATATGAATGAATTAGAATGGTTACATTCGTGCGAATGAATTAGAATGGATCGTACGAATGGATTAGAATGGATCGTACGAATGGATTAGAACGCATTGTACGAATGAATTAGAATAGATACATTTGTGCGAATGAATAAGATTGCATCGTGCGAATGAATTAGAATAGATCGTACGAATGAATTAGAATGGATCGTGCGAATGAATTAGAATGGATCGTACGAATGAATTAGAATGGATCGTGCGAATGAATTAGAATGGATCGTACGAATGAATTAGAATGGATCCACCGAATGAGTTAGAAAGGATCATACGAATGAATTAGAATGGATCGTACGAATGAATTAGAATAGATTGTACGAATGAATTAGAATGGATCGTACGAATGGATTAGAATGCATTGTACGAATGAATTAGAATAGATACATTTGTGCGAATGAATTAGAATGGATTGTATGAATGAATAAAAATGGATAGTACGAATGAATTAGAATGGTTATATTCATGCGAATGAATTAGAAAGGATCGTACGAATGAATTAGAATGGATATATTCATGCGAATGAATTAGAATGGATCGTACGAAGGAATTAGACTTGATCGTACGAATAAATTAGAATGGATACATTCGTGCGAATGAATTAGAATGGATCGTACGAATGAATTAGAATGGATCGAACGAATAAATTAGAATGGATCGTGCAAATGAATTAGAATGGATACATTCGTGCGAATGAATCTGAATGGATTGTATGAATGAATTACAATGGATCGTATGAATGAATTTGAATGGATCGTACGAATGAATTAGAATAGCTCATACGAATGAATTAGAATGAATCTTACCTATGAATTAGAATGGTTACATTCGTGCGAATGAATTAGAATAGATCGTACGAATGAATTAGAATGGATCGTATGAATAAATTAGAATGGATCGTGCGAATGAATTAGAATGGATCGTACGAATTAATTAGAATGGATCCACCGAATGAGTTAGAATGGATCATACGAATGAATTAGAATGCATCGTACGAATGAATTAGAATGGATTGTGCGAATGAATTAGAATGGATCGTATGAATGAATAAGAATGGATCATACAAATGAATTAGAATGGATCGTGCGAATGAATTAGAATGAATCGTACGAATGAATTAGAATGGATCGTGCAAATGAATTAGAATGGATCGTGCGAATAAATTAGAATGGATACATTCGTACAAATGAAGTAGAATGGATCGTGCGAATGAATTAGAATGGATCTTATGAACGAATTAGAATGGATCGTACAAATGAATTAGAATGGATACATTCGAGCGAATGAATTAGAATGGATCGTACGAATGAATTAGAATGGATCGTGCGAATGAATTAGAATGGATCGTGCGAATGAATTAGAATGGATCGTACGAATGAATTAGAATCGATACATTCAAGCGAATGAATTAGAATAGATCGTAGGAATGAATTAGAATGGATCATATGAATGAAAAGAATGGATCATGCGAATGAATTAGAATAAATTGTACGAATGAATTAGAATAGATACATTCGTGCGAATGAATTAGAATGGATCGGACGAATGAATTGGAATAGATCGTATGATTCATTCTAATTCATTCGTACGATCCATTCTAATGCATTCGTACGATTCATTCTAATTCATTCGCACGATCCATTCTAATTCATTCGTATGATCCATTCTTATTCATTCATACGATCCATTCTAATTCATTCACACAATCCATTCTAATTCATTCGTACGATCCATTCTAATTCATTCGTATGATCCATTCTAACTCATTCGGTGGATCCATTCTAATTCATTCGTACGATCCATTCTAATTCATTCGCACGATCCATTCAAATTTGTTCATACGATCCATTCTAATTCATTCGTACAATCTATTCTAATTCATTCGCATGAATGTAACCATTCTAATTCATTCGTACGATTCATTCTAATTCATTCGTATGAGCTATTCTAATTCATTCGTACGATCCATTCTAATTCATTCGTACGATCCATTGTAATTCATTCATATAATCCATTCAGATTCATTCGCACAAATGTATCCATTCAAATTCATTCGTACGATCCATTCTAATTAATTCGCATGATCCATTCTAATTCAGTCGTATGAATGTATCCATTTTAATTCATTCGTACGATCCATTCTAATTCATTCGTACGATCCATTCTAATTCATTCGTACGATCGATTCTAATTCATTCGCATGATCCATTCTAATTCATTCGTACGATCCATTCTAATTCATTCGCACAATCCATTCTAATTCATTCGCTCAAATGTATCCATTCTAATTCATTCGTACGATCCATTCTAATTCATTCACACGATCCATTCTAATTCATTCGCACGAATGTATCCATTCTAATTCATTTGCACGATCCATTCTAATTCATTCCTATGATCTATTCTAATTCATTCGTACGATCCATTCTAATTCATTCGCTCGAATATATCCATTCTAATTCATTCGTACGATCCATTCTAATTCGTTCATACGATCCATTCTAATTCATTCGCACGATCCATTCTAATTCATTCGCACAATCCATTCTAATTCATTCGTACGATTCATTCTAATTCATTCGCACGATCCATTCTAATTCATTCTTACGATCCATTCTTATTCATTCATACGATCCATTCTAATTCATTTGCACAATCTATTCTAATTCATTCGTACGATCCATTATAATTCATTCGCACGATCCATTCTAATTTATTCGTACGATCCATTTTAATTCATTCGTACGATCTATTCTAATTCATTAGCACGAATGTAACCATTCTAATTCATTCATACGATTCATTCTAATTCATTCGTATGAGCTATTCTAATTCATTCGTACGATCCATTCTAATTCATTCGTACGATCCATTGTAATTCATTCATACAATCCATTCAGATTCATTCGCACGAATGTATCCATTCTAATTCATTTGCACAATCCATTCTAATTCATTCGTTCGATCTATTCTAATTCATTCGTACGATCCATTCTAATTCATTCGCATGAATGTATTCATTCTAATTTATTCATATGATCCAGTCTAATTCATTCGTACGATCCATTCTAATTCATTCGCACGAATATATCCATTCTAATTTATTCGTACGATCCTTTCTAATTCATTCGCATGAATGTAACCATTCTAATTCATTCAAACGATCCATTCTAATTCTTTCCTACGATCCATTCTAATTCATTCGCACGAATGTATCCATTCTAATTCATTTGCACAATCCTTTCTAATTCATTCCTACGATCCATTCTAATTTATTCGTACAATCCATTCTAATTCATTCGTACGATCCATTCTAATTCATTCGTATGATCCATTCTAACTCATTCGGTGGATCCATTCTAATTTATTCGTACGATCCATTGTAATTCATTCGCAGGATCCATTCTAATTCATTCGTACGATCCATTCTAATTCATTCACACGATCTATTCTAATTCATTCGTACGATCCATTCTAATTCATTCGCACGATGCAATCTAATTCATTCGCACAAATGTATCTATTCTAATTCATTCGTACAATGCATTCAAATCCATTCGTACGATCCATTCTAATTCATTCGTACGATCCATTCTAATTCATTCGCAAGAATGTAACCATTCTAATTCATTCATATGATCCATTCTAATTCATTCGTACGATCCATTCTAATTCATTCGCATGATCCATTCTAATTTATTTGTACAAATGTATCCATTCTAATTCATTCGCACGATCCATTCTAATGCATTCGTATGATTTATTCTAATTCATTCGCACGATCCATTCTAATTCATTCGTACGATCCATTCTAATTCATTCGGACGATCCATTCTAATTCATTCGCACGATCCATTCTAATTCATTCGCACGATCCATTCTAATTCATTCGCACTATCCATTCTAATTCATTCGTACGATCCATTCTAATTCGTTCCTACGATCCATTCTAATTCATTCGCATGAATGTATCCATTCTAATTCATTCATACGATCCATTCTAATTCATTCGTACAATCCATTCCAATTCATACGTACGATGCAATCTAATTCATTCGCATAAATGTAACCTTTCTAATTCATTTGTACGATCTATTCTAATTCATTCGTACGATCCATTCTAATCCATTCGTACGATCAATTCTAATTCATTCATACGATCCATTCTATTTCATTCGTACGAATGTATCCTTTTTTTTTAATAAAAGCTATGGGGATTTTATTGGGGACCCCGCCCCTAGAAAACAGTGCAAACCATTACAGCTCTGGCCTTTTATATATAAGTCATCAGAGAGAGGAGAAAGAAAAAAGAAAACACAAACAAAACACTAACACCCCTCACAGCCCTCAAACACAACATCAGATTTCCCTGTCATAGTCCTTCCGGAAGTGTTATACTCCATAGCAATCCTCAGATTCCCTTGAAGACAAAGAAATCTGCATTTTTGGAAGCTTGGAGATTATATCAAAACACCCCTCACAGTCCTCAAACACAATTAGATTCCCCTGTCATAGTTCCTTCCTGCATTATTATGCTCTATACGTACGAATGTATACATTCTAATGCATTCGTACGATCCATTCTAATTCATTCTCACGAATGTAACCTTTCTAATTCATTTGTATGATCCATTCTAATTCATTCGTACGATCCATTGTAATCCATTCGTACGATCCATTCTAATCCTTTTGTACGATCCATTCTAATCCATTCGTACGTACGATCCATTCTAATCCATTCGTACGATCCATTCTAATTCATTCGTACGATCCACTCTAATTCATTCTCACAAATGTAACCTTTCTAATTCATTCGTACGATCCATTCTAATTCATTCATACGATCCATTCTAATTCGTTCATATGATCCATTCTAATTCGTTCATACGATCCATTCTAATTCGTTCGTACGATCCATTCTAATTCGTTCGTACGATCCATTCTAATTCGTTCGTACGATCCATTCTAATTCATTCGCACGATCCATTCTAATTCATTCGTACGATCCATTCTAATTCGTTCGTACGATCCATTCTAATTCATTCGTACGATCCATTCTAATTCATTCGCACGATCCATTCTAATTCATTCGTATGATCCATTCTAATTCATTCCTACGATCTATTCTAATTCATTCGCTCGACACAATCCATTCGTATGATCCATTCTAATCTATTCGTACGATCCATTCTAATTCATTCGTACGATCCATTCTAATTCATTCTCACAAATGTAACCTTTCTAATTCATTTCTACGATCCATTCTAATTCATTCGTATGATCTATTCTAATTCATTCGCATGATCCATTCTAATTTATTCGCTCGAATGTAACCATTCTAATTCATTCGTACGATCCATTCTAATTCATTCATACGATCCATTCTAATTCATTCATATGATCTATTCTAATTCATTCGCACGAATGTAACCATTCTAATCCATTCGTACGATCCATTCTTATTTATTCCTACGAATGTATACATTCTAGTTCATTCGTACGCTCCATTCTAATTCATTCGTACGCTCCATTCTTATTCATCACACAAATGTATCCATTCTAATTCATTCGCACAATCCATTCTAATTCATTCGTACGATCTTATCTAATTCATTCGTATGATCCATTCTAACTCATTCGGTGGATCAATTCTAATTCATTCGTACGATCCATTCTAATTCATTCGCACGATCCATTCTAATTTATTCGTACGATCCATTCTAATTCATTCGTACGATCTATTCTAATTCATTCGCTCGAATGTATCCATTCTAATTCATTCGTACGAATGAATTAGAATGGATCGTACAAATGAATTAGAATAGTTACATTCGTGCGAATGAATTAGAATGGATCATAGGAATAAATTAGAATGGATCGTGCGAATGAATTAGAATGGATCGTACGAATGAATTAGAATGGATCGTAGGAATGAATTAGAATGGATCGAACGAATGAATTAGAATGGATCATACGAATGAATTAGAATGGATTGTGCGAATGATTTAGAATGGATCGTATGAATAAATTAGAATGGATCATACGAATGAATTAGAATGGATCATGCGAATGAATTAGAATGAATCGTACGAATGCATTAGAATGGATCGTACGAATGAAATTAGAGTGAATCGTACGATCCATTCTAATTCATTCGCATGATCCATTCTAATTCATTCGTATGATCCATTCTAATTCATTCCTACGATCTATTCTAATTCATTCGCTCGAATGTATCCATTCTAATTCATTCGTTCGATCCATTCTAATTCATTCGTATGATCCATTCAAATTCATTCGCATGATCCATTCTTATTTATTCGAATGATCCATTCAAATTCATTCGTACGATCCATTCTAATTCTTTCGTACGATCCATTCTAATTCATTCGTACGATCCATTCTTATTCATTCGCACAAATGTATCTATTCTAATTCATTCGTACAATGCGTTCTAATCCATTCGTACGATCCATTCTAATCCATTCGTACGATCCATTCTAATCCATTCGCACGAATGTAACCATTCTAATTCATTCGTACGATCCATTCTAATCCATTCGTACGATCCATTCTAATCCATTCGCACGAATGTATCCATTCTAATTCATTTTCACGATCCATTCTAATTCATTCCTATGATCCATTCTAATTCATTCGTATGATCCATAATAATTCATTCGCTCGAATGTATCCATTCTAATTCATTCGTACGATCCATTCTAATTCATTCATACGATCCATTCTAATTCGTTCGTACGATCCATTCTAATTCATTCGTACGTTCCATTCTAATTCATTCGCATGATCCATTCTAATTCATTTGTACGATCCATTATAATTAATTCGCATGATTCATTCATATGATACATTCGTGCGAATGAATTAGAATGGATCGTATGAATGAATTAGAATAGATCATAGGAATGAATTAGAATGGATCGTGCGAATAAATTAGAATGGATCGTACGAATGAATTAGAATGGATTGTGCGAATGTATTAGAATGGATCGTATGAATGAATTAGAATGGTTACATTCATGCGAATGAATTAGAATGGATTGTATGAATGGTTTAGAATGGATCGTACGAATGGATTAGAATGGATCGTACGAATGAATTAGAATGGATATATTCGAGCGAATGAATTAGAATGGATCGTACGAATGAATTAGAATGGATCATACGAATGGATTAGAATGAATCGTACGAATGGATTAGAATGTATCGTACGAATGAATTAGAATGGATTATAATTCGTTCGATCCATTCTTATTCGTGAGAATGAATAAGAATGGATCGTATGAACGAATTAGAATGGATCGAACGAATGAATTAGAATGGATACATTCGTGCGAATGAATTAGAATGGATCGGATGAATGAATTAGAATTGATCATGCGAATGAATTAGAATGGATCATACGATTGAATTTAAATGGATCGTACGAATAAATTTCTAATTCAGTCGTATGAATGTATCCATTTTAATTCATTCGTTCGATCCATTCTAATTTGTACGATCCATTCTAATCCATTCGTACGATCCATTCTAATCCATTCGTACGATCCATTCTAATTCATTCGTACAATCCATTCTAATTCATTCGTACAAATGTATCCATTCTAATTCATTCGTACGATCCATTCTAATTAATTTCTACGATCCATTCTAATTCATTCGCACGAATGTATCCATTCTAATTCATTTGCACGATCAATTCTAATTCATTCCTATGATCCATTCAAATTCATTCGTACGATCCATTCTAATTCATTCGCTCGATCCATTCTAATTCATTTGTACGATCCATTCAAATTCATTCGTACGATTCATTCTAACTCATTCCTATGATCTAATCCATTCGTATGATCCATTCTAATCCATTCGTATGATCCATTCTAATTCATTCGTACGAATATATCCGTTCTAATCCATTCGTACGATCCATTCTAACCCATTCGTACGATCCATTCTAATTCATTCGCCCGAATGTAACCATTCTAATTCATTCATATGATCCATTCTAATCCATTCGTACGATCCATTCTAATTCATTCCTACGATCTATTCTAATTCTTTCGCACGAATGTATCTATTCTAATTCATTTGCACGATCCATTCTAATTCATTCCTATGATCCATTCTAATTCATTCGTACGATCCATTCTAATTCATTCGCTCGAATGTATCCATTCTAATTCATTCGCACGATCCATTCTAATTCTTTCATATGATCCATTCTAATTCATTCGCACGAATGTATCCATTATAATTCATTCGTACAATCCTTTCTAATTCATTCGCACGATCCATTCTAATTCATTCCTACGATCCATTCTAATTCATTCGTATGATCTATTCTAATTCATTCGCACGAATGTATCCATTCTAATTTATTTGCACGATCCATTCTAATTCATTACTATGATCCATTCTAATTCATTCGTACGATCCATTCTAATTCATTCGCTCGAATGTATCCATTCTAATTCATTCGTACGATCCATTCTAATTTGTTCATACGATCCATTCTAATTCATTCGTACGATCCATTCTAATTCGTTCTTACGATCCATTCTAATTCGTTCCTACGATTCATTATAATTCATTCGTACGATCCATTCTAATGCATTTGTACGATTCATTCTAATTCATTAGTACGATCCATTCTAATCCATTCGTACGATCCATTATAATCCATTCGTACGATCCATTCTAATTCATTCGTATGATCCATTCTAACTCATTCGGTGGATCCATTCTAATGCATTCGTACGATACATTCTAATTCATTCGCACGATCCATTCTAATTCATTTGCACGATCAATTCTAATTCATTCCTATGATCCATTCTAATTCGTTCGTACGATCAATTCTAATTCATTCGCTCGAATGTATCCATTCTAATTCATTCGTACGATCCATTATAATTCATTCGTACGATCAATTCAAATTCATTCTCACGAATGTAACCTTTCTAATTCATTTGTACGATCCATTCTAATTAGAAAGGTTACATTCGAGTGAATGAATTAGAATAGATCGTAGGAATGAATTAGAATGGATCATACGAATGAATTAGAATGGATCATGCGAATGAATTAGAATGAATCGTACGAACGCATTAGAATGGATCGTACGAATGAATTAGAATGAATCGTACGAACGAATTAGAATGGATCGTACGAACGAATTAGAATGGATCGTACAAACGAATTAGAATGTATCGTACGAATGAATTAGAATGGATATATTCGAGCGAATGAATTTGAATGGATCGTACGAATGAATTAGAATGGATCATAGGAATGAATTAGAATGGATCATGAAAATGAATTAGAATGGATACATTCGTGCGAATGAATTAGAATAGATCATACGAATGAATTAGAATGGATCGTACGAATAAATTAGAATGGATCATACGAATGAATTAGAATGAATCATACGAATGAATTAAAATGGATCGTACGAATGAATTAGAATGGATACATTTGTACGAACGAATTAGAATGGATCGTACGAATGGATTAGAATAGTTACATTTGTGCGAATGAATTAGATTGCATCGTACGAATGAATTTGAATGGATTGTACGAATGAATTAGAATGGATCGTACGAATGAATTAGAATGGATACATTCGAGCGTATGAATTAGAATGGATCATACAAATGAATTAGAATGGATACATTTGTGCGAATGAATTTGAATGGATTGCACGAATTGAATTAGAATGGATCATACGAATGAATTAGAATGGATCGTGCGAATAAATTAGAATTGATCATACGAATGAATTAGAATGGATCGTACGAATGAATTAGAATGGATCATATGAAAGAATTAGAATGGATCGTGCGAATGAATTAGAAAGGATCGTACGAATGAATTAGAATGGATTGAACGAATGAATTAGAATGGATCATACAAATGAATTAGAATGGATCATACAAATGAATTAGAAAGGTTACATTCATGAGAATGAATTAGAATGGATCGTACGAATGAATTAGAATGGATTGTACGAATGAATTAGAATGGATATATTCAAGCGAATGAATTAGAATGTATCGTACGAATGAATTAGAATGGATCATAAGAATGAATTAGAATGGATCATGCAAAAGAATTAGAATGGATACATTCATGTGAATGAATTAGAATGGATCGTAGGAATGAATTAGAATGGATCGTACGAATGAATTAGAATGGTTATATTCGTGCGAATGAATTAGAATGGATCATAGGAATGTATTAGAACGGATCGTGCGAATGAATTAGAATGGATCGTACGAATGAATTTGAATGGATCGTACGAATGAATTAGAATGGATCGTACGAATGAATTAGAATGGATACTTTCGTGCGAATGAAGTAGAATAGATCGTGCGAATAAATTAGAATGGATCGATTGTACGAATGAATTAGAATGGATCGTGCGAATGAATTAGAATGGATCGTACGAATGAATTAGAATGGATCGTACGAATGAATTAGAATGGATCGAACGAATGAAATAGAATGGATACATTCGAGCGAATGAATTAGAAAAGATTGTAGGAATGAATTAGAATGGATCATATGAATGAATTAGAATGGATCGTGCGAATGAATTAGAAAGGATCGTACGAATGAATTAGAATGGATATATTCGTGCGAATGAATTAGATTGCATCGTACGAATAAATTTGAATGGATTGTACGAATGAATTAGAATGGATCGTACGAATGAATTTGAATGGATCATGCGAATGAATTAGAATAGATCGTACGAATGAATTAGAATGGATCGTACGAATAAATTAGAATGGATCGTGCGAATGAATTAGAATGGATCGTACGAATGAATTAGAATGGATCATATAAATGAATTAGAAAGGTTACATTTATGAGAATGAATTAGAATAGATCGTACGAATGAATTAGAATGGATCGTACGAATGGATTAGAATGGATCGTACAAATGAATTAGAATGGATCATGCGAATGAATTAGAATAGATTGTACGAATGAATTAGAATGGATACATTTGTGCGAATGAATTAGAATGGATCGTGCGACTGAATTAGAATGGATCGTACGAATGAATTAGAATTGATATATTTATGCGAATGAATTAGAATGGATCGAACGAATGAATTAGAATGGATACATTTGTGCGAATGAATTAGAATAGATCATATGAATGAATTAGAATGGATCGTACGAATGAATTAGAATGGATACATTTGTGCGAATGAATTAGAATGAATCGTATATTCGTGCAAATAAATTAGAATGGATCGTATGAATGAATTATAATGGATCCACCGAATGAGTTAGAACAGATCATACGAATGAATTAGAATGGATCGTACGAATGAATTAGAATGGATTGTGCGAATGAATTAGAATGGATCGTATGAATGAATAAGAATGGATCGTACGAATGGATTAGAATGGATCGTACGATGCAATCTAATTCATTCTAATTCATTCGCACGAATGTTTCTAATTCATTCGCACGATCCATTCTAATTCATTCGTACGATCCATTCTAATTCATTCATACGATCCATTCTAATTCATTCGCACAATCCATTCTAATTCATTCGAACGATCCATTCTACTTCATTCGTATGATCCATTCTAACTCATTCGGTGGATCCATTCTAATTCATTCGTACGATCCATTCAAATTCATTCGTACGATGCAATCTAATTCATTCGCACAAATGTATCTATTCTAATTCATTCGTACAATGTGTTCTAATCCATTCGTACGATCCATTCTAATCCATTCGTATGATCCATTCTAATTCATTCGCACGAATGTAACCATTCTAAATCATTCATATGATCCATTCTAATTCATTCGTACAATCCATTCTAATTCATTCGTACGATCCTTTCTAATTCATTCGTACGATCCATTCTAATTCGTTCGTACGACCCATTCTAATTCGTTCATACGATCCATTCTAATTCGTTCGTACGATCCATTCTAATTCGTTCATATGATCCATTCTAATTCATTTGTACGATCCATTTTAATTCATTCGCATGATCCATTCTAATTCATTCGTAAGATCCATTCTAATTCATTCCTACGATCTATTCTAATTCATTCGCTCGAATGTATCCATTCTAATTCATTCGTACGATCTATTCTTATTCATTCGTACGATCCATTCAAATTCATTCGCATGATCCATTCTAATTCATTCATATAATCCATTCTAATTCATTCTCACGAATGTAACTTTTCTAATTCATTTGTATAATCCATTCTAATTCATTCGTACGATCCATTCTAATCCATTCGTACAATCCATTCTAATCCATTCATACGATCCATTCTAATCCATTCGTACGATCCATTCTAATTCATTCGCACGAATGTGTCCATTCTAATTCATTCGCTCGAATGTATCCATTCTAATTCATTCGTACGATCCATTCTAATTCATTCGTCCGATCCTTTCTAATTCATTCGCACGAATGTATTCATTCTAATTCATTCATACAATCTATTCGAATTCATTCGCACGATCCATTCTAATTCATTCGTATGATCCAATCTAATTCATTCGTACGATCCATTCTAATTCATTTGCTCGAATGTATCCATTCTAATTCATTTGTACGATCCATTCTAATTCATTCGTACGATCCATTCTAATTCATTCTCACGAATGTATCCTTTCTAATTCATTTGTATGATCCATTCTAATTCATTCATACGATCCATTCTAATCCATTCGTACGATCCATACAAATCCATTCGTACGATCCATTCTAATCCATTCGTACGATCCATTCTAACTCATTCGTACGATTCATTCTAATTCATTCGCTCGAATGTATCCATTCTAATCCATTCTAATTCATCGCACGAATCCGTTCTAATTCATTCGCACGAATGTATCCATTCTAATTCATTCGTGCGAATGAATTAGAACGGATTCGTGCGATGAATTAGAATGGATCGTACGAATGAATTATAATGGATCATACGAATGGATTAGAATGGATCGTACGAATGGATTAGAATGGATCTTACGAATGGATTAGAATGGATCGTACGAATGAATTAGAATGGATAATACAAATAAATTAGAAAGGTTACATTCGTGAGAATGAATTAGAATGGATCGTACGAATGAATTAGAATGGATCGTACGAATGAATTAGAATGGATACATTCGAGCGAATGAATTAGAATGGATCGTACGAATGAATTAGAATGGATCATACGAAAGAATTAGAATGGATCGTGCGAATGAATTAGAATGGATTGTACGAATGAATTAGAATGGATACATTCGTGCGAATGAATTAGAATGGATCGAACGAATGAATTAGAATGGATCGTACGAATGAATTAGAATGGATACATTCGAGCGAATGAATTAGAATGGATACATTCGTGCGAATGAATTAGAATGGATCGTACGAATGAATTAGAATGGATCGTACGAATGGATTAGAATGGATTGTACGAATGAATTAAAATGGATCATACAAAAGAATTAGAAAGGTTACATTCGTGAGAATGAATTAGAATGGATCGTACGAATGAATTAGAATGGATCATGCGAATGAATTTAAATGGATCGTACGAATGAATAAGAATGGATCATACGAATGAATTAGAATGGATACATTCGAGCGAATGAATTAGAATAGATCGTAGGAATGAATTAGAAAGGATCATACGAATGAATTAGAATGGATTGTGGAAATGAATTAGAGGATCCATTCTAATCCATTTGTACGATCCATTCTAATTCATTCGCACGAATGTAACCATTCTAATTCATTCGTACGATCCATTCTAATTCATTCGTACGATCCATTCTAATTCATTTATACGAATGTATCGATTCTAATTCATTCGCACGATCCATTCTAATTCATTCGCACGATCCATTCTAATTCATTCGTATGATCCATTCTAATTCATTCGTACGATCCATTCTAATTCATTCGCACAAATGTATCCATTCTAATTCATTCGTACGATCCATTCTAATTCATTTGCATGATCCATTCTAATTCATTCGTACGATCCATTCTAATTCGTTCGCACGATCCATTCTAATTCATTCGTCCGATCCATTCTAATTCATTCGCACGAATGTATCCATTCTAATGCATTCGTACGATCCATTCTAATTCATTCGTACGATACATTCTTATTCATTCGTACGATCCATTCTAATTCATTCTCACAAATGTAACCATTCTAATTCATTCGTACGATCCATTATAATTCATTCGTACGATCCATTCTAATTCATTCGTACGATCCATTCTAATTCATTCGTATGATCCAGTCTAATTTATTCGTTCAAATATATCCATTCTAATTCATTCGTACGATCCATTCTAATTCATTCGCACGATCCATTCTAATTCATTCGTATGATCCATTCTAATTCATTCGTATGATCAATTCTAATTCATTCGTACAATCCATTCTTATTCAGTCGTATGAATGTATCATACGAATGAATTAGAATGGATCATGCGAATGAATTAAAATGGATCGTACAAATAAATTAGAATGGATCGTGCGAATGAATTAGAATGGATCGTACGAATGAATTAGAATGGATCGTACGAATGAATTAGAATGGATCGTGCGAATGAATTAGAATGGATCGTACGAATGAATTAGAATGGATCGTACGAATGGATTAGAATGGATCGTACGAATGGATTAGAATGGATCGTACGAATGAATTTGAATGGATCATACAAATGAATTAGAATGGATATATTTGTGCGAATGAATTAGAATGGATCGTACGAATGAATTAGAATGGATCATACGAATGAATTAGAATTGATCATGAGAATGAATTAGAATGGATACATTTGTGCGAATGAGTTAGAATGGATCGTACGAATGAATTAGAATGGATCGTACGAATGAATTAGAATGGATCGTGCGAATGAATTAGAATGGATCGTACAAACGAATTAGAATGGATCGTACGAACGAATTAGAATGGATCGTAGGAATGAATTAGAATGGATCGTACGAATGGATTAGAATGGATCGTACGAATGGATCATACGAATGAATTAGATTGGATCGTACGAATGAATTAGAATGGATCATAAAAATGAATTTGAATGGATCATACGAATGAATTAGAATGGATCATAGGATTGAATTAGAATGGATCGTGCAAATGAATTAGAATGGATACATTCGTGCGAATGAATTAGAATGGATTGTAGGAATGAATTAGAATGGATCGTACGAATGAATTAGAATGGTTACATTCGTGCGAATGAATTAGAATGGATCGTACGAATGGATTAGAATGGATCGTACGAATGGATTAGAATGGATCGTACGACTGAATTAGAGTGGATCATACAAATGAATTAGAAAGGTTATATTTGTGAGAATGAATTAGAATGGATCGTACGAATGGATTAGAATGGATCGTACGAATGGATTAGAATGGATCGTAGGAATGAATTAGAATGGATCATAGGAATGAATTAGAATGGATCGTGCAAATGAATTAGAATGGATACATTCGTGTGAATGAATTAGAATGGATCGTAGGAATGAATTAGAATGGATCATACGATGAATTAGAATGGTTACATTCGTGCGAATGAATTAGAATGGATTGTACGAATGGATTAGAATGGATCGTACGAATGGATTAGAACGCATTGTACGAATGAATTAGAATAGATAAATTTGTGTGAATGAATTAGATTGCATCGTATGAATGAATTTGAATGGATTGTACGAATGAATTAGAATAAATCGTACAAATGAATTAGAATGGATCATGCGAATGAATTAGAATAGATCGTACGAATGAATTAGAATAGATCGTAGAAATAAATTAGAATGGATCGTGCGAATGAATTAGAATGGATCGTACGAATGAATTAGAATGGATCCACCGAATGAGTCAGAATGGATCATACGAATGAGTTAGAATGGATTGTACGAATGAATTAGAATGGATACATTCGAGCGAATGAATTAGAATGGTTCGTACAAATGAATTAGAATGGATCGTACGAATGAATTAGAATGGATCGTACGAATGGATTAAAACGCATTGTACGAATGAATTAGAATGGATTGTACGAATGGATTAGAATGGATCGTACGAATAAATTAGAATGGATCGTACGAATGAATTAGAATGGATACATTCGAGCGAATGAATTAGAATCGATCGTACGAATGAATTAGAATGGATCATAGCAATGAATTAGAATGCATCGTGCAAATGAATTAGAATGGATACATTCGTGCGAATGAATTAGAATGGATCGTAGGAATGAATTAGAATGGATCGTACGAATGAATTAGAATGGTTACATTCGTGCGAATGAATTAGAATGGATCGTACGAATGGATTAGAATGGATCGTACGAATGGATTAGAATGGATCGCACGAATTAGAATGGATCGTACGAATGAATTAAAATGGATACATTCATACGACAGAATTAGAATGGATCGTGCGAATTAATTAGAATGGATCGTACAAATGAATTTGAATGGATACATTTGTGCGAATGAATATGAATGGATTGTATGAATGAATTACAATGGATCGTACGAATGGATTAGAACGGATCGTACGAATGAATTAGAATGGATCATACAAATGAATTAGAAAGGTTACATTCGTGAGAATGAATTTGAATGAATCGTACGAATGAATTAGAATACATCATGTAAATGAATTAGAATGGATCGTACGTTTAAATTAGATTGGATTGTGCGAATGAATTAGAATGGATCATACGAATGAATTAGAATGGATTGTGCGAATGAATTAGAATGGATCGTATGAATGAATTTGAATGGATCGTATGAATGAATTAGAATGGATCGGACGAATGAATAAGATTGGATCGTACGAATGAATTAGGATGGATCGTGCGAATGAATTAGAATGAATCGTACGAATGCATTAGAATGGATCGTATGAATGAATTAGAATGAATCGTACGAACGAATTAGAATGGATCGTATGAACGAATTAGAATGGATCGTATGAACGAATTAGAATAGATCGTACCAATGAATTTGAATGGATACATTCGAGCGAATGAATTAGAATGGATACATTCGTGCGAATGAATTAGAATGGATCGCACGAATGAATTAGAATGGATTGTATGAATAAATTAGAATGGATCATAGGAATGAATTAGAATGGATCGTGCAAATGAATTAGAAAGGATCGTACGAATGAATTAGAATGGATATATTCGTGCGAATGAATTAGAATGGATCGTACGAATGAATTAGACTGGATCGTATGAATAAATTAGAATAGATACATTCATGCAAATAAATTAGAATGGATCGTACGAATGAATTAGAATAGATCATACGAATGAATTAGAATGGATCGTACGAATGAATTAGAATGGATCATATGAATGAATTAGAATGGTTACATTCGTGCGAATGAATTAGAATGGATTGTACGAATGGATTAGAATGGATCATACGAATGGATTAGAATGCATTGTACGAATTAATTAGAATAGATACATTTGTGCGAATGAATTAGATTGCATCGTACGAATGAATTTGAATGGATTGTACGAATTAATAAGATTGAATCGTACGAATGAATTAGAATGGATCGTGCGAATGAATTAGAATGGATCGTACGAATGAATTAGAAGGGATCGTACGAATGAATAAGAATGGATCGTACGAATTAATTAGAATGGATACATTTGTGCGAATGAATTAGAAAGGATCGTACGAATTGATTAGAATGGATCGTACGAATGAATTAGAATGGATCATACAAATGAATTAGAAAGGTTACATTCGTGAGAATGAATTAGAATGAATCATACGAATGAATTAGAATGGATCGTACGAATGAATTAGAATGGATCATATGAATGAATTAGAATGGATCATGCGAATGATCGTGCGAATGAATTAGAATGAATCGTACGAATGCATTAGAATGGATCGTTCGAATGAATTAGAATGGATACATTTGTACGAATGAATTAGAATGGATCGTGCGAATGAATTAGAATGGATCATACGAATGAATTAGAATGGATATATTTATGCGAATGAATGAGAATGAATCGTACGAATGCATTAGAATGGATCGTACGAATGAATTAGAATGGATACATTCGTGCGAATGAATTAGAATGGATCGTACGAATAAATTAGAATGGATCCTGCGAATGAATTAGAATGGATCGTGCGAATGAATTAGAATGGATCGTATGAATGAATTAGAATGGATCATAGGAATGAATTAGAATGGATCGTACGAATGAATTAGAATGGATCATACGAATGAATTAGAATGGATCATACAAATAAATTAGAAAGGTTACATTCGTGAGAATGTATTAGAATGGATCGTACGAATGAATTAGAATGGATCGTGCAAATGAATTAGAATGAATCATACGAATGCATTAGAATGGATCGTAAGAATGAATTAGAATAGATACATTCGTGCGAATGAATTAGAATGGATCGTACGAATGAATTAGAATGGATCGTACGAATGAATTAGAATGGATTATACGAATGAATTAGAATGGATCATATGAATGAATTAGAATGGTTACATTCGTGCGAATAAATTAGAATGGATCGTAGGAATGAATTAGAATGGATCGTGCGAATGAATTAGAATTGATCATACGAATGAATTAGAATGGATCGTACGAATGGATTAGAACGCATTGTACGAATGAATAAGAATAGATACATTTGTGCGAATGAATTAGATTGCATCGTACGAATAAATTTGAATGGATTGTATGAATGAATTAGAATGGATCGTACGAATGAATTAGAATGGATCATGCGAATGAATTAGAATAGATCGTACGAATGAATTAGAATGGATCATACGAATAAATTAGAATGGATCGTGCGAATGAATTAGAATGGATCGTACGAATGAATTAGAATGGATCCACCGAATGAGTTAGAATGGATCATGCGAATGAATTAGAATGGATCGTACGAATGAATTAGAATGGATACATTCGTGCGAATGAATTAGAATGGATCGGACGAATGAATTAGAATTGATCGTGCGAATGAATTAGAATGGATCATACGATTGAATAGAATGGATCGTACGAATGAATTAGAATGGATCATACAAATGAATTAGAAAGGTTACATTCGTGAGAATGAATTAGAATGGATCGTACGAATGAATTAGAATGGATCATGCGAATGAATTTGAATAGATCGTACGAATGAATTAGAATGGATCGAACGAATAAATTAGAATAGATACATTCGAGCGAATGAATTAGAATAGATCGTAGCAATGAATTAGAATGGATCATACGAATGAATTGGAATGGATCGTGCGAATGAATTAGAATGGATTGTACGAATGAATTAGAATGGATACATTCGTGCGAATGAATTAGAATGGATCGAGGAATGGATATATTTATGCGAATGAATTAGAATGGATCGAACGAATGAATTAGAATGGATGCATTTGTGCGAATGAATTAGAATGGATCGTACGAATGAATTAGAATGGATACATTTGTGCGAATGAATTAGAATGGATCGTACGAATAAATTAGATTGGATACATTTGAGCGAATGAATTAGAATGGATCGTACGAATGAATTAGAATGGATCATAGGAATGAATTAGAATGGATCGTGCAAATGAATTAGAATGGATCGTACTAATGAATTAGAATGGATCAAACGAATGAATTAGAATGGATACATTCGAGTGAATGAATTAGAATAGATCGTAGGAATGAATTAGAATGGATCGTACGAATGAATTAGAATGGATTGAGCGAATGAATTAGAATGGTTACATTCATACGAATGAATTAGAATGGATCGTACGAATGGATTAGAATGGATCGTACGAATGGATTAGAACGCATTGTACGAGTGAATTAGAATAGATACATTTGTGCGAATGAATTAGATTGCATCGTATGAATGAATTTGAATGGATTGTACGAATGAAATAGAATGGATCGTACGAATGAATTAGAATGGATCATGCGAATGAATTAGAATAGATCGTACGAATGAATTAGAATGGATCGTGCGAACGAATTAGAATGGATCGTATGAACGAATCAGAATGGATCGTATGAATGAATTAGAACGGATACATTCGAGCGAATGAATTAGAATGGATCGTACGATGCAATCTAATTCATTCGCACGATCCAGTCTAATTCATTCGTACGATCCATTCTAATTCATTCGTATGATCCATTCTAATTTATTCGTTCAAATATATCCATTCTAATTCATTCGTACGATCCATTCTAATTCATTCCCACGATCCATTCTAATTCATTCGCACAAATGTATCCATTCTAATTCAGTTGCACGATCCATTCTAATTCATTCCTATGATCCATTCTAATTCATTCGTAAGATCCATTCTAATGCATTCGTCCGATCCATTCAAATTCATTCGTACGATGCAATCTAATTCATTCGCACAAATGTATCTATTCTAATTCATTCGTACAATGCGTTCTAATCCATTCGTACGATCCATTCTAATCCATTCGTACGATCCATTCTAATTCATTCGTATGATCCATTCTAATTCATTCGTACGATCCATTCTAATTCATTTGCATGAAGGTATCCATTCTAATTCATTCGTACAATCCATTCTAATTCATTCGCACGATCCATTCTAATTCATTCGTACGATCCATTCTAATTTATTCCTACGATCTATTCTAATTCACTCGCTCGAATGTATCCATTCTAATTCATTCGTTCGATCCATTCTAATTCATTCATACGATCCATTCGAATTCATTCGCATGATCCATTCTAATTCATTTGTACGATCCATTCAAATTCATTCTCACGAATGTAACCTTTCTAATTCTTTTCTATGATCCATTATAATTCATTCGTACGAACCATTCTAATCCATTTGTGCGATCCATTCTAATCCATTCGTACGATCCATTCTAATTCATTCAGACGATCCAATCTAATTCATTCTCACAAATGTAACATTTCTAATTCATTTGTACGATCCATTCTAATTCATTCGTACGATCCATTCTAATTCATTCGTACGATCCATTCTAATTCATTCGCACAAATGTATCCATTCTAATTCATTCGCATGATCCATTCTAATTCATTCGCACGATCCATTCTAATTCATTCACCCGATCCATTCTAATTCATTCATACGATCCATTCTAATTCATTCGCACGAATGTATCCATTCTAATGCATTCGTACGATCCATTCTAATTCATTCGTACGATCCTTTCTAATCCATTCGTACGATCCATTCTAATTCATTCGTACGATCCATTCTAATTCATTCTCACAAATCTAACCTTTCTAATTCATTTGTACGATCCATTCTAATTCATTCGTACGATCCATTCTAATCCATTCGTACGATCCATTCTAATCTATTCGTACGATCCATTCTAATTCATTCGCACGAATGCAACCATTCTAATTCATTCGTACGATCCATTCTAATTCATTCGCACGAATGTATCCATTCTAATTCATTTGCACGATCCATTCTATTTCTTTCCTATGATCCATTCTAATTCATTCGTATGATCCATTCTAATTCATTCGCTTGAATGTATCCATTCTAATTCATTTGTACGATCCATTCTAATTCGTTCATACGATCCATTCTAATTCGTTCGTACGATCCATTCTAATTCGTTCATACGATCCATTCTAATTCATTCGCACGATCCATTCTAATTCATTTGTACGATCCATTTTAATTCATACATATGATCTATTCTAATTCATTCGTATGATACATTCGTGTGAATGAGTTAGAATGGATCATACGAATGAATTAGAATGGATTGTACGAATGAATTAGAATGGATCGTACGAATGGATTAGAATGGATCGTACGAATGAATTAGAATGGATCGTACGAATGGATTAGAATGGATACATTCCAGCGAATGAATTAGAATGGATCGTACGAATGAATTAGAATGGATCATAGGAATGAATTAGAATGGATCGTGCAAATGAATTAGAATGGATACATTCGTGCGAATGAATTAGAATGGATCGTAGGAATGAATTAGAATGGATCGTACGAATGAATTAGAATGGTTACATTCTTGCGAATGAATTAGAATGGATCGTACGAATGGATTAGAATGGATCGTACGAATGGATTAGAATGGATCGTACGAATGAATTAGAATGGATCGTACAAATGAATTAGAAAGGTTACATTTGTGAGAATGAATTAGAATGGATCATACGAATGAATTAGAATGGATCGTACGAATGGATTAGAATGGATCGTACGAATGAATTAGAATAGATCGTACGAATGCATTAGAATGGATACATTCGTGCGAATGAATTAGAATGGATCGTACGAAGGAATTAGAATGGATCGTGCGAATGAATTAGAATGCATCGTACGAATGAATTAGAATGGATCGTGCGAAGGAATTAGAATGAATCGTACGAATGAATTAGAATGGATCGTACGAATGAATTAGAATGGATACATTCCAGCGAATGAATTAGAATGGATCGTACGAATGAATTAGAATGTATCATAGGAATGAATTAGAATGGATCGTGCAAATGAATTAGAATGGATACATTCGTGCGAATGAATTAGAATGGATCGTAGGAATGAATTAATATGGATCGTACGAATGAATTAGAATGTTTACTTTCGTGCGAATGAATTAGAATGGATCGTACGAATGGATTAGAATGGATCGTACGAATGGATTAGAATGGATCGTACGAATGAATTAGAATGGATCGTACAAATGAATTAGAAGGGTTACATTTGTCAGAATGAATTAGAATGGATTGTACGAATGGATTAGAATGGATCGTACGAATGGATTAGAATGGATCGTACGAATGGATTAGAATGGATCGTATGAATGAATTAGAATGGATCATACAAATGAATTAGAAAGGTTACATTCGTGAGAATGAATTAGAATGGATCGTGCGAATGAATTAGAATTGATCATACGAATGAATTAGAATGGATCGTATGAATGAAAAAGAATGGATCGTACGAATGAATTAGAATGGATACATTCGAGCGAATGAATTAGAATAGATCGTAGGAATGAATTAGAATGGATCATACGAATGAATTAGAATGGATCGTATGAATGAATTAGAATGGATCGTACGAATTAATTAGAATGGATACATTCGTGCGAATGAATTCGAATGGATCGTACGAATGAATTAGAATGGATCGTACGAATGAATTATAATGAATCGTACGAATGAATTAGAATGGATCATACGAATGAATTAGAATGGATATATTTGTACGAATAAACTAGAATGGATTATACGAATGAATTAGAATGGATACATTCTTGCGAATAAATTAGAATGGATCGTATATTCGTGCAAATAAATTAGAATGGGTTATACGAATGAATTAGAATAGATCGTGCGAATGAATTATAATGAATCGTACGAATGCATTAGAATGGATCGTACGAATGAATTAGAATGAATCGTACGATCCATTCTAATTCATTCGTCCGATCCATTCTAATTCATTCGCACAAATGTATCCATTCTAATTCATTCGTACAATCCATTCTAATTCATTCGCTTGATCCATTCTAATTCATTCGTATGATCCATTCTAATTCATTCCAACGATCTATTCTAATTCATTCGCTCGAATGTATCCATTCTAATTCATTCGTTCGATCTATTCTAATTCATTCGTACGATCCATTCAAATTCATTCACATGATCCATTCTAATTCATTCGTACGATCCATTCTAATTCATTCTCACGAATGTAACCTTTCTAATTCATTTGTATGATCCATTCTAATTCATTCGTATGATCCATTCTAATCCATTCGTATGATCCATTCTAATCCATTCGTACGATCCATTCTAACTCATTCTCACAAATGTAACCTTTCTAATTCATTTGTATGATCCATTCTAGTTCATTCGTACGATCCATTCTAATCCATTCGTACGATCCATTCTAATCCATTCGTACGATCCATTCGAATTTATTCGCACGAATGTAACAATTCAAATTTATTCGTACGATCCATTCTAATTCATTCCTACGATCCATTCCAATTCATTCGCACGAATGTATCCATTCTAATTCATTTGCACGATCCATTCTAATTCTTTCCGATGATCCATTCTAATTCATTCGTACGATCCATTCTAATTCATTCGCTCAAATGTATCCATTCTAATTCATTCGTCCGATCCATTCTAATTCGTTCATACGATCCATTCTAATTCATTCGTACGATCCATTCTAATCCATTCGTACGATCCATTCTAATTCATTCGTACAAATGAATTAGAATGGATCGTATGAATGAATAAGAATGGATCGTACGAATGAACTAGAATGGATCATGCGAATGAATTAGAATGAATCGTACGAATGAATTAGAATGGATACATTCGAGTGAATGAATTAGAATGGATCGTACGAATGAATTAGAATGGATCATCGGAATGAATTAGAATGGATCGTGCAAATGAATTAGAATGGATACATTCGTGCGAATGAATTAGAATGGATCGTAGGAATGAATTAGAATGGATCGTACGAATGAATTAGAATGGTTACATTCGTGCGAATGAATTAGAATGGATCGTACGAATGAATTAGAATGGATCATGCGAATGAATTAGAATTGATCATACGAATGACTTAGAATGGATCGTACGATCCATTCTTATTCATTCGCACGATCCATTCTAATTCATTCGTACGATCCATTCTAAATCATTCGCACGAATGTAACCATTCTAATTCATTCGTACGATCCATTCTAATTCATTCCTACGATCCATTCTAATTCATTCGCATGAATGTATCCATTCTAATTCATTTGTACGATCCATTCTAATTCATTCCTATGATCCATTCTAATTCATTCGTACGATCCATTCTAATTTATCCGCTCGAATGTATCCATTCTAATTCATTCGTACGATCCATTCTAATTCATTCATACGATCCATTCTAATTCGTTTGTACAATCCATTCTAATTCGTTCGTACGATCCATTCTAATTCATTCGCACCATCCATTCTAATTCATGCGCATGATCCATTCTAATTCATTCTCACGAATGTAACCTTTCTAATTCATTTGTATGATCCATTCTAATTCATTCGTATGATCCATTCTAATCCATTCGTACGATCCATTCTAATTTATTTGCACGATCCATTCTAATTCATTCCTATGATCCATTCTAATTCATTCGTACAATCCATTCTAATTCATTCGCTCGAATGTATCCGTTCTAATTCATTCGTACGATCCATTCTAATTCATTCTCATGAATGTAACCTTTCTAATTCATTTGTATGTATCCATTCTAATTCATTCGTACGATCCAATCTAATTCATTCGTACGATCCATTCTAATTCATTCGCACGATCCATTCTAATTCATTCGTACGATCCATTCTAATTCATTCGCACGAATGTATCCATTCTAATGCATTCGTACGATTCATTCTAATTCATTCGCACGATCCATTCTAATTCATTCGTACGATCCATTCTAATTCATTCATCCGATCCATTCTAATTCATTCGCACGAATGTATCCATTCTAATTCATTCGTATAATCAATTCTAATTCATTCGCACGATCCATTCTAATTCATTCGTATGATCCATTATAATTTATTCCTACGATCTATTCTAATTCATTCGCTCGAATGTATCCATTCTAATTCATTCGTTCGATCTATTCTAATTCATTCGTATGATCCATTCAAATTCATTCGCATGATCCATTCTAATTCATTCGTACGATCCATTCTAATTCATCCGTACGATCCATTCGAATTCATTCGTACGAACTAATTCATTCGTACGATCCATTCTAATTCATTCGTACGATCGATTCTAATTCATTCGCACGATCCATTCTAATTCATTCGTACGATCCATTCTAATTCATTCGTATGATCCATTCTAATTTATTCGTTCAAATATATCCATTCTAATTTATTCGTATGATCCATTCTAGTTTATTCGTACGATCCATTCTAAATCATTCGCACGAATGTAACCATTCTAATTCATTCGTACGATCCATTCTAATTCATTCATCCGATCCATTCTAATTTATTCGCATGAATGTATCCATTCTAATTCATTCGTATAATCAATTCTAATTCATTCGCACGATCCATTCTAATTCATTCGTATGATCCATTCTAATTCATTCCTATGATCTATTCTAATTCATTCGCTTGAATGTTTCCTTTCTAATTCATTCGTTCGATCTATTCTAATTCATTCGTACGATCCATTCAAATTCATTCGCATGATCCATTCTAATTCATTCGTACGATCCATTCTAATTCATCCGTACGATCCATTCGAATTCATTCGTACGATCTAATTCATTCGTACGATCGATTCTAATTCATTCGCACGATCCATTCTAATTCATTCGTACGATCCATTCTAATTCATTCGTATGATCCATTCTAATTTATTCGTTCAAATATATCCATTCTAATTCATTCGTATGATCCATTCTAATTCATTCGCACGATCCATTCTAATTCATTCGCACGAATGTATCCATTCTAATTCATTTGCACGATCCATTCTAATTCATTCCTATCATCCATTTTAATTCATTCGTACGATTCATTCTAATTCATTTGCTCGAATGTGTCCATTCTAATTCATTCGTAAGATCCATTCTAATTCGTTCATACGATCCATTCTAATTTGTTCGTACGATCCATTCTAATTCATTCGTACGATCCATTCAAATTCATTCTAATTCATTCGCTCGAATGTATCCATTCTAATTCATTCGTCCGATCCATTCTAATTCATTCTTACGATCCATTCAAATTCATTCGCATAATCCATTCTAATTCATTCGTATGATCCATTCTAATTCATTGTCACGAATGTAACCTTTCTAATTCATTTGTATGATCCATTCTAATCCATTCGTACGATCCATTCTAATCCATTCGTACGATCCATTCTAATCCATTCATACGATCCATTCTAATTCATTTGTACGATCCATTCTAATTCATTCTCAGAAATGTAACCTTTCTAATTCATTTGTACGATCCATTCTATTTCATTCGTACGATCCATTCTAATCCATTCGTACGATCTATTCTAATCCATTCGTATGATCCATTCTTATTCATTCGCACGAATGTAACCATTCTAATTTATTCGTGCGATCCATTCTAATTCATTCCTACGATCCATTCTAATTCATTCGCACGAATGTATCCATTCTAATTCATTTGCACGATCCATTCTAATTCATTCCTATGATCCATTCTAATTCATTCGTACGATCCATTCTAATTCATTCGTACGATCCATTCTAATTCATTCGCATGATCCATTCGTACGATCCATTCTAATCCATTCATACGATCCATTCTAATTCATTCGTACGATCCATTCTAATTCGTTCGTACGATCCTTCGTACGATCCATTCTAATTCGTTCGTACGATCCGTTCTAATTCATTCGCACGATCCATTCTAATTCATTCGTACGATCCATTCTAATTCATTCGTACGATCCATTCTAATTCATTCGTACGATCCATTCTAACTCATTCGCACAAATGTATCCATTCTAATTCATTCATACGATCCATTCTAATTCATTCGCACGATCCATTCTAATTCATTCGCACGATCCATTCTAATTCATTCGTACGATCCATTCTAATTCATTCGCACAAATATATCCATTCTAATTCATTTGTATGATCCATTCTAATTCATTCGTACGATCCATTCTAATCTATTTGTACGATCCATTCTAATCCATTTGTACGATCCATTCTAATCCATTCGTACGATCCATTCTAATTCATTCGTATGAATGTATCCATTCTAATTTATTCGTACGATCCAGTCTAATTCATTCGTACGATGCATTCTAATTCATTCGCACGAATGTATCCATTCTAATTCATTCGTACTATCCATTCTAATTCATTCGTATGATCCATTCTAATTCATTCGCACGATCCATTCAAATTCATTCGCACGATCCATTCTAATTCATTCGTACGATCCATTCGAATTCATTCATACGATCTATTCTAATTCATTCGCACGAATGTATCCATTCTAATTCATTCGTTCGATCCATTCTAATTTATTCGCATAAATATATCCATTCTAATTCATTTGTACGATCCATTCTAATTCATTCGCACGATCCATTCTAATTCATTCGCACAAATGTATCCATTCTAATTCATTCATACAATCCATTCTAATTCATTCGCATGATCCATTCTAATTCATTCGTACGATCCATTCTAAGTCATTTATACGATCCATTCTAATTCATTCGCACGAATGTATACATTCTAATTTATTCGTATAATCAATTCTAATTCATTTGCACGAATGTAACCATTCTAATTCATTCGTACGATCCATTCAAATTCATTCGCACGATCAATTCTAATTCATTCGTACGATCCATTCTAATTCATTCGCACGAATGTATCCATTCTAATTCATTCGTACAAACCATTCTAATTCATTCGCACGATCCATTCTAATTCATTCGTATAATCTATTCTAATTCATTCCTACGATCTATTCTAATTCATTCGCTCGAATGTATCCATTCTAATTCATTCGTACAATCCATTCTAATTCATTCGCACGATCCATTCTAATTCATTCGTATGATCCATTCTAATTCATTCCTACGATCTATTCTAATTCATTCGCTCGAATGTATCCATTCTAATTCATTCGTTCGATCCATCCTAATTCATTCGTACGATCCATTCAAATTCATTCGCATGATCCATTCTAATTCATTCGTACGATCCATTCTAATTCATGCTCACGAATGCAACCTTTCTAATACATTTGCATGATCCATTCTAATTCATTCGTACGATCCATTCTAATCCATTCGTACGATCCATTCTAGTCCATTCGTACGATCCATTCTAATCAATTCGTACGATCCATTCTAATTCATTCGCACAATCCATTCTAATTCATTCGCACGAATGTATCCATTCTAATTCATTCGCACGATCCATTCTAATTCATTCGCACAAATGTATCCATTCTAATTCATTCGTACGATCCATTCTAATGCATTCGTACGATTCATTCTAATTCATTCGCACGATCCATTCTAATTCATTCGTACGATCCATTCTTATTCATTCATACGATCCCTTCTAATTTATTCGTATGATCCATTCTAATTCATTCCTATGATCCATTCTAATCCATTCGTATGATCCATTCTAATTCATTTGCACGAATATATCCATTCTAATTCATTCGTACGATCCATTCTAATTCATTCGTACGATCCATTCTAATTCATTCGTATGATCCATTCTAATTCATTCGCACGAATGTATCCTTTCTAATTCATTTGCATGATCCATTCTAATTCATTCCTATGATCTATTCTAATTCATTCGTACGATCCATTCTAATTCGTTCGTACGATCCATTCAAATTCGTTCGTACGATCCATTCTAATTCGTTCGTACGATCCATTCTAATTCATTCGTATGATCCATTCTAATTCATTCCTACGATCTATTCTAATTCATTCGCTCGAATGTATCCATTCTAATTCATTCGTATGACCCATTCTAATTCATTCGTACGATCCATTCAAATTCATTCGCATTATCCATTCTAATTCATTCGTACGATCCGTTCTAATTCTTTCTCACAAATGTAACCTTTCTAATTCATTTGTATGATCTATTCTAATTCATTCGTACGATCCATTCTAATCCATTCGTACGATTCATTCTAATCCATTCGTACGATCCATTCTAATTCATTCTCACAAATGTAACCTTTCAAATTCATTTATACGATCCATTCTAATTCATTCGTACGATCCACTCTAATCCATTCGAACGATCCATTCTAATCCATTCGTACAATCCTTTCTAATTCATTCGCACGAATGTAACCATTCTAATTCATTCGTACGATCCATTCTAATTCATTCCTACGATTCATTCTAATTCATTCGCACGAATGTATCCATTCTAATTCATTTGCACGATCCATTCTAATTTATTCCTATGATCCATTCTAATTCATTCGTACGATCCATTCTAATTCATTCGCTCGAATGTATCCATTCTAATTCATTCGTACGATCCATTGTAATTCGTTCATACAATCCATTCAGATTCATTCGCACAAATGTATCCATTCAAATTCATTCGTACGATCCATTCTAATTAATTCGCACGATCCATTCTAATTCATTCGTACGATCTAATTCATTCTTACGATCCATTCTAATTCATTCGTACGATCGATTCTAATTCATTCGCACGATCCATTCTAATTCATTCGTACGATCCATTCTAATTCATTCGTATGATCCATTCTAATTTATTCATTCAAATATATCCATTCTAATTCATTCGTACGATCCATTCTAATTCATTCGCACGATCCATTCTAATTCATTCGCACGATCCATTCTAATTCATTCATACAATCCATTCTAATTCATTCGTATGATCAATTCTAATTCATTCGTGCAATCCATTCTAATTCAGTCGTATGAATGTATCATACGAACGAATTAGAATGGATCATGCGAATGAATTAAAATGGGTCGCTCCATTCTTATTCATCGCACAAATGTATCTATTCTAATTTATTCGTACGATTCATTCAAATTCAATCGTATGATCCATTCTAATTCATTCGCACGATCCATTCTAATTCATTTGCACGATTCATTCTAATTCATTCGTACGATCCATTCTAATTCATTCGCATGAATATATCTATTCTAATTCATTCATACGATCCATTCTAATTTATTCGCACGATCTATTCTAATTCATTCATACGATCCATTCTAATTCATTCGTACGATCCATTCTAATTCATTCGCACGAATGTATCATACAAATGAATTAGAATGGATCATGCGAATGAATTAAAATAGATCGTACAAATGAATTTGAATGGATCGTGCGAATGAATTAGAATGGATCGTACGAACGAATTAGATGGATCGTACGAACGAATTAGAATCGATCGTACGAACGAATTAGAATAGATCGTACGAATGAATTAGAATGGATACATTCGAGCGAATGAATTAGAATGGATCGTACGAATGAATTAGAATGGATCATAGGAATGACTTAGAATGGATCGTGCAAATGAATTAGAATGGATATATTCGTGCGAATGAATTAGAACGCATTATACGAATGAATTAGAATGGATCGTACGAATGGATTAGAATGGATCGTATGAAAGAATTAGAATGGATCGTACGAATGAATTAGAATGGATACATTCGAACGAATGAATTAGAAGGGATCGTACAAATGAATTAGAATGGATCATAGGAATGAATTAGAATGGATCGAGCAAATGAATTAGAATGGATACATTCGTGCGAAGGAATTAGAATGGATCGTAGGAATAAATAGAATGGATCGTACGAATGAATTAGAATGGTTACATTCGTGCGAATGAATCAGAATGGATCGTACGAATGGATTAGAATGGATCGTACAAATGGATTAGAATGGATCGTACGAATGGATTAGAATGGATCATACAAATGAATTAGAAAGGTTACATTTGTGAGAATGAATCAGAATGGATCGTACGAATGAATTAGAATGGATCATGCGAATGAATTAGAATGGATCATACGAATGAATTAGAATGGATCGTGCGAATGAATTAGAATGGATCGTACGAATGAATTAGAATGGACACATTTGTGCGAATGAATTAGAATAGATCGTACGAATCAATTAGAATGGATTGTACGAATGAATTAGAATGGATCGTACAAATGAATTATAATGGATACATTTGTGCGATGAATAAGAATGGAGCGTACGAATGAATTTGAATGGAGCGTACGAATGAACTAGAATGGATACATTCGTGCGAATGAATTAGAATGGATTGCACGAATGAATTAGAATGGATACATTCGTGCGAATGAATTAGAATGGATAGTACGAATGAATTAGAATGGATCGTGCGAATGAATTAGAATGAATTGTACGAATGAATTAGAATAGATCGTGCGAATAAATTAGAATGGATCATACGAATGAATTAGAATAGATATATTCATGCGAAGGAATTAGATAGGATCGTACAAATGAATTAGAATGGATCGTGCGAATGAATTAGAATGGATCGTATAAATAAATTAGAATGGATCATACGAATGAATTAAAATGGATACATTTGTGCGAATTAGAATGGATCATACGAATGGATTAAAATTAGATCGAACGAATGAATTAGAATGGATCGTACGAATGAATTAGAATGAATCATACGAATGCATTAGAATGGATCATACGAATGGATTAGAATGGATCGTACGAATGGATTAGAAAGGATCGTACGAATGGATTAGAATAGATCGTACGAACGAATTAGAATGGATCATACAAATGAATTAGAAAGGTTACATTCGTGAGAATGAATTAAAATGGATCGTACGAATGAATTATAATGGATCATGCGAATGAATTTGAATGGATCGTACGAATGAATAAGAATGGATCGTATGAATGAATTAGAATGGATACATTCGAGCGAATGAATTAGAATAGATCATAGGAATGAATTAGAATGGATCATACGAATGAATTAGAATGGATCGTGCGAATGAATTAGAATGGATTGTATGAATGAATTAGAATAGATACATTCGTGCGAATGAATTAGAATGGATCGGACGAATGAATTAGAATGGATCGAACGATTCATTCTAATTCATTCGTACGATCCATTCTAATGCATTCGTACGATTCATTCTAATTCATTCACACGATCCATTCTAATTCATTCCTACGATCCATTCTTATTCATTCATACGATCCATTCTAATTGATTCGCACAATCCATTCTAATTAATTCGTACGATCCATTCTAATTCATTCGTATGATCCATTGTAATTCATTCGCACAAATGTATCCATTCTAATTCATTCGTACAATCTATTCTAATTAATTCATACGATCCATTCTAATTCATTCGTATGATCCATTCTAATTCATTCCTACGATCTATTCTAATTCATTCGCTCGAATGTAACATTTCTAATTAGAATGGATCGTACAAATGAATTAGAAAGGTTACATTCGTGAGAATGAATAAGAATGGATCGTAAGAATGAATTACAATGGATCGTACGAATGAATTAGAATGGATATATTCACGCGAATGAATTAGAATTGATCATACGAACGAATTAGAATGGATCATAGGAATGAATTAGAATGGATCTTGCAAATGAATTAGAATGGATCGTGCGAATGAATTAGAATGAATCGTACGAATGAATTAGAACGGATTAGTGCGAATGAATTAGAATGGATCGTACAAATGAATTAGAATGGATCATACAAATGAATTACAAAGGTTACATTCGTGAGAATGAATTAGAATGGATCGTACGAATGAATTAGAATGGATCATGCGAATGAATTTGAATGGATCGTACGAATGAATTAGAATGGATCGAACGAATGAATTAGAATGGATACATTCGAGCGAATGAATTAGAATAGATCGTAGGAATGAATTAGAATGGTTACATTCGTGCGAATGAATTAGAATGGATCGTACGAATGAATTAGATCGTACGAATGAATTAGAATGGTTCGTACGAATGAATTAGAATGGATCGTACGAATGAATTAGAATGGATCGTGCGAATGAATTAGAATGGATTGTATGAATGAATTAGAATGGATACATTCGTGCGAATGAATTAGAATGGATCGTACGAATGAATTAGAATGGATCATAAGAATTACAATGGATCGTACAAATGAATTACAATGGATCGTACGAATGGATTACAATGGATCGTATGAATGGATTAGAATGGATCGTATGATGAATTAGAATGGTTTGTACGAATGAATTAGAATGGATACATTCGTGTGAATGAATTAGAATGGATCGGACAAATGAATTAGAATGGATCGTACGAATGAATTAGAATGGTTACATTCGTGCAAATGAATTAGAATGGATCGTATGAATGGATTAGAATGGATCGTACGAATGAATTAGAATGGATCGTACAAATGAATTATAAAGGTTACATTTGTGAGAACGAATTAGAATGGATCGTTCGAATGAATTAGAATGGATCGTACGAATGGATTAGAATGGATCGTACGAATGGATTAGAATGGATCGTACGAATGAATTAGAATGGATCGTATGAATGAATTAGAATGGATACATTCGAGCGAATAAATTAGAATAGATCGTCGGAATGAATTAGAATGGATCATACGAATGAATTAGAATGGATCGTGCGAATGAATTAAAATGGATTGTACGAATGAATTAGAATGGATATATTCGTGCGAATGAATTAGAATGGATCGGACGAATGAATTAGAATGGATCGTATGAATGAATAAGAATGGATCTTATGAATGAATTAGAATGTATACATTCGAGCGAATGAATTAGAATGGATCGTACGAATGAATTAGAATGGATCATAGGATTGAATTAGAATGGATCGTGCAAATGAATTAGAATGGATACATTCGTGCGAATAAATTAGAATGGATCGTGCGAATGAATTAGAATGGATCGCACGAATGAATTAAAATGGATACATTTGTGCGAATGAATTAGAATGGATCATACGATTGAATTTGAATGGATCGTACGAATGAATTAGAATGGATACATTCGTGCGAATGAATTAGAATGGATCGTAGGAATGAATTAGAATGGATCATACGAATGAATTAGAATGGTTACATTCGTGCGAATGAATTAGAATGAATCGTACGAATAGATTAGAATGGATCATACGAATGGATTAGAATGGATTGTACGAATGGATTAGAATGGATCGTGCAAATGAATTAGAAAGGTTACATTTATGAGAATGAATTAGAATTGATCGTATGAATGGATTAGAATGGATCGTACGAATGGATTAGAATGGATCGTACAATGGATTAGAATGGATCGTACGAATGAATTAGAATGGATCATACAAATGAATTAGAAAGGTTACATTCGTGAAATGAATTAGAATGGATCGTACGAATGAATTAGATCGGATATATTTGTACGAATGAATTAGAATGGATCGTAGGAATGAATTAGAATGGATCATAGGAATGGATTAGAATGGATCGTGCAAATGAATTAGAATGAATCGTATGATCCATTCTTATTCATTCGTACGATCCATTCTAATTCGTTCGCACGAATGTAACTATTCTAATTCATTCGTACGATCCATTCTAATTCATTGTCACGAATGTAACTATTCTAATTCATTTGTACGATCCATTTTAATTCATTCGCACGATCCATTCTAATTCATTCGTACGATCCATTCTAATTCATTCGCACGAATCTATCCATTCTAATTCATTCGTACAGTCCATTCTAATTCATTCGTACGATCCATTCTAATTCATTCGTACGAATGAATTAGAATGGATCGTACGAATGAATTAGAATGGATACATTTGTGCGAATGAATTAGAATGGATCGTACGAATGAATTAGAATGGATCGTACGAATGAATTAGAATGGATCATGCGAATGAATTAGAATGGATCGTACGAATGAATTAGAATGGATACATTTGTGCGAATGAATTAGAATGGATCGTACGAATGAATTAGAATGGATCGTACGAATGGATTAGAATGGATCGTACGAATGCATTAGAATGGATCGTACGAATGAATTAGAATGGATACATTTGTGCGAATGAATTAGAATGGATCGTGCGAATGAATTAGAATGGATCGTACGAATGGATTAGAATGGATCGTATGAATGAATTAGAATGGATCATACGAACGAATTAGAATGGATACATTCGAGCGAATGAATTAGAATGGATCGTACGAATGAATTAGAATGGATCGTACGAATGAATTAGAATGGATCATAGGAATGAATTAGAATGGATCGTGCAAAAGAATTAGAATGGATACATTCATGCGAATGAATTAGAATGGATCGTACGAATGAATTAGGATGGTTACATTCGTGCGAATGAATTAGAATGGATCGTATGAATGAATTAGAATGGATCGTACAAATGAATTAGAATGGTTACATTTATGCGAATGAATTAGAATGGATCGTACGAATGAATTAGAATGGATCGTACGAATTAATTAGAATGGATCGTACGAATGAATTAGAATGGATCGAACGAATGAATTAGAATGGATACATTCGAGCAAATAAATTAGAATAGATCGTAGGAATGAATTAGAATGGATCATACGAATGAATTAGAATGGATCGTGCGAATGAATTAGAATGGATTGTATGAATGAATTAGAATGGATACATTCGTGCGAATGAATTAGAATGCATTGTGCGAATGAATTTGAATGTATCGTGCGAATGAATTAGAATGGATCATACGAATGAATTAGAATGGATCGTACGAATGAATTAGAATGGATACATTTGTGCGAATGAATTAGAATGGATCGTACGAATGACCTAGAATGGATATATTCGTGCGAATGAATTAGAATGGATCGTACTAATAAATTACTATGGATCGTACGAATGAATTAGAATGGATCGTACGAATAAATTAGAACGGATCGTACGAAAGAATTTGAATGGATCGTGCGAATGAATTAGAATGGACCGTACGGATAAATTAGAATGGATCGTACAAATGAATTAGAATCATGCGAATGGATCGTGCGAATAAATTAGAATAGATACATTCTTGCGAATAAAATAGAATGGACCGTACGAATGAATTAGAATGGATCGTGCGAATGAATTAGAATGGATACATTCGTGCGAATGAATTAGAATGGATCATGCGAATGAATTTGAATGGATCGTGCGAATGAATTAGAATGGATCATACGAATGAATTAGAATGGATCGTACGAATGAATTAGAATGGATACATTTGTGCGAATGAATTAGAATGGATCGTACGAATGACCTAGAATGGATACATTCGTGCAAATGAATTAGAATGGATCGTACTAATAAATTACTATGGATCGTACGAATGAATTAGAATGGATCGTACGAATAAATTAGAATGGATCGTACGAAAGAATTTGAATGGATCGTGCGAATGAATTAGAATGGACCGTACGAATGAATTAGAATAGATCGTACGAATGAATTAGAATCGATCATGCGAATGAATTAGAATGGATCGTGCGACTGAATTAGAATGGATCGTACGAATGAATCAGAATGGATCGTGCGAATGAACTAGAATGGATCGTCCGAATAAATTAGAATGGATCGTACGAAACAATTAGAATGGATCGTACGAATGAATTAGAATGGATACATTCGTGCGAATAAATTAGAATGGATCGTACGAATGAATTAGAATGGATCGTGCGAATGAATTAGAATGGATCATACAAATGAATTAGAATGGATACATTTGTGCGAATGAATTAAAATGGATCGTGCGAATGAATTAGAATAGATCGTACGAATGAATTAGAATGGATACATTCGTGCGAATGAATTAGAATGGATCGTACGAATGAATTAGAATGGATCGTGCGAATGAATTAGAATGGAAACATTCTTGCGAATGAATTAGAATGGACCGTTCGAATGAATTAGAATGGATCGTGCGAATTAATTAGAATGGATACATTCGTGCGAATGAATTAGAATGGATTGTGTGAATGAATTAGAATAGATCGTGCAAATGAACTAGAAAGGATCGTACGAATGAATTAGAATGGTTACATTCATATGAATGAATTAGAATGGATCGTACGAATGAATTAGAATGGATCGTATGAATGAATTAGAATGGATCGTACGAATGAATTAGAATGGATCGTGCGAATGAATTAGAATGGATACATTCGTGCGAATGAATTAGAATGGATTGTACGTATGAATTAGAATGGATCGTGCGAATGAACTAGAATGGATACATACATTCATGCGAATGAATTAGAATGGATCGTATGAATGAGTTATAATGGATCGTATGAATGAATTAGAATAGATCTGTGAGCGCGGAAAAAGATTCGGGTCGTCTTTATTGCGGATCACACGAGATTACAATTTTTGATCAAGAGATTGTGGGAGAGATCCTCTGGAGGGTCCCTTTGATCCGCGTCTCCACGTGGTATTCGTGCGAGAGCTCTGAAGGGGTTGCCCAGGACAGAGATCTTTACAGGGTGAGGGTTTTTGAGAGGCTAAGGAGTTTCCGCCGTTTGATTTTGTCCCGTCCGTGCTTCGCGCTTTCTCAACTAGGGAGGCTTTAGGCTTCGTTCCTCGGTCTTCGTGTCTTCCTCGATCCTTGCTCGACCTCGGCATCCTTGATCGTCGGTTCGCGGCGTCGATCGTGTTTTTGGTGTCAGCTTTGGCTTTAGCTTTCGGCTTTGGCGTAACTTTAACGTGGCTCTGGCGTTTGCTTTGCTTTGGCGCTTGCGCTTGAACGTAGGCGGGTAGAGGCTTGCGATGCTTTAGTTCTTCCGGACTTCACGTCGTATCGGCTAGAACGTGCGGTGCTTTGCTCGTGACCGTCGTAGTTGCTTGGCTTTGGCACGTGCGTTGCTTTAGCGCGGGCTTTACCGGTGCGTTTGCTTTGGCTTCTTGCGTCGGCTTTGACTTTAGCTTTGACTCGATCTTCTTCTTGAATGACTGGCGTTACTTCTTCAAGGCTTTTTATTCTTCCGGCTTCCTCGACGGTTGTGGCGTTGGTCTTGGCATTTCGGCGGGGGTAGCACCGATCCTTGTGCGACGGTTGTAGCATCGGCTTTGGTTGCTGAAGACGGCGAGTGTAGCACCGATCTTCGTGCGACGGTTGTAGCGTCGGCTTTTGTTGCTGAAGACGGCGGGTGTAGCACCGATCTTTGTGCGACGGTTGTAACGTCGGTTTTTGTTGATGAAGACGGCGGGTGTAGCACCGACTTCAGCACGACGGTTGTAGCGTCGGCTCTTGTTGATGAAGACGGCGGGTGTAGCACCGGCTTTAGCACGACGGTTGTAGCGTCGGCTTTTGTTGATGAAGATGGCGGGGGTAGCACTGATCTCCGCACGACGGTTGTAGCGTCGGCTTTTGTTGACGAAGACGGCAGGGGTAGCACCGGCTTCAGGCCTTCTTCTCCAAGCTTTCTTCTTCGTGCGAGGCGTCGACGCCTTTGTTGAAGACAACGGGTGTTGTCGGCTTCGATCTTCTTCTCCGGCCTTTGCTTCTGGCGTCTTCGGAGCTGATGAAGATCGTTGGAGAAGTCGGGATGACGACGACTCCGGGTCTTCTTCTCCAAGCTTTCTTCGTCGTGCGAGGAGTCGAAGCTTTGATCTTCGAGTGCAAGGTCTTCACGTTGATGAGGACTTGAAGGGCCAAGGATTCCCGTAGGACATGCTTGCCGTGCCTCGTGAAGCCTTCGGTCTTCAAGCGTTGGAGCTTCTCTTGCAGAGCCCTTTCGTCTTCAGCTTTTTCGACCCTTTGTGCCTTTCCCCACCCCTTCTATTTATAGGCAAAGGGGGGCGGTTGGGGGAGATATGGCTGAAATCTTTTTGTTTCATCCGATATCTCCCCCCATAACCATCAAGATTTTGTTCCTTTATCCAAGGAAACAAACCCGATCCCCTCCTTTTTAGTTGGGGTGGTTACGGGCGAGATGTGACTCGATCTTTTAAAGATTGAGTTGTTATTTTTGTTGCACTTTTGGATCGGATGGCGACACAACATCATCTTGTCCGTTGGATCGAGGGATCGTCGCGGATCTACGGCTGTGTAGACGTCCACGCCACCTCCCCCCGCATCGAGGCGGTTTTGATTTTTCTCTTTTCTTTTCTTTTCTTTTCTTTTTCTTTTTCTTTTTTTTTTTCTTTCTCTTTTTCCCTTTCTTTTAGGGCCGGCCGCACCTCTCCATAAGGAAGGGGGCACGGTTTTCTAGAAGGGGGGGCCGGTGGGCCCCCCTCCTTGTGTTCGGGTAGCGGGTCCAGTGGGACCCGCTTGCTTTGAGTTGGGCTACGGCGCACGGATTGAGTTTGCATGCGGGCCGAGTGTGCATGCGGGCCATTTGTGTGCGGGCCCAAGTTGCGCATGCGTGGGCCGTTGTGCGTGGGCCGAGTGTGCATGCGGGCCAGGTTGCGCATGTGGGCCGTTGTGTGTGGGCCGAGTTGCATGCGTGGGCCGTTGTGCGTGGGCCGGGCTGCGCTTGTGGGCCGTTGTGTGTGGGCCGAGTTGCATGCGTGGGCCGTTGTGTGTGGGCCGAGTTGCATGCGGGCTGTTTGTGTGCGGGCCTAATTTCGCATGCGCGAGTCGGGTTCGACCCGAAGGCCGTTGGGTGCGGGCCTATTTTACATGTGCAAATCGGGTTCAACCCGTGGGCTAATTTCGATGCCCACAAATGCCCCCTCAAGTTCGAGTGCGCCCGCGGGAAACGCGAAGCGCTTGGACTTGACTTGCGTTTTTGCTCGGAATTTGGGTCTTTACAAGAACCCCTGCCATTTCGTTTCCCCCATCGTTTTGCTAACGCGGGAGACGAAAGGCTTTGGCTGCTTGGAGTCATTGAAGACATCTTCTAGGGTTTTGTTCATCTTCCTTGTTGTCGCGGACCTCCTTTGCTTCGAGGATGGCGCGAACGTTGGCGGCGGCCGCTGTGCGGCGTCCCAGGGTGGCAAGGCGACAGGAGCGCGAGGACGGTCGCGATGCGCCTTGGCGGAGGGTTGTTGCCCCCCTCTTTGGTGCGGGAACTCAATGGCGAAAGAGGCGGAGTGGTCGAAGGCGTGCCAGATTTCCCTCCTTCTTTTTCTTCTCCTATTTCTTCCTCCTTCTTTTCTTTCTTTTTTTTTTTTTTTTTCTTCTCTGGTTTCTGTTATTAAACGGTGGTTGCATCGGATACGGATGCCCACCGGATATAGATCCCTAGATTCATGGGATGGGAGATTTAACCATTTTCTATCCCAATAACCGAATATGGTTATATATAGGGGGTTCAATGAAAACTAGGTTACAATTTTTTTTTTTTTCCTTCTTCTTCTTCGTTTCTCCCGTCGGGCTCGGGAGAATAGTAGCAGCGGCAGCGGCGCGGGGCGCGCAGGCGGACGAGCGCCGCAGCGGCGGGCGCTAAGCGGCGCGGGGCGTGGAGGCCAGGCGGCGCGCGGAGCGGTAGCTGAGCGGTGGAGAGGCCAGGCGGCGCGCGGGGCGCGGAGGCCAGGTGGGCGCGGGCCTGGGTGTGGGCCCGGGGCGCGACAGCGGCGGCCGGGCGGTGTGACTGGCCGGCGAGCGGGAGCGGGGTGCGGACACGGGCACGGGGACAGCCGACGGTGACCGGGCGTCGGGCACACCGTCGGGCGTGGGCCGGGGTGCAAGCGGACGCGGGGCACGGAGGCGGGCGCGGGGGCGGCAGGCCGGCGCGGACGGCGGAGCGCGGGGGCGGCAGGCCGTCGCGGACGGCGGCGCGTGGGGTGCGGTGACCGGCGCAGCGGAGGCCAGCAGCCCCGTGTTTTAGTAGGAGAGAGGGGGTGCTGCGGCCTTTTGCTGTGGCCCCCCTCTTAGTTTCTTTTTTTACAAACAGGGACCTTTTTTTTTTTTTTTTCAGAGAAGGGGCTTGACTTGACTTGATTCTTTCGACTTTCTTCTAAGGACTTGTACTTCCTTCTCATTTTCTGGCCTTGAATTTTTTTCTTCTCGTCTCTGCCGTCGGGTCAGCAGGGTCAGCGGCAGCGCAGGCGGCGGCTGTGGTGGCCGGCGCGGTAGGAGGGCGCGGCGCGCGCGCGTGGGGTGTGGTGCGCAGGTAGCGGCCGGGCGCGGGGTACGGCCGGTGCGCGAGCCGGAGATGGGGCGCGGCCGGGGGCTGCAGTGTGCGGCCGGCGCGCGAGCCGGAGACGAGGCGCGGCTGGGGGCTGCGGTGTGTGGCCGGCACGCGAGCTGGAGATGGGGCGCGGCCGGGGGCTGCGGTGTGCGGCCGGCGCGCAGGCTGGAGACGGGGCGCGGCCGGAGCGCGAGTCGGAGGTGGGGTCGGCCGGAGGCGCGGGCGCAGCGAGCAGAGCTGCGAGTGGCCGGGCGTGTGAGTCGAGGCGCGAGGCCGCAGGCGGGCGGTGGCGGTGCGCAGGCCGCAGATCGAGCGGAGTTGCGGGTAGCCGGAGTTGAAGACCACAACCCCGTTTGGGGGCTGTGGGTTTTCGAAGAGAAGAGGGCTGTGGCTATTTTTTCTACGACCCCCTCTATATTTTTGTTTTTGGCATTAAGGAGCTGTGGCCCTTTGGGTTCCTGGATTTTGAAGGAAGGAAAGGGCTGTTGACCCCTCTCCGGTCTTGGGTTTTTCGTGGGGCTATGGTCCCCTTTGGGGCTGC
Organism: Chamaelirium japonicum; assembly: GCA_947650365.1. Taxonomy (NCBI): domain Eukaryota; kingdom Viridiplantae; phylum Streptophyta; class Magnoliopsida; order Liliales; family Melanthiaceae; genus Chamaelirium; species Chamaelirium japonicum. The sequence continues at coordinate 451,847 of CANTAL010000158.1, forward strand.
AGCTTCAGCTCCGTTTTTTTTTTTTTTTTTTTTTTTTTTTTCCGACTTCTGTTCTTGATCTATTTCTTCTGAGTTTTGATAGGCTTTTCCTCGGGACTCTTTTTTTTTTTTTATTTTACCTCTAGACTTGCACTGCCCTTTTCTTCTGGAATTGACCTCGCATCTTGATTTGACTTGCACTTTTCGTCTCCTTGCAGGACTCATCCCTTCGAGTGCTTTCCGAAGGCCGGCGGATTATCGAGGAGGTCTACAGCGAGAGTAGAACAATTGGCGAGGTTGCACCCGAGCTGGCCGACTGAGGTGGGCTAGATGTTCCTCTGGACTATGGAGAGAACTTTTTCTGGTGGTGATGTCAACTTGGAGGACATCGATATGGGCATTCTGGAGTTCAACGAGGAGGAAGATGAAGCCACTAGTGTCAACAAGGAGCAGCCTGCTTTGGTCTTCTGTTAGCCGATCTTGACCTCGGTGACTGCTCCAACAATCCTTTTGGCTTTGTGGAGGTCGCGGAGGATGCGGCCCTTGGCTCGGGGCCCTTGTCTTTTTTTTTTTTTTTGCCTTGACTTGATTTGCTTGTGCCCGTATACGTGACTGGTTTTTGCTTTTCTCCCTTTCTTTCTTCAGGGTCTGCCACTACAAGAGTTTTTCATTGTCTGGATGGATCGTCGATGTGGTCTCCCACGGGAGTACGCATCTTTGTTTCCCTTTTGCGCAAGTTTTCTGCCGCCGTTACGAGAGCTTTCCGACTTCTGGATGGATCGTCGATGCAGTCTCCCACGGGAGTACGCATCTTCGTTTTCCTTTTGTGCAAGTCTTCTGCCGCCGTACTTCGGAGCAGGAAACGTGTGACGAAGTTGGACGAGCTCATTCTCACCAATGAGGGATCTTCACGGCAGATCGTTCGACCGAGTCCGGAGCTGCCATTCAAGAGTCATTTCCAACGGATGTTTTGGCCACAGCTTCTTTTGTCAGTTCTTGTGGTGTCTTTGATAGCCATCGTGGCAATGGTCCAGGACGCGGTTCCCGTGCTTGGGTCTTCAGGACAGGATCGCGCCTTGCCTCAGCACTTAGATGCTTGCCAGCGAAAGTGTAGATCGCAGAGCCTTCTTTCTAATCTTCTTTTGGAGAGTTGTGCTGGAAGTTTATCCAGGCGACGCTCGTACCCTTCCAGGAGGAAGGTCTTGAAGCTTTGAGTAACCGGTGGGTTTTCTGGTGGATGGTTCCTTGTTTGAGGAGCATATGTGCACCCTTTTGGCGGATAGCTAGGCTTATTGCTTGCAACGGGCTCCACTAGAGGAGGATGCTTCCTTGGTATTGGCAAAGGCCGAGGAAGAGGAGCGTCGACTGGAGGGGCTTCACACGTTTGCTACTACAGACTTGGTTCGGGTGCAGAAGAAGGTGGAGATTACTCGTGTATCGTTTCAGAAGCTGGAGTCCCTCCTTGCAAAGCAGCGTGCAAAGCTGGCAACGCGTTGAGCTGGTAGGGCGATCGATAAGGCTTCTGGAGCGAACCTTACGAAGCAGCATGCAGAGCTGGCGACGCGTCGGAAGCTGACGGCTTCTCTACTTCTGGAGTTGCAGTGCATGTAAGCTACGGGAGGTGAGCCGCTTCGGTGCCTCTAGGACTTCAACTTGCTACTCATGCGTTGCTTCAGAAGCTAGAGTCCCGTTTGGAGAAAGCTCGAGCAACCGAGAAGACTTTTGCAACGGAGCTTGCAAAGCAGCGGGAGGAGCTTACGAAGTGCTGAGAGCTGGTAGTTTCTCGCCTTTCGGAGTTGCACCGCGTGGGTGCCTCGAGAGATGAGCTGTGGCAGTGCTGGGAGCTGGTGGTTTGACAGAGGCTGACGACTTCTCGTCCCACGGAGTTGGACTTGCGTCTTTTCTGGGCTTATTTTTCTGGAATGGTGGTTTACTTTTTTTTGTTTGGACTGAACCTTTACAGGCTGCCTACGTACCCTACTGAGAGGGATCAAGTCACACGTAGTTCCTTTTTTTTTTTTCTTTTTTTTCTTTCTTTCTTTTTTTTTTGGGCAAGGGGGGTAACCTTGCGCTAGGCAAAGTACCTTTTGAGGGACTTGCCGCTGGTAGGCAGAGTCGCTGCTGGTTCGCAGTTGTCATCCGCCTTCTTCGCTTCAATGTAGTTAGAAGTGAAGATCTTCTTGCCTGGAGTTTTGGTGATTGCTGGAGTTTGACTGGAGCCGATGTCTCGGTGGTTCAGAAGACTTTGTTCGTTGCTTTTGGAGAGGTGAACTTGAGTCTTTGTCAGGCGATGTGGTATTGCAACTGAGGGTAGTGAACCCATATGCACTGTGCTTTCTTTGTTGCAGCTGGATTTGAACATGAACTCGGTGGAGTTTTGCCCCCGAGTGTTTCCTGGCTTGATTGCGAGTTGCTCGGAGCTGGTGTACATAGAAGACTTGGTTGAGCTCGAGGCATACAATAGACCATGAAACGGTATTATCATCTCTTGCAAAGTGATAAAGTTGGCCTCGGATAATAGTGATGATAGTTCCTTTGCTGGAGTGGAAGGTGATCGTCCTGGCTTGCGAAGCCATTGAGGTGCGAGCCATAGGACTGTCGCAGCTTGAGCAGGCAACGGAACGTGTGGCATTGAGCTTGATTTGGAGTTGATGTGGATTTTTCGTCTTGATGCTGGCGCTCCTTTGACTTTGTGCACCGTCTGGCTGGAGGATGTCGCTAGTTTTGCAAGTGGAGAGGTTCTGTCCCTCGCAACTGCTTTGACTTCTTGGGCTCATGGAGCTTTTGCTGGAGGAATTTCTGCAATGGGGTCTTCGGCCTGGTGGCACTCGACGTCAGCAAGGTATGCTTTGGCCTCGTTACACGGCTTGCTGTTTGCGGCGATGCTTCTCTCCATGCTTTCGATATTGGAGCTGCCTTCTTTATCGTCTTCCTGGAGCACTTGATGAACTTCCATCATGCAGTAGGAAACCTTAAAGTTTTGATCAGCTTCAAGGAAGCGATTGGGAAAGAACTCCTGGAGTGTTGCTAGCTCTAGGCGTGTTTGCTGGAGATGATTTTCCGGACTTACTGGAGGTACTTTGGACGTCTTCCTTCCTGGAGCTTTGCTTTTCTTTTTGTAAGTTTTTCGTTCCGGAAGCTTTCTTGTTACCCGATCGAGCTTGCGACTTCTTGGCATCCATGGCCTTCGTCTGCGAGGCAACATGACCCATGCATCTTCATCAGTGGATTCTTCGTTACCAAGGTGAAGGTCTGGAGTGGCAGCTGTAGGTTCTTCATGGGTCGGGGAGACCTGCTCCTCTGGGGACCTTGGTGGTTCGTCTTCTGACTCCCAGCCGGTGGGCTTGATTTCTTTCATTGAGACAGGCGGAGGTTTGGAATAGAGGACGTGGTAGTCGAATTTACCTGAGGGCTGGCCTAACAGACCAACCTCCGGGTCTCCTTGCTCGTACCTTGTCTGGAGATTTGTGGGTTCTTCATGGGTCGGGGAGACCTGCTCCTCTAGGGATCCTGGTGGTTCGTCTTCTGACTCCCAGCCGGTGGGCTTAATTTCCTCCATTGAGATAGGCGGAGGTTTGGAATAGAGGACGTAGTAGTCGAATTTACCTAAGGGCTGGCCTAACAGACTGACCTCTGGGTCTCCTTGCTCGTCTCTTGCTTTGAGCACATGCTGGGATGTAGCTTTGTTTGGAAGAGGGAGTGTTTGCGCGAGAGGCGGTTGCCCCCAAGGCAGTGAGGATTTGGCCCTGGGCACTGCAGGAGCATACCGTCATCGTCTTCTTGGAGCTGGTTTCGCCATCGATCTTTGACAGACGATGTGCAGTCTTGCTGAAGTGCGTTGTGGAGCAGTCAGTGCTGGCGGGAAGGAATCGAAGGTGATTGACGTCATATTTGACTCAACGATATCACCAGAGTCGATCTCGATCATCCCTTGCTTGGCGAGTGCCATGATCTTATCTTTGAAGACAAAGCACTTCTCGATGGGATGGCTGACCATCCGGTGGTACTTGCAGAAGAACGGATCGTTGACTCGATGTGCTTGTTCCGGCCTTTTTGGTGGCAGAAGTTCGATCATCTTTTCTTGCATCAACTGATCAAACATGGAGGAAACTTCCGAGTCTGGGAAGGGATACTCCTTAGCTTCAAGCTCCTCGAGAGTCATCCTTGGTGGCCGTTGAAGCTGAGGAGGTGGTATGGTGGCTCCTTTGCCTTTGTCCAGCTTGCCACCGATCTTGAGTGGTTTGGAAGTCGAAGCGAGGTCGGTGACATTGACTTGCTTTGATGCCGCCGGTTCGTCCTCCTCTTCAACCTTCTGGAAGGCTATGGCCTTTGAGTCCCCGCGATTTGCTAAGCTGAGCTCCATGTCGTGAGCCCGAGTCGTCAGTTCTTCAAAGGACCGAGGCTTGATCCCTTTGAGGATGTAGAGCAAGCCCCAGTGCATGCCTTGGGTGCACAACTCGATAGCCGAGTCTTCAGACAAGCGATCTCGCGAGTTTAGCGCAAGGTTTCTCCAGCGATCGATGTAGTCGATCACCGGCTCATCCTTCCTTTGCGTGGTGGCTGTAAGCTCGGTCATGCTGACGATGCGCCGAGTGCTGTAGAAGCGGTTGAGGAACTCCCTCTCCATTTGATCCCAGCTGTCAATGGATCCTGGAGAAAGATCAATATACTAGTCAAAAGTATTACCTTTGAGTGTGCGAACGAACTGCTTCACCATCTCATCGCCGTATGTGCCGGCGTTGTTGCAAGTTTCGACGAAGTGGGCAATGTGTTGCCTTGGGTTCCCCTTTCCGTCGAAGTGTTGGAACTTTGGTGGCTGGAACCCGGTAGGGAAGCGCAGCTGTTGGATCCTTATGGTGTAAGGCTTTGAATATGCCGCCGTAATCGAAGGTAGGCTGCTGTCGTGGGAACGCCTCATGTCTGCCACCAGTGCTTGTATCTGCTGGGCATTCATCGTCGTTGCCATCGAAGGTTGCGCGGCCGCCGAGGCAGGCATAGGAGCCGAGGAAAGTACAGGAGTAGTTGCTAGTATTACCGGGCCAACTTCTGGAAGAGCAGGAGTTGGAAACGGGGCTGGAGCAGCTACTGGAGAAGCAAGAGGTTGACCGAATATTGCGGCATCCCTGGCACTCAGCCTTTGAAGCAAGGTGTTGATGTGACGATCTTTCTCTTCCATTAGTCGGGTGAGCTGAGCCATGTGTTCACCCATTTGCATGACTTGGAGCTGGAGAGCGGACGGAGGATGATATCGTAGGACGTCTCGATGTTCATTGCCCGCACCCTCGCCATCCTCGTCAGAGACGTAGTCGGGCCGACTTGCCTCTGCTTGATGATGGACGTTTGCCCCCGGCAAAGGAGGTGCAAAGTCCGCTGGAGAACCTGAACGGGTTCGGGGTTGGGGCTGGACCTCCCTAAATTTCTGGACTTGAATTCCAGGATCGAGGCTTGTTTCTTCATGCACCAAGGCCTCATTGGCACTTTGTTGAGCATCTTCGGCAGCAGTTTCTGGCGTGAAGAAGTCCGAAAGAGTTTGAGTACATCGAGTGTAGACGCGTACTACCGGGGGAATGTTACCCTCCGGGTTTTCTGGATCGCCTTGTCGGAGTAGTGGAGACTCGGCGATAGGTGAGAGGCTTGTTGGAGCAAACGTATCATCATTCGTTCCGGCCATGGCGAACTTGAAGCAACTCCTTCAAACGTACGGATGAAAGGAGAGGATGTCCCACCGGGCGTGCCAGAAATCTGTGAGCGCGGAAAAAGATTCGGGTCGTCTTTATTGCGGATCACACGAGATTACAATTTTTGATCAGGAGATTATGGGAGAGATCCTCTGGAGGGTCCCTTTGATCCGCGTCTCCACGTGGTATTCGTGCGAGAGCTCTGAAGGGGTTGCCCAGGACAGAGATCTTTACAGGGTGAGGGTTTTTTAGAGGCTTAGGAGTTTCCGCCGTTTGATTTTGTCCCGTCCGTGCTTCGCGCTTTCTCGGCTAGGGAGGCTTTAGGCTTCATTCCTCGGTCTTCGTGTCTTCCTCGATCCTTGCTCGACCTCGGCGTCCTTAATCGTCGGTTCGCGGCGTCGATCGTGTTTTTGGCGTCAGCTTTGGCTTTAGCTTTCGGCTTTGGCGTAGCTTTGGCGTGGCTCTGGCGTTTGCTTTGCTTTGGTGCTTGCGCTTGAACGTAGGCGGGTAGAGGCTTGCGATGCTTTAGTTCTTCCGGACTTCGCGTCGTATCGGCTAGAACGTGCGGTGCTTTGCTCGTGACCGTCGTAGTTGCTTGGCTTTGGCACGTGCGTTGCTTTAGCGCGGGCTTTACCGGTACGTTTGCTTTGGCTTCTTGCGTCGGCTTTGACTTTAGCTTTGACTTGATCTTCTTCTTGAACGACTGGCGTTACTTCTTCAAGGCTTTTTATTCTTCCGGCTTCCTCGACGGTTGTGGCGTTGGTCTTGGCTTTTCGGCGGGGGTAGCACCGATCCTTGTGCGACGGTTGTAGCGTCGGCTTTGGTTGCTGAAGACGGCGGGTGTAGCACCGATCTTCGTGCGACGGTTGTAGCGTCGGCTTTTGTTGCTGAAGACGGCGGGTGTAGCACCGATCTTCGTGCGACGGTTGTAACGCCGGCTTTTGTTGATGAAGATGGCGGGTGTAGCACCGACTTCAGCACGACGGTTGTAGCGTCGGCTCTTGTTGATGAAGACGGCGGGTGTAGCACCGGCTTTAGTACGACGGTTGTAGCGTCGGCTTTTGTTGATGAAGATGGCGGGGGTAGCACCGATCTCCGCACGACGGTTGTAGCGTCGGCTTTTGTTGACGAAGACGGCAGGGGTAGCACCGGCTTCAGGCCTTCTTCTCCAAGCTTTCTTCTTCGTGCGAGGAGTCGACGCCTTTGTTGAAGACGACGGGTGTTGTCGGCTTCGATCTTCTTCTCTGGCCTTTGCTTCTGGCGTCTTCGGAGCTGATGAAGATCGTTGGAGAAGTCGAGATGACGACGACTCCGGGTCTTCTTCTCCAAGCTTTCTTCATCGTGCGAGGAGTCGAAGCTTTGATCTTCGAGTGCAAGGTCTTCACGTTGATGAGGACTTGAAGGGCCAAGGATTCCCGTAGGACATGCTTGCCGTGCCTCGTGAAGCCTTCGGTCTTCAAGCGTTGGAGCTTCTCTTGCAGAGCCCTTTCGTCTTCAGCTTTTCCGACCCTTTGTGCCTTCCCCCACCCCTTCTATTTATAGGCAAAGAGGGGCGGTTGGGGGAGATATGGCTGAAATCTTTTTGTTTCATCCGATATCTCCCCCCATAACCATCAAGATTTTGTTCCTTTATCCAAGGAAACAAACCCGATCCCCTCCTTTTTAGTTGGGGTGGTTACGGGCGAGATGTGACTCGATCTTTTAAAGATTGAGTTGTTATTTTTGTTGCACTTTTGGATCGGATGGCGACACAACGTCATCTTGTCCGTTGGATCAAGGGATCGTCGCGGATCTACGGCTGTGTAGACGTCCACGCCACCTCCCCCCGTATCGAGGCGGTTTTGATTTTTCTCTTTTCTTTTCTTTTCTTTTCTTTTTCTTTTTCTTTTTTTTTTCTTTCTCTTTTAGGGCCGGCCCCACCTCTCCATGAGGAAGGGGGCACGGTTTTCTAGAAGGGGGGGCCGGTGGGCCCCCCTCCTTGTGTTCGGGTAGCGGGTCCGGTGGGACCCGCTTGCTTTGAGTTGGGCTACGGCGCGCGGATTGAGTTTGCATGCGGGCCGAGTGTGCATGCGGGCCATTTGTGTGCGGGCCCAAGTTACGCATGCGTGGGCCGTTGTGCGTGGGCCGAGTGTGCATGCGGGCCAGGTTGCGTATGTGGGACGTTGTGTGTGGGCCGAGTTGCATGCGTGGGCCGTTGTGCGTGGGCCGGGCTGCGCTTGTGGGCCGTTGTGTGTGGGCCGAGTTGCATGCGTGGGCCGTTGTGTGTGGGCCGAGTTGCATGCGGGCTGTTTGTGTGCGGGCCTAATTTCGCATGCGCGAGTCGGGTTCGACCCGAAGGCCGTTGGGTGCGGGCCTATTTTATATGTGCAAATCGGGTTCAACCCGTGGGCTAATTTCGATGCCCACAAGATTGCATGAATGAATTAGAATAGATCATACAAATGAATTATAATGGATCGTACGAATGAATTAGAATGGATACATTCATGCAAATGAATTTGAATGGATCGTACGAATGAATTAGAATGGATCACACGAATGAATTAGAATGGATCGTGCGAATGAATTAGAATGGATCGTGCGAATGAATTAGAATGGATACATTCGTACAAATGAATTAGAATGAATCGTGCGAATGAATTAGAATGGATCGTACGAATGAATTAGAATGGATACATTTGTGCGAATGAATTAGAATGGATCGTACGAATGAATTAGAATGAATCATACGAATGAATTAGAATGGATCATACGAATGAATTAGAATACATCATGTGAATGAATTAGAATGGATCGTACGTTTGAATTAGATTGGATTGTGTGAATGAATTAGAATGGATACATTCATGCGAATGAATTAGAATAGATCGTATGAATGAATTAGAATGGATCGTACGAATGAATTAGAATTGATACATTTGTACGAATGAATTAGAATGGATCGTACGAATGGATTAGAATGGATCGTACGATGCAATCTAATTCATTCTAATTCATTCGCACGAATGTGTCTAATTCATTCGCACGATCCATTCTAATTCATTCGTACGATCCATTCTAATTCATTCATACGATCCATTCTAATTCATTCGCACAATCCATTCTAATTCATTCGAACGATCCATTCTAATTCATTCGTATGATCCATTCTAACTCATTCGGTGGATCCATTCTAATTCATTCGTACGATCCATTCAAATTCATTCGTACGATGCAATCTAATTCATTCGCACAAATGTATCTATTCTAATTCATTCGTACAATGTGTTCTAATCCATTCGTACGATCCATTCTAATCCATTCGTATGATCCATTCTAGTTCATTCGCACGAATGTAACCATTCTAATTCATTCATATGATCCATTCTAATTCATTCGTACGATCCTTTCTAATTCATTCGTACGATCCATTCTAATTCGTTCGTACGACCCATTCTAATTCGTTCGTACGATCCATTCTAATTCGTTCGTACGATCCATTCTAATTCGTTCATATGATCCATTCTAATTCATTTGTACGATCCATTTTAATTCATTCGCATGATCCATTCTAATTCATTCGTACGATCCATTCTAATTCATTCCTACGATCTATTCTAATTCATTCGCTCGAATGTATCCATTCTAATTCATTCGTACGATCTATTCTTATTCATTCGTACGATCCATTCAAATTCATTCGCATGATCCATTCTAATTCATTCATATAATCCATTCTAATTCATTCTCACGAATGTAACCTTTCTAATTCATTTGTATGATCCATTCTAATTCATTCGTACGATCCATTCTAATCCATTCGTACAATCCATTCTAATCCATTCATACGATCCATTCTAATCCATTCGTACGATCCATTCTAATTCATTCGCACGAATGTGTCCATTCTAATTCATTCGCTCGAATGTATCCATTCTAATTCATTCGTATGATCCATTCTAATTCATTCGTCCGATCCTTTCTAATTCATTCGCACAAATGTATTCATTCTAATTCATTCGTACAATCTATTCTAATTCATTCGCACGATCCATTCTAATTCATTCGTATGATCCATTCTAATTCATTCGTACGATCCATTCTAATTCATTCGCTCGAATGTATCCATTCTAATTCATTCGTACGATCCATTCTAATTCATTCGTACGATCCATTCTAATTCATTCTCACGAATGTAACCTTTCTAATTCATTTGTATGATCCATTCTAATTCATTCATACGATCCATTCTAATCCATTCGTACGATCCATACAAATCCATTCGTACGATCCATTCTAATCCATTCGTACGATCCATTCTAACTCATTCGTACGATTCATTCTAATTCATTCGCTCGAATGTATCCATTCTAATCCATTCTAATTCATCGCACGAATCCGTTCTAATTCATTCGCACGAATATATCCATTCTAATTCATTCGTGCGAATGAATTAGAACGGATTCGTGCGATGAATTAGAATGGATCGTACGAATTAATTATAATGGATCATACGAATGGATTAGAATGGATCGTATGAATGGATTAGAATGGATCTTACGAATGGATTAGAATGGATCGTACGAATGAATTAGAATGGATCATACAAATGAATTAGAAAGGTTACATTTGTGAGAATGAATTAGAATGGATCGTACGAATGAATTAGAATGGATCGTACGAATGAATTAGAATGGATACATTCGAGCGAATGAATTAGAATGGATCGTACGAATGAATTAGAATGGATCATACGAATGAATTAGAATGGATCATGCGAATGAATTAGAATGGATTGTACGAATGAATTAGAATGGATACATTCGTGCGAATGAATTAGAATGGATCGAACAAATGAATTAGAATGGATCGTACGAATGAATTAGAATGGATACATTCGAGCGAATGAATTAGAATGGATACATTCGTGCGAATGAATTAGAATGGATCGTACGAATGAATTAGAATGGATCGTACGAATGGATTAGAATGGATCGTACGAATGAATTAAAATGGATCATACAAAAGAATTAGAAAGGTTACATTCGTGAGAATGAATTAGAATAGATCGTACGAATGAATTAGAATGGATCATGCGAATGAATTTGAATGGATCGTACGAATGAATAAGAATGGATCGTACGAATGAATTAGAATGGATACATTCGAGCGAATGAATTTGAATAGATCGTAGGAATGAATTAGAAAGGATCATACGAATGAATTAGAATGGATTGTGCAAATGAATTAGACGATCCATTCTAATCCATTCGTACGATCCATTCTAATTCATTCGCACGAATGTAACCATTCTAATTCATTCGTACGATCCATTCTAATTCATTTATACGAATGTATCCATTCTAATTCATTCACACGATCCATTCCAATTCATTCGCACGATCCATTCTAATTCATTCGTATGATCCATTCTAATTCATTCGTACGATCCATTCTAATTCATTCGCACAAATGTATCCATTCTAATTCATTCGTACGATCCATTCTAATTCATTTGCACGATCCATTCTAATTCATTCGTACGATCCATTCTAATTCGTTCGCACGATCCATTCTAATTCATTCGTACGATCCATTCTAATTCATTCGCACGAATGTATCCATTCTAATGCATTCGTACGATCCATTCTAATTCATTCGTACGATCCATTCTAATCCATTCGTACGATCCATTCTAATTCATTCGTACGATCCATTCTAATTCATTCTCACAAATGTAACTATTCTAATTCATTCGTACGATCCATTCTAATTCATTCGTACGATCCATTCTAATTCATTCGTACGATCCATTCTAATTCATTCGTATGATCCATTCTAATTTATTCGTTCAAATATATCCATTCTAATTCATTCGTACGATCCATTCTAATTCATTCGCACGATCCATTCTAATTCATTCGTACGATCCATTCTAATTCATTCGTATGATCAATTCTAATTCATTCGTACAATCCATTCTTATTCAGTCGTATGAATGTATCATACGAATGAATTAGAATGGATCATGCGAATGAATTAAAATGGATCGTACAAATAAATTAGAATGGATCGTGCGAATGAATTAGAATGGATCGTACGAATGAATTAGAATGGATCGTACGAATGAATTAGAATGGATCGTGCGAATGAATTAGAATGGATCGTACGAATGAATTAGAATGGAAATATTTGAACGAATGAATTAGAATGGATCGTACGAATGAATTAGAATGGATCGTACGAATGGATTAGAATGGATCGTACGAATGAATTAGAATGGATCATACAAATGAATTAGAATGGATATATTTGTACGAATGAATTAGAATGGATCGTACGAATGAATTAGAATGGATCGTACGAATGAATTAGAATGGATCGTGCGAATGAATTAGAATGGATACATTTGTGCGAATGAGTTAGAATGGATCGTACGAATGAATTAGAATGGATTGTACGAATGAATTAGAATGGATCGTGCGAATGAATTAGAATGGATCGTACAAACGAATTAGAATGGATCGTACGAACGAATTAGAATGGATCGTAGGAATGAATTAGAATAGATCGTACGAATGGATTAGAATGGATCGTACGAATGGATCATGCGAATGAATTAGATTGGATCGTACGAATGAAATAGAATGGATCATACAAATGAATTTGAATGGATCGTACGAATGAATTAGAATGGATCATAGGATTGAATTAGAATGGATCGTGCAAATGAATTAGAATGGATACATTCGTGCGAATGAATTAGAATGGATTGTAGGAATGAATTAGAATGGATCGTACGAATGAATTAGAATGGTTACATTCGTGCGAATGAATTAGAATGGATCGTACGAATGGATTAGAATGGATCGTACGAATGGATTAGAATGGATCGTACGACTGAATTAGAGTGGATCATACAAATGAATTAGAAAGGTTACATTTGTGAGAATGAATTAGAATGGATCGTACGAATGGATTAGAATGGATCGTACGAATGGATTAGAATGGATCGTAGGAATGAATTAGAATGGATCATAGGAATGAATTAGAATGGATCGTGCAAATGAATTAGAATGGATACATTCGTGTGAATGAATTAGAATGGATCGTAGGAATGAATTAGAATGGATCATACGATGAATTAGAATGGTTACATTCGTGCGAATGAATTAGAATGGATTGTACGAATGGATTAGAATCGATCGTACGAATGGATTAGAACGCATTGTACGAATGAATTAGAATAGATAAATTTGTGTGAATGAATTAGATTGCTTCGTATGAATGAATTTGAATGGATTGTACGAATGAATTAGAATAAATCGTACAAATGAATTAGAATGGATCATGCGAATGAATTAGAATAGATCGTACGAATGAATTAGAATAGATCGTAGAAATAAATTAGAATGGATCGTGCGAATGAATTAGAATGGATCGTACGAATGAATTAGAATGGATCCACCGAATGAGTCAGAATGGATCATACGAATGAGTTAGAATGGATTGTACGAATGAATTAGAATGGATACATTCGAGCGAATGAATTAGAATGGTTCGTACAAATGAATTAGAATGGATCGTACGAATGAATTAGAATGGATCGTACGAATGGATTAGAACGCATTGTACGAATGAATTAGAATGGATTGTACGAATGGATTAGAATGGATCATACGAATGAATTAGAATGGATCGTACGAATGAATTAGAATGGATACATTCGAGCGAATGAATTAGAATCGATCGTACGAATGAATTAGAATGGATCATAGCAATGAATTAGAATGGATCGTGCAAATGAATTAGAATGGATACATTCGTGCGAATGAATTAGAATGGATCGTAGGAATGAATTAGAATGGATCGTACGAATGAATTAGAATGGTTACATTCGTGCGAATGAATTAGAATGGATCGTACGAATGGATTAGAATAGATCGTACGAATGGATTAGAATGGATCGCACGAATTAGAATGGATCGTACGAATGAATTAAAATGGATAGATTCATACGACTGAATTAGAATGGATCGTGCAAATTAATTAGAATGGATCGTACGAATGAATTTGAATGGATACATTTGTGCGAAAGAATATGAATGGATTGTATGAATGAATTACAATGGATCGTACGAATGGATTAGAACGGATCGTACGAATGAATTAGAATGGATCATACAAATAAATTAGAAAGATTACATTCGTGAGAATAAATTTGAATAGATCGTACGAATGAATTAAAATGGATCATGCGAATGAATTTGAATGGATCGTACGAATGCATTAGAATGGATCGTACGAATGAATTAGAATGGATCGTGCAAATGAATTAGAATGAATCGTACGAATGCATTAGAATGGATCATACAAATGAATTAAAATGGATCGTACAAATGAATTGGAATGGATCGTACGAATGAATTAGAATACATCATGTAAATGAATTAGAATGGATCGTACGTTTAAATTAGATTGGATTGTGCGAATGAATTAGAATGGATCATACGAATGAATTAGAATGGATTGTGCGAATGAATTAGAATGGATCGTATGAATGAATTTGAATGGATCGTATGAATGAATTAGAATGGATCGGACGAATGAATAAGATTGGATCGGACGAATGAATTAGAATGGATCGTGCGAATGAATTAGAATGAATCGTACGAATGCATTAGAATGGATCGTACAAATAAATTAGAATGAATCGTACGAACGAATTAGAATGGATCGTACGAACGAATTAGAATGGATCGTATGAACGAATTAGAATAGATCGTACGAATGAATTTGAATGGATACATTCGAGCGAATGAATTAGAATGGATACATTCGTGCGAATGAATTAGAATGGATCGCACGAATGAATTAGAATGGATTGTATGAATAAATTAGAATGGATCATAGGAATGAATTAGAATAGATCATGCAAATGAATTAGAAAGGATCGTACGAATGAATTAGAATGGATATATTCGTGCGAATGAATTAGAATGGATCGTACGAATGAATTAGACTGGATCGTACGAATAAATTAGAATAGATACATTCATGCAAATGAATTAGAATGGATCGTACGAATGAATTAGAATAGATCATACGAATGAATTAGAATGGATCGTACGAATGAATTAGAATGGATCATATGAATGAATTAGAATAGTTACATTCGTGCGAATGAATTAGAATGGATTGTACGAATGGATTAGAATGGATCATACGAATGGATTAGAATGCATTGTACGAATTAATTAGAATAGATACATTTGTGCGAATGAATTAGATTGCATCGTACAAATGAATTTGAATGGATTGTACGAATTAATAAGATTGAATCGTACGAATGAATTAGAATGGATCGTGCGAATGAATTAGAATGGATCGTAAAAATGAATTAGAAGGGATCGTACGAATGAATAAGAATGGATCGTACGAATTAATTAGAATGGATACATTTGTGCGAATGAATTAGAAAGGATCGTACGAATGGATTAGAATAGATCGTACGAATGAATTAGAATGGATCATACAAATAAATTAGAAAGGTTACATTCGTGAGAATGAATTAGAATGGATCGTACGAATGAATTAGAATGGATCGTACGAATGAATTAGAATGGATCATATGAATGAATTAGAATGGATCATGCGAATGATCGTGCGAATGAATTAGAATGAATCGTACGAATGCATTAGAATGGATCGTTCGAATGAATTAGAATGGATACATTTGTGTGAATGAATTAGAATGGATCGTGCGAATGAATTAGAATGGATCATACGAATGAATTAGAATGGATATATTTATACGAATGAATTAGAATGAATCGTACGAATGCATTAGAATGGATCGTACGAATGAATTAGAATGGATACATTCGTGCGAATGAATTAGAATGGATCGTACGAATAAATTAGAATGGATCGTGCGAATGAATTAGAATGGATCGTGCGAATGAATTAGAATGGATCGTATGAATGAATTAGAATGGATCATAGGAATGAATTAGAATGGATCGTACGAATGAATTAGAATGGATCATACGAATGAATTAGAATGGATCATACTAATAAATTAGAAAGGTTACATTCGTGAGAATGAATTAGAATGGATCGTACGAATGAATTAGAATGGATTGTGCGAATGAATTAGAATGAATCGTACGAATGCATTAGAATGGATTGTACGAATGAATTAGAATGGATCGTACGAATGATACAAATAAATTAGAAAGGATACATTCGTGCGAATGAATTAGAATGGATCGTACGAATGAATTAGAATGGATTGTACGAATGATTTAGAATGGATCGTACGAATGAATTAGAATGGTTACATTCGTGCGAATGAATTAGATTGGATCGTAGGAATGAATTAGAATGGATCGTGCGAATGAATTAGAATTGATCATACGAATGAATTAGAATGGATCGTACGAATGGATTAGAACGCATTGTACGAATGAATTAGAATAGATACATTTGTGCGAATGAATTAGATTGCATCGTACGAATAAATTTGAATGGATTGTATGAATGAATTAGAATGGATCATACGAATGAATTAGAATGGATCATGCGAATGAATTAGAATAGATCGTACGAAAGAATTAGAATGGATCATACGAATAAATTAGAATGGATCGTGCGAATGAATTAGAATGGATCGTACGAATGAATTAGAATGGATCCACCGAATGAGTTAGAATGGATCATGCGAATGAATTAGAATGGATCGTATGAATGAATTAGAATAGATACATTCGTGCGAATGAATTAGAATGGATCGGACGAATGAATTAGAATTGATCGTGCGAATGAATTAGAATGGATCATACGATTGAATAGAATGGATCATACGAATGAATTAGAATGGATCATACAAATGAATTAGAAAGGTTATATTCGTGAGAATGAATTAGAATGGATCGTACGAATGAATTAGAATGGATCATGCGAATGAATTTGAATAGATCGTACGAATGAATTAGAATGGATCGAACGAATAAATTAGAATAGATACATTCGAGCGAATGAATTAGAATAGATCGTAGGAATGAAGTAGAATGGATCATACGAATGAATTGGAATGGATCGTGCGAATGAATTAGAATGGATTGTACGAATGAATTAGAATGGATACATTCGTGCGAATGAATTAGAATGGATCGAGGAATGGATATATTTATGCGAATGAATTAGAATGGATCGAACGAATGAATTAGAATTGATGCATTTGTGCGAATGAATTAGAATGGATCGTACGAATGAATTAGAATGGATACATTTGTGCGAATGAATTAGAATGGATCGTACGAATAAATTAGAATAGATACATTTGAGCGAATGAATTAGAATGGATCGTACGAATGAATTAGAATGGATCATAGGAATGAATTAGAATGGATCGTGCAAATGAATTAGAATAGATCGTACGAATGAATTAGAATGGATCGAACGAATGAATTAGAATGGATACATTCGAGTGAATGAATTAGACTAGACCGTAGGAATGAATTAGAATGGATCGTACGAATGAATTAGAATGGATTGAGCGAATGAATTAGAATGGTTACATTCATACGAATGAATTAGAATGGATCGTACGAATGGATTAGAATGGATCGTACGAATGGATTAGAACGCATTGTACGAGTGAATTAGAATAGATACATTTGTGCGAATGAATTAGATTGCATCGTATGAATGAATTTGAATGGATTGTACGAATGAATTAGAATGGATCGTACGAATGAATTAGAATGGATCATGCGAATGAATTAGAATAGATCGTACGAATGAATTTGAATGGATCGTGCGAACGAATTAGAATGGATCGTATGAACGAATTAGAATGGATCGTATGAATGAATTAGAACGGATACATTCGAGCGAATGAATTAGAATGGATCGTACGATGCAATCTAATTCATTCGCACGATCCAGTCTAATTCATTCGTACGATCCATTCTAATTCATTCGTATGATCCATTCTAATTTATTCGTTCAAATATATCCATTCTAATTCATTCGTACGATCCATTCTAATTCATTCCCACGATCCATTCTAATTCATTCGCACAAATGTATCCATTCTAATTCAGTTGCACGATCCATTCTAATTCATTCCTATGATCCATTCTAATTCATTCGTAAGATCCATTCTAATGCATTCATCCGATCCATTCAAATTCATTCGTACGATGCAATCTAATTCATTCGCACAAATGTATCTATTCTAATTCATTCGTACAATGCGTTTTAATCCATTCGTACGATCCATTCTAATCCATTCGTACGATCCATTCTAATTCATTCGTATGATCCATTCTAATTCATTCGTACGATCCATTCTAATTCATTTGCATGAATGTATCCATTCTAATTCATTCGTACAATCCATTCTAATTCATTCGCACGATCCATTCTAATTCATTCGTACGATCCATTCTAATTTATTCCTACGATCTATTCTAATTCACTCGCTCGAATGTATCCATTCTAATTCATTCGTTCGATCCATTCTAATTCATTCATACGATCCATTCGAATTCATTCGCATGATCCATTCTAATTCATTTGTACGATCCATTCAAATTCATTCTCACGAATGTAACCTTTCTAATTCTTTTGTATGATCCATTATAATTCATTCGTACGATCCATTCTAATCCATTCGTGCGATCCATTCTAATCCATTCGTACGATCCATTCTAATTCATTCGTACGATCCATTCTAATTCATTCTCACAAATGTAATATTTCTAATTCATTTGTACGATCCATTCTAATTCATTCGTACGATCCATTCTAATTCATTCGTACGATCCATTCTAATTCATTCGCACAAATGTATCCATTCTAATTCATTCGCACGATCCATTCTAATTCATTCGCACGATCCATTCTAATTCATTCACACGATCCATTCTAATTCATTCATATGATCCATTCTAATTCATTCGCACGAATGTATCCATTCTAATGCATTCGTACGATCCATTCTAATTCATTCGTACGATCCTTTCTAATCCATTCGTACGATCCATTCTAATTCATTCGTACGATCCATTCTAATTCATTCTCACAAATCTAACCTTTCTAATTCATTTGTACGATCTATTCTAATTCATTCGTACGATCCATTCTAATCCATTCGTACGATCCATTCTAATCTATTCGTACGATCCATTCTAATTCATTCGCACGAATGCAACCATTTTAAATCATTCGTACGATCCATTCTAATTCATTCCTACGATCCATTCTAATTCATTCGCACGAATGTATCCATTCTAATTCATTTGCACGATCCATTCTAATTCTTTCCTATGATCCATTCTAATTCATTCGTACGATCCATTCTAATTCATTCGCTCGAATGTATCCATTTTAATTCATTTGTACGATCCATTCTAATTCGTTCATACGATCCATTCTAATTCGTTCGTACGATCCATTCTAATTCGTTTATACGATCCATTCTAATTCATTCGCACGATCCATTCTAATTCATTTGTACGATCCATTTTAATTCATTCGTATGATCTATTCTAATTCATTCGTATGATACATTCGTGTGAATGAGTTAGAATGGATCATACGAATGAATTAGAATGGATTGTACGAATGAATTAGAATGGATCGTACTAATGGATTAGAATGGATCGTACGAATGAATTAGAATGGATCGTACTAATGGATTAGAATGGATACATTCCAGCGAATGAATTAGAATGGATCGTACGAATGAATTAGAATGGATCATTGGAATGAATTAGAATGGATCGTGCAAATGAATTAGAATGGATACATTCGTGCGAATGAATTAGAATGGATCGTAGGAATGAATTAGAATGGATCGTTCGAATGAATTAGAATGGTTACATTCATGCGAATGAATTAGAATGGATCGTACGAATGGATTAGAATGGATCGTACGAATGGATTAGAATGGATCGTACGAATGAATTAGAATGGATCGTACAAATGAATTAGAAAGGTTACATTTGTGCGAATGAATTAGAATGGATCATACGAATGAATTAGAATGGATCGTACGAATGGATTAGAATGGATCGTACGAATGAATTAGAATAGATCGTACGAATGCATTAGAATAGATACATTCGTGCGAATGAATTAGAATGGATCGTACGAATGAATTAGAATGGATCGTGCGAATGAATTAGAATGCATCGTACAAATGAATTAGAATGGATCGTGCGAATGAATTAGAATGAATCGTACGAATGAATTAGAATGGATCGTACGAATGAATTAGAATGGATACATTCCAACGAATGAAATAGAATGGATCGTACGAATAAATTAGAATGTATCATAGGAATGAATTATAATGGATCGTGCAAATGAATTAGAATGGATACATTCGTGCGAATGAATTAGAATAGATCGTAGGAATGAATTAATATGGATCGTACGAATGAATTAGAATGTTTACTTTCGTGCGAATGAATTAGAATGGATCGTACGAATGGATTAGAATGGATCGTACGAATGGATTAGAATGGATCGTACGAATGAATTAGAATGGATCGTACAAATGAATTAGAAGGGTTACATTTGTGAGAATGAATTAGAATGGATTGTACGAATGGATTAGAATGGATCGTACGAATGGATTAGAATGGATCGTATGAATGAATTAGAATGGATCATACAAATGAATTAGAAAGGTTACATTCGTGAGAATGAATTAGAATGGATCGTGCGAATGAATTAGAATTGATCATACGAATGAATTAGAATGGATCGTACGAATGAAAAAGAATAGATCGTACGAATGAATTAGAATGGATACATTCGAGCGAATGAACTAGAATAGATCGTAGGAATGAATTAGAATGGATCATACGAATGAATTAGAATGGATCGTATGAATGAATTAGAATGGATCGTACGAATTAATTAGAATGGATACATTCGTGCGAATGAATTCGAATGGATCGTATGAATGAATTAGAATGGATCGTACGAATGAATTAGAATGAATCGTACGAATGAATTAGAATGGATCATACGAATGAATTAGAATGGATATATTTGTACGAATAAACTAGAATGGATTATACGAATGAATTAGAATGGATACATTCTTGCGAATAAATTAGAATGGTTCGTATATTCGTGCAAATAAATTAGAATGGGTCATACGAATGAATTAGAATAGATCGTGCGAATGAATTAGAATGAATCGTACGAATGCATAAGAATGGATCGTACGAATGAATTAGAATGAATCGTACGATCCATTCTAATTCATTCGTCCGATCCATTCTAATTCATTCGCACGAATGTATCCATTCTAATTCATTCGTACAATCCATTCTAATTCATTCGCTTGATCCATTCTAATTCATTCGTATGATCCATTCTAATTTATTCCTACGATCTATTCTAATTCATTCGCTCGAATGTATCCATTCTAATTCATTCGTTCGATCTATTCTAATTCATTCGTACGATCCATTCAAATTCATTCACATGATCCATTCTAATTCATTCGTACGATCCATTCTAATTCATTCTCACGAATGTAACCTTTCTAATTCATTTGTATGATCCATTCTAATTCATTCGTACGATCCATTCTAATCCATTCGTATGATCCATTCTAATCCATTCATACGATCCATTCTAACTCATTCTCACAAATGTAACCTTTCGAATTCATTTGTACGATCCATTCTAGTTCATTCGTACGATCCATTCTAATCCATTCGTACGATCCATTCTAATCCATTCGTACGATCCATTCGAATTTATTCGCACGAATGTAACAATTCAAATTTATTCGTACGATCCATTCTAATTCATTCCTACGATCCATTCTAATTCATTCGCACGAATGTATCCATTCTAATTCATTTGCATGATCCATTCTAATTCTTTCCGATGATCCATTCTAATTCATTCGTACGATCCATTCTAATTCATTCGCTCGAATGTATCCATTCTAATTCATTCGTACGATCCATTCTAATTCGTTCATACGATCCATTCTAATTCGTTCGTGCGATCCATTCTAATTCATTCGTACGATCCATTCTAATCCATTCGTACGATCCATTCTAATTCATTCGTACAAATGAATTAGAATGGATCGTATGAATGAATAAGAATGGATCGTACGAATGAACTAGAATGGATCGTGCGAATGAATTAGAATGAATCGTACGAATGAATTAGAATGGATACATTCGAGCGAATGAATTAGAATGGATCATACGAATGAATTAGAATGGATCATCGGAATGAATTAGAATGGATCGTGCAAATGAATTAGAATGGATACATTCGTGCGAATGAATTAGAATGGATCGTAGGAATGAATTAGAATGGATCGTACGAATGAATTAGAATGGTTACATTCGTGCGAATGAATTAGAATGGATCATACGAATGAATTAGAATGGATCGTGCGAATGAATTAGAATTGATCATACGAATGAATTAGAATGGATACATACGAATGAATTAGAATGGATCGTGCGAATGAATTAGAATTGATCATACGAATGAATTAGAATTGATCATACGAATGATCGTGTTCATTCGCATTATCCATTCTAATTCATTCGTACGATCCGTTCTAATTCATTCTCACAAATGTAATTTCATTTGTATGATCTATTCTAATTTATTCGTACGATCCATTCTAATCCATTCGTACGATCCATTCTAATCCATTCGTACGATCCATTCTAATTCATTCTCATAAATGTAACCTTTCAAATTCATTTGTACGATCCATTCTAATTCATTCATACGATCCACTCTATTCCATTCGAACGATCCATTCTAATCCATTCGTACAATCCTTTCTAATTCATTCGCACGAATGTAACCATTCTAATTCATTCGTACGATCCATTCTAATTCATTCCTATGATTCATTCTAATTCATTCGCACGAATGTATCCATTCTAATTCATTTGCACGATCCATTCTAATTTATTCCTATGATCCATTCTAATTCATTCGTACGATCCATTCTAATTCATTCGCTCGAATGTATCCATTCTAATTCATTCGTACGATCCATTGTAATTCGTTCATACAATCCATTCAGATTCATTCGCACAAATGTATCCATTCAAATTCATTCGTACGATCCATTCTAATTAATTCGCACGATCCATTCTAATTCATTCGTACGATCTAATTCATTCTTACGATCCATTCTAATTCATTCGTACGATCGATTCTAATTCATTCGCACGATCCATTCTAATTCATTCGTACGATCCATTCTAATTCATTCGTATGATCCATTCTAATTTATTCATTCAAATATATCCATTCTAATTCATTCGTACGATCCATTCTAATTCATTCGCGCGATCCATTCTAATTCATTCGCACGATCCATTCTAATTCATTCGTACAATCCATTCTAATTCATTCGTATGATCAATTCTAATTCATTCGTACAATCCATTCTAATTCAGTCGTATGAATGTATCATATGAACAAATTAGAATGGATCATGCGAATGAATTAAAATGGGTCGCTCCATTCTTATTCATCGCACAAATGTATCTATTCTAATTTATTCGTACGATTCATTCAAATTCAATCGTATGATCCATTCTAATTCATTCGCACGATCCATTCTAATTCATTTGCACGATCCATTCTAATTCATTCGTACGATCCATTCTAATTCATTCGCATGAATATATCTATTCTAATTCATTCGTATGATCCATTCTAATTTATTCTCACGATCTATTCTAATTCATTCATACGATCCATTCTAACTCATTCATACGATCCATTCTAATTCATTCGCACGAATGTATCATACGAATGAATTAGAATGGATCATGCGAATGAATTAAAATGGATCGTACAAATGAATTTGAATGGATCGTGCGAATGAATTAGAATGGATCGTACGAACGAATTAGATGGATCGTACGAACGAATTAGAATGGATCGTACGAATGAATTAGAATAGATCGTACGAATGAATTAGAATGGATACATTCGAGCGAATGAATTAGAATGGATCGTACGAATGAATTAGAATGGATCATAGGAATGAATTAGAATGGATCGTGCAAATGAATTAGAATGGATATATTCGTGCGAATGAATTAGAACGCATTATACGAATGAATTAGAATGGATCGTACGAATGGATTAGAATGGATCGTACGAGAGAATTAGAATGGATCGTACGAATGAATTAGAATGGATATATTCGAGCGAATGAATTAGAAGGGATCGTACGAATGAATTAGAATGGATCATAGGAATGAATTAGAATGGATCGAGCAAATGAATTAGAATGGATACATTCGTGCGAAGGAATTTGAATGGATCGTAGGAATAAATAGAATGGATCGTACGAATGAATTAGAATGGTTACATTCGTGCGAATGAATTAGAATGGATCGTACGAATGGATTAGAATGGATCATACAAATGGATTAGAATGGATTGTACGAATGGATTAGAATGGATCATACAAATGAATTAGAAAGGTTACATTTGTGAGAATGAATTAGAATGGATCGTACGAATGAATTAGAATAGACCGTACGAATGCATTAGAATGGATACATTCGTGCGAATGAATTAGAATGGATCGTACGAATGAATTAGAATGGATCGTACGAATGAATTAGAATGGATCGTGCGAATGAATTAGAATGGATCCTGAATTAGAATGGATCGTGCGAATGAATTAGAATGGATCGTGCGAATGAATTAGAATGGATCGTACGAATGAATTAGAATGGACACATTTGTGCGAATGAATTAGAATAGATCGTACGAATGAATTAGAATGGATTGTACGAATGAATTAGAATGGATCGTACAAATGAATTATAATGGATACATTTGTGCGATGAATAAGAATGGAGCGTACGAATGAATTTGAATGGAGCGTACGAATGAACTAGAATGGATACATTCGTGCGAATGAATTAGAATGGATTGCACGAATGAATTAGAATGGATACATTCGTGCGAATGAATTAGAATGGATAGTACGAATGAATTAGAATGGATCGTGCGAATGAATTAGAATGAATTGTACGAATGAATTAGAATAGATCGTGCGAATAAATTAGAATGGATCATAAGAATGAATTAGAATAGATATATTCATGCGAAGGAATTAGAATGGATCGTACGAATAAATTAGAATGGATCGTGTGAATAAATTGGAATGGATCGTATAACTAAATTAGAATGGATCATACGAATGAATTAAAATGGATACATTTGTGCGAATTAGAATGGATCATACGAATGGATTAGAATTAGATCGTACGAATGAATTAGAATGGATCGTACGAATGAATTAGAATGAATCATACGAATGCATTAGAATGGATCATACGAATGGATTAGAATGGATCGTACGAATGGATTAGAATGGATCGTACGAATGGATTAGAATGGATCATACGAATGGATTAGAATGGATCGTACGAACGAATTAGAATGGATCATACAAATGAATTAGAAAGGTTACATTCATGAGAATGAATTAAAATGGATCGTACGAATGAATTAGAATGGATCATGCGAATGAATTAGAATGGATCGTACGAATGAATAAGAATGGATCGTACGAATGAATTAGAATAGATACATTCTAGCGAATGAATTAGAATAGATCGTAGGAATGAATTAGAATGGATCATACGAATGAATTAGAATGGATCGTGCGAATGAATTAGAATGGATTGTATGAATGAATTAGAATGGATACATTCGTACGAATGAATTAGAATGGATCGGACGATTCATTCTAATTCATTCGTACGATCCATTCTAATGCATTCGTACGATTCATTCTAATTCATTCACACGATCCATTCTAATTCATTCCTACGATCCATTCTTATTCATTCATACGATCCATTCTAATTGATTCGCACAATCCATTCTAATTAATTCGTACGATCCATTCTAATTCATTCGTATGATCCATTGTAATTCATTCGCACAAATGTATCCATTCTAATTCATTCGTACAATCTATTCTAATTAATTCATACGATCCATTCTAATTCATTCGTATGATCCATTCTAATTCATTCCTACGATCTATTCTAATTCATTCGCTCGAATGTAACATTTCTAATTAGAATGGATCGTACAAATGAATTAGAAAGGTTACATTCTTGAGAATGAATAAGAATGGATCGTACGAATGAATTACAATGGATCGTATGAATAAATTAGAATGGATATATTCACGCGAATGAATTAGAATTGATCATACGAACGAATTAGAATGGATCATAGGAATGAATTAGAATGGATCGTGCAAATGAATTAGAGTGGATCGTGCGAATGAATTAGAATGAATCGTACGAATGAATTAGAACGGATTCGTGCGAATGAATTAGAATGGATCGTACGAATGAATTAGAATGGATCATACAAATGAATTACAAAGGTTACATTCGTGAGAATGAATTAGAATGGATCGTACGAATGAATTAGAATGGATCATGCGAATGAATTTGAATGGATCGTACGAATGAATTAGAATGGATCGAACGAATGAATTAGAATGGATACATTCGAGCGAATGAATTAGAATAGATCGTTGGAATGAATTAGAATGGTTACATTCGTGCGAATGAATTAGAATGGATTGTACGAATGAATTAGAATGGATCGTACGAATGAATTAGAATGGATTGTATGAATGAATTAGAATGGTTACATTCGTGCGAATGAATTAGAATGGATCGTACGAATGAATTAGATTGTACGAATGAATTACAATGGATCGTACGAATGGATTACAATGGATCGTATGAATGGATTAGAATGGATCGTATGATGAATTAGAATGGTTTGTACGAATGAATTAGAATGGATACATTCGCGTGAATGAATTAGAATGGATCGGACAAATGAATTAGAATGGATCGTACGAATGAATTAGAATGGTTACATTCGTGCAAATGAATTAAAATGGATCGTACGAATGGATTAGAATGGATCGTACGAATGAATTAGAATGGATCGTACAAATGAATTATAAAGGTTACATTTGTGAGAACGAATTAGAATGGATCGTTCGAATGAATTAGAATGAATCGTACGAATGGATTAGAATGGATCGTACGAATGGATTAGAATGGATCGTACGAATGAATTAGAATGGATCGTACGAATGAATTAAGATGGATACATTCGAGCGAATAAATTAGAATAGATCGTCAGAATGAATTAGAATGGATCATACGAATGAATTAGAATGGATCGTGCGAATGAATTAAAATGGATTGTACGAATGAATTAGAATGGATACATTCGTGCGAATGAATTAGAATGGATTGGACGAATGAATTAGAATGGATCGTATGAATGAATAAGAATGGATCGTATGAATGAATTAGAATGGATACATTCGAGCGAATGAATTAGAATGGATCATACGAATGAATTAGAATGGATCATAGGAATGAATTAGAATGGATCGTGCAAATGAATTAGAATGGATACATTCGTGCGAATAAATTAGAATGGATCGTGAGAATAAATTAGAATGGATCGTACGAACGAATTAAAATGGATACATTTGTGCGAATGAATTAGAATGGATCATACGATTGAATTTGAATGGATCGTAGGAATGAATTAGAATGGATACATTCGTGCGAATGAATTAGAATGGATCGTAGGAATGAATTAGAATGGATCATACGAATGAATTAGAATGGTTACATTCGTGCAAATGAATTAGAATGAATCGTACGAATAGATTAGAATGGATCATACGAATGGATTAGAATGGATTGTACGAATGGATTAGAATGGATCGTACAAATGAATTAGAAAGGTTATATTTATGAGAATGAATTAGAATGGATCATATGAATGGATTAGAATGGATCGTACGAATGGATTAGAATGGATCGTACAATGGATTAGAATGGATCGTACGAATGAATTAGAATGGATCATACAAATGAATTAGAAAGGTTACATTCGTGAAATGAATTAGAATGGATCGTACGAATGAATTAGATCGGATACATTTGTGCGAATGAATTAGAATGGATCGTAGGAATGAATTAGAATGGATCATAGGAATGGATTAGAATGGATCGTGCAAATAAATTAGAATGAATCGTATGATCCATTCTAATTCATTTGTACGATCCATTCTAATTCGTTCGCACGAATGTAACTATTCTAATTCATTCGTACGATCCATTCTAATTCATTGTCACGAATGTAACTATTCTAATTCATTTGTACGATCCATTTTAATTTATCCGCACGATCCATTCTAATTCATTCGTACGATCCATTCTAATTCATTCGCTCGAATCTATCCATTCTAATTCATTCGTACAATCCATTATAATTCATTCGTACGATCCATTCTAATTCATTCGTACGAATGAATTAGAATGGATCGTACGAATGAATTAGAATGGATACATTTGTGCGAATGAATTAGAATGGATCGTACGAATGAATTAGAATGGATCGTACGAATGAATTAGAATGGATCATGCGAATGAATTAGAATGGATCGTACGAATGAATTAGCATGGATACATTTGTGCGAATGAATTAGAATGGATCGTACGAATGAATTAGAATGGATCGTACGAATGGATTAGAATGGATCGTACGAATGCATTAGAATGGATCGTACGAATGAATTAGAATGGATACATTTGTGCGAATGAATTAGAATGGATCGTGCGAATGAATTAGAATGGATCGTACGAATGGATTAGAATGGATCGTATGAATGAATTAGAATGGATCATACAAACGAATTAGAATGGATACATTCGAGCGAATGAATTAGAATGGATCATACGAATGAATTAGAATGGATCATAGGAATGAATTAGAATGGATCGTGCAAAAGAATTAGAATGGATACATTCATGCGAATGAATTAGAATGGATCATAGGAATGAATTAGAATGGATCGTACGAATGAATTAGAATGGTTACATTCGTGCGAATGAATTAGAATGGATCGTATGAATGAATTAGAATGGATCGTACAAATGAATTAGAATGGTTACATTTATGCGAATGAATTAGAATGGATCGTACGAATGAATTAGAATGGATCGTACGAATTAATTAGAATGGATCGTACGAATGAATTAGAATGGATCGAATGAATGAATTAGAATGGATACATTCGAGCAAATAAATTAGAATAGATCGTAGGAATGAATTAGAATGGATCATACGAATGAATTAGAATGGATCGTGCGAATGAATTAGAATGGATTGTATGAATGAATTAGAATAGATACATTCGTGCGAATGAATTAGAATGGATTGTGCGAATGAATTTGAATGTATCGTGCGAATGAATTAGAATGGATCATACGAATGAATTAGAATGGATCGTACGAATGAATTAGAATGGATACATTTGTGCGAATGAATTAGAATGGATCGTACGAATGACCTAGAATGGATATATTCATGCGAATGAATTAGAATGGATCGTACTAATAAATTACTATGGATCGTACGAATGAATTAGAATGGATCGTACGAATAAATTAGAACGGATCGTACGAAAGAATTGGAATGGATCGTGCGAATGAATTAGAATGGACCGTACGAATGAATTAGAATGGATCGTACGAATGAATTAGAATCATGCGAATGGATCGTGCGAATAAATTAGAATGGATACATTCTTGCGAATAAAATAGAATGGACCGTACGAATGAATTAGAATGGATCGTGCGAATGAATTAGAATGGATACATTCGTGCGAATGAATTAGAATGGATTGTGCGAATGAATTAGAATGGATCATGCGAATGAATTTGAATGGATCGTGCGAATGAATTAGAATGGATCATACGAATGAATTAGAATGGATCGTACGAATGAATTAGAATGGATACATTTGTGCGAATGAATTAGAATGGATCGTACGAATGACCTAGAATGGATACATTCGTGCGAATGAATTAGAATGGATCGTACTAATAAATTACTATGGATCGTACGAATGAATTAGAATGGATCGTACGAATAAATTAGAATGGATCGTACGAAAGAATTTGAATGGATCGTGCGAATGAATTAGAATGGACCGTACGAATGAATTAGAATAGATCGTACGAATGAATTAGAATCGATCATGCGAATGAATTAGAATGAATCGTGCGACTGAATTAGAATGGATCGTACGAATGAATCAGAATGGATCGTGCGAATGAATTAGAATGGATCGTCCGAATAAATTAGATTGGATCGTACGAAACAATTAGAATGGATCATACGAATGAATTAGAATGGATACATTCGTGCGAATGAATTAGAATGGATCGTACGAATGAATTAGAATGGATCGTGCGAATGAATTAGAATGGATCATACAAATGAATTAGAATGGATACATTTGTGCGAATGAATTAAAATGGATCGTGCGAATGAATTAAAATGGATACATCTGTCTCTTGCGGACTTCTTCACGCACAGGGTGTTGTTGGGGTTGTAGCCTGCCTTGGTGCACAACTTGATGCACCCCTCGTTTGTGTAAGGCGTAGGCTGAGGCTTCAGCTCCGAGGGCCCTTCTCCATCGGCGGCACGCTTGAGGATGCAGGGGCCGACGAAATGGCAGCCGGCTTCGCTTGCATCGAACGTAGCGAACAGAAGCAAGAGACAGAGCGAGAGAGCGACGGTGGCGAAAGCGGTAGGGTGGTGTTTCAGGCCCATCATCCTTGCACTCTATAATCCTTTCAATCCAGTGGCGAGGAAAGACAAGGTTACCCAAAACCACCCCCGCACCGTCAGCCATTGAACATGATCATAGGCTTTCTCGATATCCGTTTTCACCACCATAGTCGCCCTCCCCTTCGAAGCTCTGTGCATGGAGTGCAGGAGCTTCTTGGCCAGCAAGGTATTATCATGGATCCGTCTACCCGGAACGAAAGCAAATTGTTAGAATAAGACGTTGGCGATTTGTCAATATCCGTGCAATGAATTTGTAGCTCTGGTTGCACAGGCTAATCGGGCGGTAATCATTCGGACCCACTAGCATTGTAACCTTAGCTATCAAAACAATCGATGTATCATTCCACCCAACCGGCATCCTCCCGGACAAGAAGAACCGAAGGACATCGCGGGTCACATCTTCGCCTGCAACCTCCCAACATTCCTTGAAGAATTCACTATTGAACCCATCGGGCCCCGGCGACTTGTTTGTCGGGGCAGCCATAACCACGCGATGGATTTCCCCAGCATATGGAATACGGGTTAGGAACTCAGTAGCCGCCGGTGACACCCTCTCCGAGAAACCCTCGGAGAGTTCCATATGAACCTCCTGCTCCCGAGTTCATCTCTTTTGGAAGAACTTTAAAAGTTCACATTTGATCGCCCCCTCCTCCAACAGCACCTGTCCATCCACCGAGAGCGATCGGATCCGGTTTCTAGCTCGACGAACCTTAGTGCTAGTATGAAAGAAAGCAGAGTTCCTATCTCGACCTGAGAGCCATTGAACCACCCTCGACTTAATCCTGAAGTGCCATGGCCTCCTCCAGGAGTGATTTCAATCAGAGCAACTTAATTGTGTGGCAAAAACTAGATTTAATCACACACTCAAGAGTCATGTGCGATTACTCTATGTAAAACTACACGGGAGACGAAATGAAGAAAAGGTGATGGACCGCACGCCAATGAGCTCAAATTTATGCGTAAACCCTCACACCAATGGAGAAGGAACAACATACCTCCGAGACGTGCCACAGCCCCGAGCATGCAACAAGACTCATTGGCACTTTGTTGAGCATCTTCAGCAGCAGTTTCTGGCGTGAAGAAGTCCGCAAGAGTTTGAGTACGCCGAGTATAGACGCGTACTACCGGGGGAATGTTACCCTCCGGGTTTTCTGGATCGCCTTGTTGGAGTAGTGGAGACTCGGCGATAGGTGAGAGGCTTGTTGAAGCAAACGTATCATCATTCGTTCCGGCCATGGCGAACTTGAAGCAACTCCTTCAAACGTACGGATGAAAGGAGAGGATGTCCCACCGGGCGTGCCAGAAATCTGTGAGCGCGGAAAAAGATTCGGGTCGTCTTTATTGCGGATCACATGAGATTACAATTTTTGATCAGGAGATTGTGGGAGAGATCCTCTGGAGGGTCCCTTTGATCCGCGTCTCCACGTGGTATTCGTGCGAGAGCTCTGAAGGGGTTGCCCAGGACAAAGATCTTTACAGGGTGAGGGTTTTTGAGAGACTAAGGAGTTTCCGCCGTTTGATTTTGTCCCGTCCGTGCTTCGCGCTTTCTCGGCTAGGGAGGCTTTAGGCTTCGTTCCTCGGTCTTCGTGTCTTCCTCGATCCTTGCTCGACCTCGGCGTCCTTGATCGTCGGTTCGCGGCGTCGATCGTGTTTTTGGTGTCAGCTTTGGCTTTAGCTTTCGGCTTTGGCGTGGCTCTGGCGTTTGCTTTGCTTTGGCGCTTGCGCTTGAACGTAGGCGGGTAGAGGCTTGCGATGCTTTAGTTCTTCCGGACTTCGCGTCGTATCGGCTAGAACGTGCGGTGCTTTGCTCGTGACCGTCGTAGTTGCTTGGCTTTGGCACGTGCGTTGCTTTAGCACGGGCTTTACCGGTGCGTTTGCTTTGGCTTCTTGCGTCGGCTTTGACTTTAGCTTTGACTCGATCTTCTTCTTGAACGACTGGCGTTACTTCTTCAAGGCTTTTTATTCTTTCGGCTTCCTCGACGGTTGTGGCGTTGGTCTTGGCTTTTCGGCGGGGGTAGCACCGATCCTTGTGCGACAGTTGTAGCGTCGGCTTTGGTTGCTGAAGACGGCGGGTGTAGCACCGATCTTCGTGCGACGGTTGTAGCATCGGCTTTTGTTGCTGAAGATGGCGGGTGTAGCACCGATCTTTGTGCGACGGTTGTAACGTCGGCTTTTGTTGATGAAGACGGCGGGTGTAGCATCGACTTCAGCACGACGGTTGTAGCGTTGGCTTTTATTGATGAAGACGGCGGGTGTAGCACCGGCTTTAGCACGACGGTTGTAGCGTTGGCTTTTGTTGATGAAGATGGTGGGGGTAGCACCGATCTCCGCACGACGGTTGTAGCGTCGGCTTTTGTTGACGAAGACGGCAGGGGTAGCACCGGCTTCAGGCCTTCTTCTCCAAGCTTTCTTCTTCGTGCGAGGAGTCGACGCCTTTGTTGAAGACGACGGGTGTTGTCGGCTTCGATCTTCTTCTCCGACCTTTGCTTCTGGCGTCTTCGGAGCTGATGAAGATCGTTGGAGAAGTCGGGATGACGACGACTCCGGGTCTATTTCTCCAAGCTTTCTTCGTCGTGCGAGGAGTCGAAGCTTTGATCTTCGAGTGCAAGGTCTTCACGTTGATGAGGACTTGAAGGGCCAAGGATTCCCGTAGGACATGCTT
Source organism: Chamaelirium japonicum (assembly GCA_947650365.1). NCBI lineage: Eukaryota > Viridiplantae > Streptophyta > Magnoliopsida > Liliales > Melanthiaceae > Chamaelirium > Chamaelirium japonicum. The sequence continues at coordinate 484,895 of CANTAL010000158.1, forward strand.
GCCGTGCCTCATGAAGCCTTTGGTCTTCAAGCGTTGGAGCTTCTCTTGCAGAGCCCTTTCGTCTTCAGCTTTTCCGACCCTTTGTGCCTTTCCCCACCCCTTCTATTTATAGGCAAAGGGGGGCGGTTGGGGGAGATATGGCTGAAATCTTTTTGTTTCATCCGATATCTCCCCCTATAACCATCAAGATTTTGTTCCTTTATCCAAGGAAACAAACCCGATCCCCTCCTGTTTAGTTGGGGTGGTTACGCGCGAGATGTGACTCGATCTTTTAAAGATTGAGTTGTTATTTTTGTTGCACTTTTGGATCGGATGGCGACACAACGTCATCTTGTCCGTTGGATCGAGGGATCGTCGCGGATCTACGGCTGTGTAGACGTCCACGCCACCTCCCCCCGCATTGAGGCGGTTTTGATTTTTCTCTTTTCTTTTCTTTTCTTTTCTTTTTCTTTTTTTTTTTTTTTTTCTTTCTCTTTTTCCCTTTCTTTTAGGGCCGGCCCCACCTCTCCATGAGGAAGGGGGCATGGTTTTCTAGAAGGGGGGGCCGGTGGGCCCCCCTCCTTGTGTTCGGGTAGCGGGTCCGGTGGGACCCGCTTGCTTTGAGTTGGGCTACGACGCGCGGATTGAGTTTGCATGCGGGCCGAGTGTGCATGCGGGCCATTTGTGTGCGGGCCCAAGTTGCGCATGCGTGGGCCGTTGTGCGTGGGCCGAGTGTGCATGCGGGCCAGGTTGCGCATGTGAGCCGTTGTGTGTGGGCCGAGTTGCATGCGTGGGCCGTTGTGCGTGGGCCGGGCTGCGCTTGTGGGCCGTTGTGTGTGAGCCGAGTTGCATGCGTGGGCCGTTGTGTGTGGGCCGAGTTGCATGCGGGCTGTTTGTGTGCGGGCCTAATTTCGCATGCGCGAGTCGGGTTCGACCCGAAGGCCGTTGGGTGCGGGCCTATTTTACATGTGCAAATCGGGTTCAACCCGTGGGCTAATTTCGATGCCCACAAATGCCCCCTCAAGTTCGAGTGCGCCCGCGGGAAACGCAAAGCGCTTGGACTTGACTTGCGTTTTTGCTCGGAATTTGGGTCTTTACAAGAACCCCTGCCATTTCGTTTCCCCCATCGTTTTGCTAACGCGGGAGACGAAAGGCTTTGGCTGCTTGGAGTCATTGAAGACATCTTCTAGGGTTTTGTTCATCTTCCTTGTTGTCGCGGACCTCCTTTGCTTCGAGGATGGCGCGAACGTTGGCGGCGGCCGCTGTGCGGCGTCCCAGGGCGGCAAGGCGACAGGAGCGTGAGGACGGCCGCGATGCGCCTTGGCGGAGGGTTGTTGCCCCCCTCTTTGGTGCGGGAACTTAATGGCGAAAGAGGCGGAGTGGTCGAAGGCGTGCCAGATTTCCCTCCTTCTTTTTCTTCTCCTATTTCTTCCTCCTTCTTTTCTTTCTCTTTTTTTTTTTCTTCGCTGGTTTCTGTTATTAAACGGTGGTTGCATCGGATACGGATGCCCACCGGATATAGATCCCTAGATTCATGGGATGGGAGATTTAACCATTTTCTATCCCAATAACCGAGTATGGTTATATATAGGGGGTTCAATGAAAACTAGGTTACAATTTTTTTTTTTTCCTTCTTCTTCTTCGTCTCTGCCGTCGGGCTCGGGAGAATAGTAGCAGCGGCAGCGGCGCGGGGCGCGCAGGCGGACGGGCGCCGCAGCGGCGGGTGCTAAGCGGCGCGGGGTGTGGAGGCCAGGCGGCGCGCGGAGCGGTAGCCGAGCGGTGGAGAGGCCAGGCGGCGCGTGGGGCGCGGAGGCCAGGTGGGCGCGGGCCTGGGTGTGGGCGCGGGGCGCGACAGCGGCGGCCGGGCGGTGTGACTGGCCGGCGAGCGGGAGCGGGGCGCGGACACGGGCACGGGGACAGCCGACGGTGACTGGGCGTCGGGCACACCGTCGGGCGTGGGCCGGGGTGCAAGCGGACGCGGGGCACGGAGGCGGGCGCGGGGGCGGCAGGCCGTCGCGGACGGCGGTGCGTGGGGTGCGGTGACCGGCGCAGGGAGGCCAGCAGCCCCGTGTTTTAGTAGGAGAGAGGGGGTGCTGCGGCCTTTTGCTGTGTCCCCCCTCTTAGTTTCTTTTTTACAAACAGGGACCTTTTTTTTTTTTTTTTTTCAGAGAAGGGGCTTGACTTGACTTGATTCTTTCGACTTTCTTCTAAGGACTTGTACTTCCTTCTCATTTTCTGGCCTTGAATTTTTTTCTTCTCGTCTCTGCCGTCGGGTCAGCAAGGTCAGCGGCAGCGCAGGCGGCGGCTGTGGTGGCCGGCGCGGTAGGAGGGCGCGGCGCGCGCGCGCAGGGTGTGGTGCGCAAGTAGCGGCCGGGCGCGGGGTGCGGCCGGTGCGCGAGCCGGAGACAGGGCGCGGCCGGGGGCTGCAGTGTGCGGCCGGCGCATGAGCCGGAGATGAGGCACGGCTGGGGGCTGCGGTGTGTGGCCGGCGCGCGAGCTGGAGATGGGGCGCGGCCGGGGACTGCGGTGTGCGGCCGGCGCGCAAGCTGGAGACGGGGCGCGGCCGGAGCGCGAGTCGGAGGCAGGGTCGGCCGGAGGCGCGGGCGCAGCGAGCAGAGCTACGAGTGGCCGGGTGTGTAAGTCGAGGCACGAGGCCGCAGGCAGGCGGTGGCGGTGCGCAGGCCGCAGATCGAGCGGAGTTGCTGGTAGCCAGAGTTGAAGACCACAACCCCGTTTGGGGGCTGTGGGTTTTCGAAGAGAAGAGGGCTGTGGCTATTTTTTCTACGACCCCCTCTATATTTTTGTTTTTGGCATTAAGGAGCTGTGGCCCTTTGGGTTCCTAGATTTTGAAGGAAGGAAAGGGCTGTTGACCCCTCTCCGGTCTTGGGTTTTTCGTGGGGCTATGGTCCCCTTTGGGGCTGCAGCTTCAGCTCGGTTTTTTTTTTTTTTTTTTTTTTTTTTCCGACTTCTGGTCTTGATCTATTTCTTCTGAGTTTTGATAGGCTTTTCCTCGGGACTCTTTTTTTTTTTTTTTTACCTCTAGACTTGCACTGCCCTTTTCTTCTGGAATTGACCTCGCATCTTGATTTGACTTGCACTTTTCGTCTCCTTGCAGGACTCATCCCTTCGAGTGCTTTCCGAAGGCCGGCGGATTGTCGAGGAGGTCTACAGCGAGAGTAGAACAATTGGCGAGGTTGCACCCGAGCTGGCCGACTAAGGTGGGCTAGATGTTCCTCTGGACTATGGAGAGAACTTTTTCTGGTGGTGATGTCAACTTGGAGGATATCGATATGGGCATTCTGGAGTTCAACGAGGAGGAAGATGAAGCCACTAGTGTCAACAAGGAGCAGCCTGCTTTGGTCTTCTGTTAGCCGATCTTGACCTCGGTGACTGCTCCAACAATCCTTTTGGCTTTGTGGAGGTCGCGGAGGATGCGGCCCTTGGCTCGGGGCCCTTGTCTTTTTTTTTTTTTTTGCCTTGACTTGATTTGCTTGTGCCCGTATACGTGACTGGTTTTTGCTTTTCTCCCTTTCTTTCTTCAGGGTCTGCCACTACAAGAGTTTTTCATTGTCTGGATGGATCGTCGATGTGGTCTCCCACGGGAGTACGCATCTTTGTTTCCCTTTTGCGCAAGTTTTCTGCCGCCGTTACGAGAGCTTTCCAACTTCTGGATGGATCGTCGATGCAGTCTCCCATGGGAGTACGCATCTTTGTTTTCCTTTTGCGCAAGTCTTCTGCCGCCGTACTTCGGAGCAGGAAACGTGTGACGAAGTTGGAAGAGCTCATTCTCACCAATGAGGGATCTTCACGGCAGATCGTTCGACCGAGTCCGGAGCTGCCATTCAAGAGTCAGTTCCAACGGATATTTTGGCTGTAGCTTCTTTTGTCAGTTCTTGTGGTGTCTTTGATAGCCATCGCGGCAATGGTCCAAGACGCGGTTCTCGTGCTTGGGTCTTCAGGACAGGATCGCGCCTTGTCTCAGTACTTAGATGCTTGCCAGCGAAAGTGTAGATCGTAGAGCCTTCTTTCTAATCTTCTTTTGGAGAGTTGTGCTGGAAGTTTATCCAGGCGACGCTCGCACCCTTCCAGGAGGAGGGTCTTGAAGCTTTGAGTAACCGGTGGGTTTCCTGGTGGATGGTTCCTTGTTTGAGGAGCATATGTGCACCCTTTTGGCGGATAGCTAGGCTTATTGCTTGCAACGGGCTCCACTAGAGGAGGATGCTTCCTTGGCGTTGGCAAAGGCCGAGGAAGAGGAGCGTCGACTGGAGGGGCTTCACACGTTTGCTACTGCAGACTTGGTTCGGGTGCAGAAGAAGGTGGAGATTACTCGTGTATCATTTCAGAAGCTGGAGTCCCTCCTTGCAAAGCAGCGTGCAAAGCTGGCGACGCGTTGAGCTGGTAGGGCGATCGATAAGGCTTCTGGAGCGAACCTTACGAAGCAGCATGCAGAGCTGGCGACGCGTCGGAAGCTGACGGCTTCTCTACTTCTGGAGTTGCAGTGCGTGTAAGCTGCGGGAGGTGAGCCGCTTCGGTGCCTCTAGGACTTCAACTTGCTACTCATGCGTTGCTTCAGAAGCTAGAGTCCCGTTTGGAGAAAGCTCGAGCAACCGAGAAGACTTTTGCAACGGAGCTTGCAAAGCAGCGGGAGGAGCTTACGAAGTGCCGAGAGCTGGTAGTTTCTCGCCTTTCGGAGTTGCACCGCGTGGGTGCCTCGAGAGATGAGCTGTGGCAGCGCTGGGAGCTGGTGGTTTGACAGAGGCTGACGACTTCTCGTCCCACGGAGTTGGACTTGCGTCTTTTCTGGGCTTATTTTTCTGGAATGGTGGTTTATTTTTTTTTGTTTGGACTGAACCTTTACAGGCTGCCTACGTACCCTACTGAGAGGGATCAAGTCACACGTAGTTCCTTTTTTTTTTTTCTTTTTTTTCTTTCTTTCTTTTTTTTTTTTTTGGGCAAGGGGGGTAACCTTGCGCTAGGCAAAGTACCTTTTGAGGGACTTGCCCCTGGTAGGCAGAGTCGCTGCTGGTTCGCAGTTGTCATCCGCCTTCTTCGCTTCAATGTAGTTAGAAGTGAAGATCTTCTTGCTTGGAGATTTGGTGATTGCTGGAGTTTGACTGGAGCCGATGTCTCGGTGGTTCAGAAGACTTTGTTCGTTGCTTTTGGAGAGGTGAACTTGAGTCTTTGTCAGGCGATGTGGTATTGCAACTGAGGGTAGTGAACCCATATGCACTGTGCTTTCTTTGTTGCAGCTGGATTTGAACATGAACTCGGTGGAGTTTTGCCCCCGAGTGTTTCCTGGCTTGATTGCGAGTTGCTCGGAGCTGGTGTACTTAGAAGACTCGGTTGAGCTCGAGGCATACAATAGACCATGAAACGGTATTATCATCTCTTGCAAAGTGATAAAGTTGGCCTCGGAGAATAGTGACGATAGTTCCTTTGCTGGAGTGGAAGGTGATCGTCCTGGCTTGCGAAGCCATTGAGGTGCGAGCCATAGGACTGTCGCAGCTTGAGCAGGCAACAGAACGTGTGGCATTGAGCTTGATTTAGAGTTGATGTGGATTTTTCGTCTTGATGCTGGCGCTCCTTTGACTTTGTGCACCGTCTGGCTGGAGGATGTCGCTAGTTTTGCAAGTGGAGAGGTTCTGTCCCTCGCAACTGCTTTGACTTCTTGGGCTCGTGGAGCTTTTGCTGGAGGAATTTCTGCAATGGGGTCTTCGGCCTGGTGGCACTCGACGTCAGCAAGGTATGCTTTGGCCTCGTTACACGGCTTGCCGTTTGCGGTGATGCTTCTCTCCATGCTTTCGATATTGGAGCTGCCTTCTTTATCGTCTTCCTGGAGCACTTGATGAACTTCCATCATGCAGCAGGAAACCTTGAAGTTTTGATCAGCTTCAAGGAAGCGATTGGGAAAGAACTCCTGGAGTGTTGCTAGCTCTAGGCGTGTTTGCTGGAGATGATTTTCCGGACTTACTGGAGGTACTTTGGACGTCTTCCTTCCTGGAGCTTTGCTTTTCTTTTTGTAAGTTTTTCGTTCCGGAAGCTTTCTTGTTACCCGATCGAGCTTGCGACTTCTTGGCATCCATGGCCTTCGTCGGCGAGGCAACATGACCCATGCATCTTCATCAGTGGATTCTTCGTTACCAAGGTGAAGGTCTGGAGTGGCAGCTGTAGGTTCTTCATGGGTCGGGGAGACCTGCTCCTCTGGGGACCTTGGTGGTTCATCTTCTGACTCCCAGCCGGTGGGCTTGATTTCTTTAATTGAGACAGGCGAAGGTTTGGAATAGAGGACGTGGTAGTCGAATTTACCTGAGGGCTGGCCTAACAGACCGACCTCTGGGTCTCCTTGCTCGTACCTTGTCTGGAGATTTGTGGGTTCTTCATGGGTCGGGGAGACCTGCTCCTCTGGGGATCCTGGTGGTTCGCCTTCTGATTCCCAGCCGGTGGGCTTAATTTCCTCCATTGAGATAGGCGGAGGTTTGGAATAGAGGACGTAGTAGTCGAATTTACCTGAGGGCTGGCCTAACAGACCGACCTCTGGGTCTCCTTGCTCGTCTCTTGCTTTGAGCACATGCTGGGATGTAGCTTTGTTTGGAAGAGGGAGTGTTTGCACGAGAGGCGGTTGCCCCCAAGGCAGTGAGGATTTGGCCCTGGGCACTGCAGGAGCATACCGTCGTCGTCTTCTTGGAGCTGGTTTCGCCATCGATCTTTGACAGACGATGTGCAGCCTTGCTGAAGTGCGTTGTGGAGCAGTCAGTACTGGCGGGAAGGAATCGAAGGTGATTGACGTCATATTTGACTCGACGATATCACCAGAGTCGATCTCGATCATCCCTCGCTTGGCGAGTGCCATGATCTTATCTTTGAAGACAAAGCACTTCTCGATGGGATGGCTGACCATCCGGTGGTACTTGCAGAAGAGCGGATCGTTGACTCGATGTGCTTGTTCCGGCCTTTTTGGTGGCAGAAGTTCGATCATCTTTTCTTGCATCAACTGATCAAACATGGAGGAAACTTCCGAGTCTGGGAAGGGATACTCCTTAGCTTCAAGCTCCTCGAGAGTCATCCTTGGTGGCCGTTGAAGCTGAGGAGGTGGTATGGTGGCTCCTTTGCCTTTGTCTAGCTTGCCACCGATCTTGAGTGGTTTGGAAGTCGAAGCGAGGTCGGTGACATTGACTTGCTTTGATGCCGCCAGTTCGTCCTCCTCTTCCACCTTCTGGAAGGCTATGGCCTTTGAGTCCCCGCGATTTGCTAAGCTGAGCTCCATGTCGTGAGCCCGAGTCGTCAGTTCTTCAAAGGACCGAGGCTTGATCCCTTTGAGGATGTAGAGCAAGCCCCAGTGCATGCCTTGGGTGCACAACTCGATAGCCGAGTCTTCAGACAAGCGATCTCGCGAGTTTAGCGCAAGGTTTCTCCAGCGATCGATGTAGTCGATCACCGGCTCATCCTTCCTTTGCGTGGTGGCTGTAAGCTCGGTCATGCTGACGATGCACCGAGTGCTGTAGAAGCGGTTGAGGAACTCCCTCTCCATTTGATCCCAGCTGTCAATGGATCCTGGAGAAAGATCAACATACCAGTCAAAAGTATTACCTTTGAGTGTGCGAACGAACTGCTTCACCATCTCATCGCCGTATGTGCCGGCGTTGTTGCAAGTTTCAACGAAGTGGGCAATGTGTTGCCTTGGGTTCCCCTTTCCGTCGAAGTGTTGGAACTTTGGTGGCTGGAACCCGGTAGGGAAGCGCAGCTGTTGGATCCTTATGGTGTAAGGCTTTGAATATGCCGCCGTAATCGAAGGTAGGCTGCTGTCGTGGGAACGCATCATGTCTGCCACCAGTGCTTGTATCTGCTGGGCATTCATCGTCGTTGCCATCGAAGGTTGCATGGCCGCCGAGGCAGGCACGGGAGCCGAGGAAAGTACAGGAGTAGTTGCTAGTATTGCCGGGCCAACTTCTGCAAGAGCAGGAGTTGGAGACGGGGCTGGAGCAGCTACTGGAGAAGCAGGAGGTTGACCGAATATTGCGGCATCCCTGGCACTCAACCTTTGAAGCAAGGTGTTGATTTGACGATCTTTCTCTTCCATTAGTCGGGTGAGCTGAGCCATGTGTTGACCCATTTGCATGACTTGGAGCTGGAGAGCGGACGGAGGATGATGTCGTAGGATGTCTCGATGTTCATTGCCCGCACCCTCGCCATCCTTGTCAGAGACGTAGTCGCACCGACTTGCCTCTGCTTGATGACGGACGTTTGCCCCCGGCAAAGGAGGTGCAAAGTCCGCTGGAGAACCTGAACGGGCTCGGGGTTGGGGCTGGACCTCCCCAAATTTCTGGACTTGAATTCCAGGATCGAGGCTTGTTTCTTCATGCACCAAGGCCTCATTGGCACTTTGTTGAGCATCTTCAGCAGCAGTTTCTGGCGTGAAGAAGTTCGCAAGAGTTTGAGTACGCCGAGTGTAGACGCGTACTACCGGGGGAATGTTACCCTCCGGGTTTTCTGGATCGCCTTGTTGGAGTAGTGGAGACTCGGCGATAGGTGAGAGGCTTGTTGGAGCAAACGTATCATCATTCGTTCCGGCCATGGCGAACTTGAAGCAACTCCTTCAAACGTACGGATGAAAGGAGAGGATGTCCCACCGGGCGTGCCAGAAATCTGTGAGCGCGAAAAAAGATTCGGGTCGCCTTTATTGCGGATCACACGAGATTACAATTTTTGATCAGGAGATTGTGGGAGAGATCCTCTGGAGGGTCCCTTTGATCCGCGTCTCCACGTGGTATTCGTGCGAGAGCTCTGAAGGGGTTGCCCAGGACAGAGATCTTTACAGGGTGAGGGTTTTTTAGAGGCTAAGGAGTTTCCGCCGTTTGATTTTGTCCCGTCCGTGCTTCGCGCTTTCTCGGCTAGGGAGGCTTTAGGCTTTGTTCCTCGGTCTTCGTGTCTTCCTCGATCCTTGCTCGACCTCGGCGTCCTTGATCGTCGGTTTGCGGCGTCGATCGTGTTTTTGGCGTCAGCTTTGGCTTTAGCTTTCGGCTTTGGCGTAGCTTTGGCGTGGCTCTGGCGTTTGCTTTGCTTTGGCGCTTGCACTTGAACGTAGGCGGGTAGAGGCGTGCGATGCTTTAGTTCTTCCGGACTTTGCATCGTATCGGCTAGAACGTGCGGTGCTTTGCTCGTGACCGTCGTAGTTGCTTGGCTTTGGCACGTGCGTTGCTTTAGCGCGGGCTTTACCGGTGCGTTTGCTTTGGCTTCTTGCGTCGGCTTTGACTTTAGCTTTGACTCGATCTTCTTCTTGAACGACTGGCGTTACTTCTTCAAGGCTTTTTATTCTTCCGGCTTCCTCGACGGTTGTGGCGTTGGTCTTGGCTTTTCGGCGGGGGTAGCACCGATCCTTGTGCGACGGTTGTAGCGTAGGCTTTGGTTGCTGAAGACGGCGGGTGTAGCACTGATCTTCGTGCGACGGTTGTAGCGTCGGCTTTTGTTGCTGAAGACGGTGGGTGTAGCACCGATCTTCGTGCGACGGTTGTAACGTTGGCTTTTGTTGATGAAGACGGCGGGTGTAGCACCGACTTCAGCACGACGGTTGTAGCGTCGGCTCTTGTTGATGAAGACGGCGGGTGTAGCACCGGCTTTAGCACGACGGTTGTAGCGTCGGCTTTTGTTGATGAAGATGGCGGGGGTAGCTCCGATCTTCAGGCCTTCTTCTCCAAGCTTTCTTCTTCGTGCGAGGAGTCGACGCCTTTGTTGAAGACGACGGGTGTTGTCGGCTTCGATCTTCTTCTCCGGCCTTTGCTTCTGGCGTCTTCGGAGCTGATGAAGATCGTTGGAGAAATCGGGATGACGACGACTCCGGGTCTTCTTCTCCAAGCTTTCTTCGTCGTGCGAGGAGTCGAAGCTTTGATCTTCGAGTGCAAGGTCTTCACGTTGATGAGGACTTGAAGGGCCAAGGATTCCCGTAGGACATGCTTGCCGTGCCTCGTGAAGCCTTCGGTCTTCAAGCGTTGGAGCTTCTCTTGCAGAGCCCTTTCGTCTCCAGCTTTTCCGACCCTTTGTGCCTTCCCCCACCCCTTCTATTTATAGGCAAAGGGGGGCGGTTGGGGGAGATATGGCTGAAATCTTTTTGTTTCATCCGATATCTCCCCCCATAACCATAAAGATTTTGTTCCTTTATCCAAGGAAACAAACCCGATCCCCTCCTTTTTAGTTGGAGTGGTTACGGGCGAGATGTGACTCGATCTTTTAAAGATTGAGTTGTTATTTTTGTTGCACTTTTGGATCGGATGGCGACACAACGTCATCTTGTCCGTTGGATCGAGGGATCGTCGCGGATCTACGGCTGTGTAGACGTCCACGCCACCTTCCCCCGCATCAAGGCGGTTTTGATTTTTCTCTTTTCTTTTCTTTTCTTTTCTTTTTCTTTTTCTTTTTTTTTTCTTTCTCTTTTTCCCTTTCTTTTAGGGCCGGCCCCACCTCTCCATGAGGAAGGGGGCATGGTTTTCTAGAAGGGGGGGCCGGTGGGCCCCCCTCCTTGTGTTCGGGTAGCGGGTCCGGTGGGACCCGCTTGCTTTGAGTTGGGCTACGGCGCGCGGATTGAGTTTGCATGCGGGCCGAGTATGCATGCGGGCCATTTGTGTGCGGGCCCAAGTTGCGCATGCGTGGGCCGTTGTGCGTGGGCCGAGTGTGCATGCGGGCCAGGTTGCGCATGTGGGCCGTTGTGTGTGGGCCGAGTTGCATGCGTGGGCCGTTGGGCGTGGGCCGGGCTGCGCTTGTGGGCCGTTGTGTGTGGGCCGAGTTGCATGCGTGGGCCGTTGTTTGTGGGTTGAGTTGCATGCGGGCTGTTTGTGTGCGGGCCTAATTTCGCTTGCGCGAGTCGGGTTCTCGACCCGAAGTCCGTTGGGTGCGGGCCTATTTTACATGTGCAAATCGGGTTCAACCCGTGGGCTAATTTCGATGCCCACAAGATTGCATGAATGAATTAGAATAGATCATACAAATGAATTATAATGGATCGTACGAATGAATTAGAATGGATACATTCATGCAAATGAATTTGAATGGATCGTACGAATGAATTAGAATGGATCACACGAATGAATTAGAATGGATCGTGCGAATGAATTAGAATGGATCGTGCGAATGAATTAGAATGGATACATTCGTACAAATGAATTAGAATGAATCGTGCGAATGAATTAGAATGGATCGTACGAATGAATTAGAATGGATACATTTGTGCGAATGAATTAGAATGGATCGTACGAATGAATTAGAATGAATCATACGAATGAATTAGAATGGATCATACGAATGAATTAGAATACATCATATGAATGAATTAGAATGGATCGTACGTTTGAATTAGATTGGATTGTGTGAATGAATTAGAATGGATACATTCATGCGAATGAATTAGAATAGATCGTATGAATGAATTAGAATGGATCGTACGAATGAATTAGAATTGATACATTTGTACGAATGAATTAGAATGGATCGTACGAATGAATTAGAATGGATCGTACGAATGAATTAGAATGGATAGTGCGAATAAATTAGAATGGATCGTACGAACGAATTAGAATGGATTGTACGAATAAATTAGAATAGATCGTGCTAATGAATTAGAATGGATCGTACGAAAGAATTAGAATGGATCGTACGAATGAATTAGAATTGATCGTACGAATGAATTAGAATTGATCATACGAATGAATTAGAATCGATCGTGCGAATGAATTAGAATGGATCGTACGAATGAATTAGAATGGATACATTCGTGCGAATGAATTAGAATGGATCGTACGAATGAATTAGAATGGATCGTACGAATAAAAAAGAATGGATACATTCGTGCGAATGAATTCGAATGGATCGTAAGAATGAATTAGAATGGATCGTGCAAATTAATTAGAATGGATAGTGCGAATGAATTAGAATGGATCATACGAATGAATTAGAATGGATACATTCGTGCGAATGAATTATAATGGATCGTACGAATGAATTAGAATGGATCGTACGAATAAATTAGAATGGATACATTTGTGCGATGAATAAGAATGGAGCATACGAATGAATTAGAATGGAGCTTACGAATGAACTAGAATGGATACATTCGTGCGAATGAATTAGAATGGATCATATGAAAGAATTAGAATGGATCGTGCGAATGAATTAGAAAGGATCGTACGAATAAATTAGAATGGATATATTCGTGCGAATGAATTAGAATGGATCGTATGAATGAATTAGACTGGATCGTACGAATAAATTAGAATGGATACATTCATGCAAATGAATTAGAATGGATCGTACGAATGAATTAGAATGGATCATACGAATGAATTAGAATGGATCGTACGAATGAATTGGAATGGATCATATGAATGAGTTAGAATGGTTACATTCGTGCGAATGAATTAGAATGGATCGTACGAATGAATTAGAATGGATCATATGAATGGATTAGAACGCATTGTACGAATGAATTAGAATAGATACATTTGTGCGAATGAATTAGATTGCATCGTATGAATAAATTTGAATGGATTGTACGAATGAATTATAATGGATTGTACGAATGAATTAGAATGGATCAAGCGAATGAATTAGAATAGATCATACGAATGAATTAGAATGGATCGTACGAATAAATTAGAATGGATCGTGCGAATGAATTAGAATGGATCGTACAAATGAATTAGAATGGATCCACCGAATGAGTTAGAATGGATCATACGAATGAATTAGAATGGATCGTACGAATGAATTAGAATGGATTGTGCGAATAAATTAGAATGGATACATTCGTGCGAATGAATTAGAATGGAATGTAAGAACGATTTAGAATGGATCGTACTAATGAATTAGAATGGATCCATTCGTGCGAATGAATTAGAATGGATCGTACGAATGAATTAGAATGGATCGAGCGAATGAATTAGAATTAATCGTACGAATGAATTAGAAAAGATTGTGCGAATGTATTAGAATGGATCGTACGAATGAATTAGAATGGATCTTGGGAATGAATTAGAATGGATCGTATGAATGAATTAGAATGGATCGTGCGAATGAATTAGAATAGATATAGTTGTATGAATGAATTAGATTGCATCGTACGAATGAATTTGAATGGATTGTACGAATGAATTAGAATGGATCGTACGAATGAATTAGAATGGATCAAGCGAATGAATTAGAATAGATCGTACGAATGAATTAGAATGGATCATACGAATAAATTAGAATGGATCGTGCGAGTGAATTAGAATGGATCGTACGAATGAATTAGAATGGATCCACCGAATGAGTTAGAATGGATCATACGAATGAATTAGAATGGATCGTATAAATGAATTAGAATGGATTGTGCGAATGAATTAGAATGGATCGTATGAATGAATAAGAATGGATCGTACGAATGAATTAGAATGGATCGTGCGAATGAATTAGAATGAATCGTACGAATGCATTAGAATGGATCGTACGAATGAATTAGAATGAATCGTACGATCCATTCTAATTCATTCGTCCGATCCATTCTAATTCATTCGCACGAATGTATCCATTCTAATTCATTCGTACAATCCATTCTAATTTATTCGCACGATCCATTCTAATTCATTCGTATGATCCATTCTAATTCATTCCTACGATCTATTCTAATTCATTCGCTCGAATGTATCCATTCTAATTCATTCGTTCGATCCATTCTAATTCATTCGCACGATCCATTCTAATTCATTTGTATGATCCATTTTAATTCATTCGCATGATCCATTCTAATTCATTCGTATGGTACATTCGTGCGAATGAATTAGAATTGATCGTATGAATGAATTAGAATAGATCGTACGAATAAATTAGAATGGATCATGCGAATGAATTAGAATGGATCGTACGAATGAATTAGAATAGATCCACCGAATGAGTTAGAATGGATCATACGAATGAATTAGAATGGATCGTACGAATGAATTAGAATGGATTGTGCGAATGAATTAGAAAGGATCGTATGAATGAATAAGAATGGATTGTACGAATGAATTAGAATGGATCGTGCGATTGAATTAGAATGAATCGTACGAATGCATTAGAATGGATCGTACGAATGAATTAGAATGAATCGTACGATCCATTCTAATTCATTCGTCCGATCCATTCTAATTCATTCGCACGAATGTATCCATTCTAATTCATTCATACAATCTATTCTAATTCATTCGCACGATCCATTCTAATTCATTCGTATGATCCATTCTAATTAATTCCTATGATCTATTCTAATTCATTCGCTCGAATGTATCCATTCTAATTCATTCGTTCGATCTATTCTAATTCATTCGTACGATCCATTCTAACTCATTCAGTGGATCCATTCTAATTCATTCGTACAATTCATTCTAATTCATTCGCATGATCCATTCTAATTTATTCGTACGATCTATTCTAATTCATTCATACGATCTATTCAAATTCATTCGCACGAATGTAACCATTCTAATTCATTCGTACGATTCATTCTAATTCATTCGTATGAGTTATTCTAATTCATTCGTACGATCCATTCTAATGCATTCGTACGATTCATTCTAATTCATTCGCATAAATATATCCATTCTAATTTATTTGTACGATCCATTCTAATTCATTCGCACGATCCATTCTAATTCATTCGCACAAATGTATCCATTCTAATTCATTCGTACGATCCATTCTAATGCATTCGTTCGATCCATTCTAATCCATTCGTACGATGCATTCTAATCCATTCGTACGATCCATTCTAATTCATTTGTAAGATCCATTCTAATTCATTCTCACAAATATAACCTTTCTAATTCATTCGTACGATCCATTCTAATCCATTCGTATGATCCATTCTAATCCATTCGTACAATCCATTCTAATCCATTCGTACGATCCATTCTAATTCATTCGCACGAATGTAACCATTCTAATTCATTCGTACGATACATTCTAATTCATTCGTACGATCCATTCTAATTAATTCGCACAAATGTATCCATTCTAATTCATTCGTACGATCCATTCTTATTCATTCATACGATCCATTCTAATTCATTTGTACGAATGAATTAAAATGGATCGTACAAAATGAATTAGAATGGATCGTGCGAATGAATTAGAATGGATCGTACGAATGAATTAGAATGGAACGTATGAACGAATTAGAATGGATCGTATGAACGAATTAGAATGGATTGTACGAATGAATTAGAATGGATCATAGGAATGAATTAGAATGGATCGTGCAAATGAATTAGAATGGATACATTCATGCGAATGAATTAGAATGGATCGTGCGAATGAATTAGAATGGATCGTACGAATGAATTAGAATGGATATATTTGAACGAATAAATTAGAATGGATTATACGAATGAATTAGATTGGATCGTACGAATGAATTAGAATGGATCGTGCGAATGAATTAGAATCGATCATACGAATGAATTAGAATGGATCGTACGAATGAATTAGATCGTACGAATGAATTAGAATAGATCGTACGAATGAATTAAAATTGATACATTCATACGACTGAATTAGAATGGATCGTGCGAAGTAATTAGAATGGATCGTACGAATAAATTTGAATGGATACATTTGTGCGAATGAATCTGAATGGATTGTATGAATGAATTACAATGGATGTACGAATGGATTAGAATGGATCGTACGAATGAATTAGAATGGATCATACAAATGAATTAGAAAGGTTACATTCGTGAGAATGAATTAGAATGGATCGTACGAATGAATTAGAATAGATCATGCGAATGAATTTGAATGGATCGTACGAATGAATTAGAATGGATCGAACGAATGAATTAGAATGGATACATTCGAGCGAATGAATTAGAATAGATCGTAGGAATGAATTAGAATGGATCATACGAATAAATTAGAATGGATCGTGCGAATGAATTAGAATGGATAGTGCGAATGAATTAGAATGGATCGTACGAATGAATTAGAATGGATATATTCGTGCGAATGAATTAGAATGGATTGTACGAATGAATTAGAATGGATCATACGAATAAATTAGAATGGATACATTTGTGCGATGAATAAGAATGGAGCGTACGAATGAATTAGAATGGAGCGTACGAATAAACTAGAATGGATACATTCGTGCGAATGAATTAGAATGGATCATATGAAAGAATTAGAATGGATCGTGTGAATGAATTAGAAAGGATCGTACGAATAAATTAGAATGGATATATTCGAGCGAATGAATTAGAATGGATCGTACGAATGAATTAGACTGGATCGTACGAATAAATTAGAATGGATACATTCATGCAAATGAATTAGAATGGATCGCACGAATGAATTAGAATGGATCATACGAATGAATTAGAATGGATCGTACGAATGAATTAGAATGGATCATATGAATGAATTAGAATGGTTATGATGCGATCTAAACTAATCCTAAATTAAGGGTTTAATTTGATCTAAATTATAACTTGCAAGTGCACGAATCGTTTTGTAGGAGCGGTGCGTATTACGAGGTCGATCCCACAGGGATTGCTAATGAGGGAGCGATCTAATCTAAGGTTATTAACTATTTACCTAAATTACTTTAAAAGATAATTTAATGGGAGTTGATTGTTTTGAGATTAAAAACACATTAATGAAAGAAAGAAAAACAAGCTAGTTACGGTAAGTCGAGTTTCAAGTGGAGATGGTACTAAGGCATTCGAATCCACCTCGGTTATTCATATTAATAGGTTTATTCAAAATGATCTATGCGAACGAGTAGCACGCGGGAATACAAATCCCGTGCTCGACTCGAGGATGTGATCTTTAGGGCTTTAAATATAATTATCTAATATTGGATTCAATTCAAGCATGTGTAATAAAACGAAGCATCACGCATCTAGGTTAAGCACAACGGATCAAAACATATAAGCAGAGCATCCGATGTCTGAGTTAAGCATGCATGATCTGGGTTTTAATTATTTAATTAAAATAGGCATAATTGCATGATGGTCAATTATAGTGCTAACTACAAAACATACGTGGCATGGATTGTGAGAGCAAATTGAACCGTCAATTAATTAAGAATTGAATCGCATAAACATTAAGGAGCATTGGCATAGATCACATAAAATAAACCTAAATAATATTTATAACTGGGGTTTCATCTCAGCCTTAGCAATATGTTTAGTTCATCATGAATTGCATTACATCAAAAGTAAAAGAAGGGAAGAGCAAGATACAGATCATTCTCGGAATAAGCTTTTGCTCTTCGTTGTCCTCCTCTCCGATCGATGCTTCTTCACTTCGACTCGGCTGCGGCACGGCTTCGATGGTAGCGCGATGACTCGTATGATGGATGACGATGGTACGATGGTGGCTCGGATGTGGAGGATTAGGGTTTTCTTTTGGTCGCGGATGGTGGATGATGATCGGAGGTGATGGGAGCTAGGGTTTCGTCTAGACGGAGATGGTCAAGGTCCTCGGAGGTGATGGGAGTAGGTACGGTCCGGTGGTGAGAGGTTCGGTCGGCCAAGGCTCTAAGGGGTCGCCCAAAAGCCTTCTTTTTGTTTTCCCAAGTCCCTCTTATATAGGAGAGAGAGAGAGTTCGGTGAAGAGAGAGAGTCCCGGACGTGCATGGGTGTATGCGGATGGTTGAAGATGGAAAGGAGATCGCCTCGAGAGAGAGAAGTTCGTGTAGAGATCTAGAGAGAGAGATTCTCGGGGTTGGTTATAGAAGGAGATAGAGAGAGAGACGATCGGAATGGTGGTGTCTGCATGGGTTTTAGAGAGAGGAGATCGGGTAGTTAGCGAGAAAGAGGAAAGAGAGAGCTGCGGACTTAGTTAGAGAGAGAGAGAGGCACGTTCGGTTAAGAGAGAAAGAAACGGAATAGAGAGAGAGGAGTGGATCCCGGGCTCCGGTATTAAAGGGAGAAATAGCTGGGCCGCTGCATGCATCGGGCAGGACGGACGATTGTGATTGGATCCAAGGGGTTAGAGAGAGAGAGCCATGTTCGGTCCTGAAAGAGGGACTCGGGCTGCTGGGTTTTAGGTCTAGAGAGAGAAAGGAAAGAATAGAGAGAGCCGTTCGGTGGGTTTTAGAGAGATCCGGAGGGTTTTGGCTGGGTTTCCGGTTTTGGGTTTTAGAGAGAGAAAAACAAGGAGGAGAGAGAGGGACGTTCGGTTGTGAGAGGGGGCTCGGATACAGCTGGCTCGAGGGAGAGAGAATAGGGAGAGAGAGCTGGGCCGATCAGATACATTGGGCTCAAGGGACGGCTGTGATCAATTAGGATTTGGGTTTTGAGAGAGAGAGTAAAGAAGTTCGGTGGTGATTGGGCTGCATGCATGGTGGATGTATCGGACGGCTGTGATATTGGGTCGCATGCATGGGTTCGGTTGCATGGAAGGTAGGGACGGCTGTGATTAAATCGGATGGGTGTTATGGGAAGAGGAAAGGGATGGCTGAGATTGGATGAGCTGGAGAAGAGGATAGTTGCATGCATGGGTATCATGGATCGGACGGCTTTGATGATTTTCAAGTGGAGAGGTTATTATCTTGCGAGAGAAAGAGTTGGGTTCAATGGGGTTTTGATCAGTTGAGAGTGATTAGAGAGAGAAACTAAAGGGATGGCTGGGATTCGGATTCGGATGGCTATGATTTGATGAGATGGAACTGGGCTGGGTATTGGTCATCGTCATCCGAACCAATTGAAGTCATCAATTGTCTGCGTCATCCCCATTGCTTGCATGTAGGTCTTCTCAGTTGAATCATGCACTGCATCGGTTCATTGAAGTCTTCAATTTTCCGTTTCCATCGTTCTTCAGAATAGGCCTCCAAACGGGCTGTACAGCCTCCATCAAATCGCCGTGAGAATATCCACGCTTTGGTCATGAAGTCCTTGAGCTGACTGCATCGAAAACCGGATCGATTCCCTGAAAGACACACATGAAATGACGCTTGTCAAGTTTAAACATGATTATCGAAAAAATAATAATTTAGACTATCGAGCCCTGTATCTTTCATGCATGCAATGTATGAGAGCGAACCAATATGCCGTTAGGTTCGTATGAAAGTCTACTATATCGTGGTGCAAAGAGACTCATGCAGTTTACGTGCATTATGAAAGTTTTACGTAGCAAAGTGACGCTATGTGCATGAAAAAGAAAGGATATATCGCACCAAATGGACGCTCAACAGGTTACATTCGTGCGAATGAATTTGAATGGATCGTACGAATGAATTAGAATGGATCGTACGAATGGATTAGAACGCATTGTACGAATGAATTAGAATAGATACATTTGTGCGAATGCATTACAATGGATCGTACGAATGAATTAGAATAGATCATGCGAATGAATTAGAATAGATCATACGAATGAATTAGAATGGATCGTACGAATAAATTAGAATGGATCGTGCGAATGAATTAGAATGGATCGTACGAATGAATTAGAATGGATCCACCGAATGAGTTAGAATGGATCATACGAATGAATTAGAATGGATCATACGAATGAATTAGAATGGATTGTGCGAATGAATTAGACTGGATACATTCGTGCGAATGAATTAGAATGGAATGTAAGAACGAATTAGAATGGATCGTACTAATGAATTAGAATGGATCCATTCGTGCGAATGAATTAGAATGGATCGTACGAATGAATTAGAATGGATCGAGCGAATGAATTAGAATTAATCGTACGAATGAATTAGAATAGATTGTGCGAACACTACAAGAAAAGACAATTTCTGCGACACACCAGAACATCGCCAAAAGTGGTCATATTCATCGCAAAATATCTTTTACGACGTTTCAAATTGCGTCGCCAAGACATCGCCAATTCTCCGTCTGAGAATACTTTCGGCGACGCGATCAAATTGCGCTGCCGAAAGCTTAACCAACCGCGACGCAATAAGCGTCGCCGATTAAAACAAAAAACGTCGCTAAAATGACCTCCTACGTCGCAAAAACAACTAACTTAAGTTTATATATAGAGCATTTAGCGACACACCGTATGCATCACCGAAAATAAAAATATTTGACGACGTATATAATAGTGTCGCTAATAACTTCTAGAGAATAAATAATAGCGTCGCATAATGCATACTTTGTCGTCGCATAATGTATACTTTTAGCGACGTAATAATTAAGTCGTCGAATTTATTCATTGAGCCAAATGCATATATTAGACAATGCAATCATTGCGTTGCAGAATATACGAATTCAGTGACGTAATATATTACATGCGTTGCCAAAAGACAAATTCTTAATATTTTTTTGTTAAATTTTTTTCTTGAAATCTTTATACAAATGTATTCATCCACATAGATTTCAATAAAAAAAAAATTACACAAGTATTCATTTAAACTCATTTAATGTCAAATCAAAATACTAAACTATTCTTCTAAGTACACATGTTTATCCACTCATTTCTATGAAGGATCAATAATACAAAATCCGACATCCATAACATCAACTGAAGGACTACAAAAAAAAAACTCATGTCTTTAATGATGATGCCGTATCTTTTCTGAAATGCAAAGTCTTGCCACAAGCTTCTTTGGAACCTCCACTGAAAGTTTACCAAACCTTGCTACAAGCTTCTCTGTCCCCTTGCCTTTGGTAAGCCCCAGTCCATACCTCGTGCTCTGATCTGAAACTGCAAAGAACACAATGATATTTTAGTTATTATGCATAACACAATAAAGATAAAAAAAAAATCTATACGAAAAATATTTTACAATTCCTACCAACGCATCAGTACTATTTAACTAATTAAGATGGTGTATGCACATAATATAAATGTAGGAGAATAGAATACAGCTTGTACATAGAGGATAGAGAGCACATGTAAAATGAGCATAGCAAACAGTGACACTTGTGGATGTAATATTTATGCAAAATCACAAAAGGAACAAATTAATTTAATATAATAATGGAGGCACTGGAGGCGTATAAAAACTACTGAAGTAATGGACTCATGAAACTGATTGACATAGTAAGTTAATACATAATAAATATCAAAGAAAAAACGGTAACTATAGGGGCTGGAATATGAGGATAATTTTTGGGCCATGTGGAATGTGGTATATAGGAAGAAAAATGCATTAAGCTTACACCTTTGGCCTTGAGGCTTATATTATGACTCATCAAGAGTTTGAACGCCTCTGTCCTCTAAAACATTAACAAAATTGCCTACCAATGGTTATCTTGTATCTACAATACTCAATTACAATTTGAGAAAAAATGGAGCATATTCCATCAACTTGTTAAGCAAGTTTCAATAAGAATATCATAGCAGAATGTAAGTCATACCTGATGGCCCATCATTGCCTTTAAGCAAAGAATACTGTTCAAATTCTCTACTAGGGTGATGTACATCAAACACTCTTAGGGATTTGTTATATCCAGCAAAAATCCTATAAAAAAATTTGCACGTAAAGCCTTAAAAAAATAGACAAAAACAATGTGCATAATTGGTCCATATTAAAGTAACTCATGTTAACATAATGTATGGACATAAGAGTATACTAAATAAGCACATCCAAATTGATTTGTACATAAAAAGTTATCGATATATAATTTCCAATTATAAAAATTGATTAGTTCATATATATATATATATATATATATATAGCTCTAGGCATACAGGTTGACTTGTTTCGATGCAAGGGATGGACATAGCATAACTCAAAGTTCCAAATTAGAGAATTTCAAAAAAAAATAATAATAATAAATTTTCAACTAGTTCTAGACATTCGTAGTATTACTCCCAACAGTCAGTCTTTGGATGAGATTATAATAGCTCATCTAGATAAACATATTATCCGAATCTGATAGCTCGTTTACTTAACAGATAGGATTTAGATATAGCCTAAACCAATCTGAATCTGATCTGTTGACAGGTCTAAATGCCGCAGTACGCTTTTGCAACATGCGATATTAAAATTAAAAACATCCAAATTCACAATTTCTATAGCATATATGTAGACTCTAGGATTTGGCTTCAACTAAAGATATTTATATGTTCCATTAAATACTAAAGTGATATAAACTCAAAGAAGGGAAAAAGGGAAAGATAAGCAATCTAGGGTGATGTTCAATACTTAGTTCCCAAGTAATTGAAAGAGAGAAATTGCAGCCACAATTTCATCCATGGCATCATATGCCCGATAGGTGCAGCGCAGCTGCCATCAATGCATTAAAAAAAAACTCAGCAATGTAGTGAAGCATGCATTAATCATTCATATTGGTACAATAACTTTTATAGAACTTCTAAGCATCTGGCCAGAAACAGCGTCCCATAGATGAATAGGATGGTCGCGGCCCGCGGGTAGTGCTTGCAAACACACAGGTGGCCCAATCTGAAATATTAGTAAATAAGTTCAAATCGCAACTCAGATTTATCAATAAGAATGCCAATACCAAGTAATTACAAAAAATTCTTCTAACGTGGGTACAAAGAATGGACCTGATGCGCACATGTATGGGTACCAACAATAATCATACACAGTTTCTGCCTCGCTCACTATCAGATTCGAGGCATAAGAATCTACAGGAAGCATCAATCAAGATGCAAAAACATCATACTGAACTTATGTTTACTTTCTCAAAAAAAAAAAATTTTGAAGGAAGAAAGTGCAGCTCCTAAGCCGAGTTTTGATCCTGGTCAGCAGGCGCACTAATTAGTTAGAGCCCGAAGCGGGTAGGTGGGCATTCCCTGATGGATTAGTCGAAACCCAGAGTGGGTGCATTGCCCGAAAGGTTTCGAGACACCCACCGATCTCAAAAAAAAGAAGAAAAAGAGTGACAATTTCAATATTTTAGTGTATTATGAACCCGCCAACATTAGCTTTAATCACAACAGACATGATCAAAGTATTATCTCCGTCGCAAAGTAAGGATGGGAGAATTTCTCGAAGATTACCATATCAGTCAAATAACCTCAGCATCAACTTAAACCATATAAAATTGCATTAGGCTACTCTATTTCATTTGCATTATTTGTCTTTTTTTTTTTTGAGAAATAACAATATTTGTTAACATCACAACAAAAGAGAAATCGGTTATCATATCAAACGATCTAGAGATCATTGTTACAAATCTACACAACACCTTACCATTATCACATACTAGCAATTTAAACCAATATCAACTCATCAGGCTAACTCCTAACACCAACTCTAACCACAGCAGATTCCAATTCTGAATTCTTTGCGTTTAGAACAGCCGACATGCATCCAAGCTCATGATGCAGAACCTTTAGCTGCGCAACTCAAAATAGAAACATTGATTTTTTCGACTGGAAACTGATGATCACGAGGGTGAGAGTTGGGGGAAACTTACTCGGTCTTTATCGACGTTGTGCTCCTGCAAACCAAATTAAACATAGATCTATAAAGATCGGGGCTTGATAATTAATAGAGAAGAGAACAGGGGGATAAAGTGATGTGTGGAACGAACCGCTAGCATCTGAGAATTAGACCGAGCCTGCAGTTGGTTCTGCTGATTGGAATTCTGCACGAGGAATCGGAGCTTCTACATCTCGACAGCACTCAGTTCTATGATCTAAATGTTCAAACCCCAAAAAACAAAATATCCAATCAAATTTCAACAAATCACGAATAAAACAAAGAGATTCGACGGGATCCTCATCAGAAATCTGGAAATTATCGATCAAGAATCATACTTTCTATCCCTGAGGAGCATCATCAGAGTAGCGTTTTTCTGGAATTGGGGATAATTTTAGGGTTGAAAGAAAGGATCCGCTTTTTTAGCAAGAATTTCCAAGAAAAAAGAAGGAACGGGGAATCGGTAGAACCTGGAGGATATGGGCAATGTAGTCCTTGGAGCTCTCAGAGGGGGCGGCGGCCTTTGTGCTCTCTTGGCCATCGACCGCTACCGTTGCTGTTGCCGATGACTCCCATTGCCGCTGCTGCTGCCGTTGCCCCTTGCTACCGTTGCCGACGACCCCCGCTGCCGCTGCCCCCTGCTTCCGTCGCCATCGCCGTCGCCCTGAGTTAGGGCTTTGGGGTTTGGGGTACAAAAGAAAAGGTTATTGCTGGTATTAATGGGTTGTTGAGTAAGTTATTGAGAAACGATGCGGAGACGGGGGCTAATTACAGATTTTTGGGGTATGAATAAAATGTGCAATTTTTTTTTAGGTTATTAGCCTAAGACCCCTCCAACGAACCCAACTTTAGGAAAAGCCAGGTGAAACATTTCATTCGAGCTCCGACCCCTCAAAGCAATTCAACTTTAAGAAAAACCCTTCCCTAATTTTTTTAATCCCGAGACCACCCTCAGCTACCTTCCTCTCTTTCAATCAGTCATAGCGAAGGCGGAGGTACAGGCGCGCACGACGGGGGCGAGGCGGAGGCGAGCGGTGGAGATGGAGGCGAGAGGTGAGCAGCGGCAGAGGCGGATTCGACTACGAGCAGCAAGCAGCGGAGGTAGAGGCGAAGGCGACGGGCGCGAGCAGCGACTGGGTTCAATTAGATCCGGTGCGAGCCGCAAGTAGGGTTCATCCCATGGCCTGTAGATTAGGTCCGGTGGGGGGAGGGGGGTTCGGTTAGGTCTGACAGGGGCGGGGTGGGGTTCGGTTAGGTCTGACGACGGCAGCAGAGGATGAGTGGAAGCAAAGCTAAATTCGAAGGAAGATGAGGGGTATTTTCATCCAGAGGCGTTTGAGCTCAAATGGAAAGGTTGTCGGGACTGCAGCTCTTAGTGATTTTCTAAAAAGGACTTTTTGCTAATTCCCACTTTTTTTTTGGCTGGAGGGCATTAACGGATTAGAATGGAACGAAGGAAAGGACATCAAGATAATTTTGGGGTTTGGGTAATCCGATCGAGATCGGACAGTTATGGGGTTTTAAATTCGTGCATTCTCCTAAACATTCTTGGCGCAAAAGTTTTTTATTTTTTATTTTTTGAGACGATTCTGCGACGCACAAAGAACGTCGCCATAAAACTTTGAGAATCTACGACGCTATAAACAACGTTGCCAAAAATAAGGAATTTCGCGACGTACAACTACGTCGCCAATTGGAATTAACAGCGCACTTAGTCTTGTCGCCAAAATTTTTAATTTTTTGCGACAAAATTTATTTCGTCGCTAAAAGTAAATAATTTAGCGACATCACATTGCGTCGCCAAATAACCATTTATCGTCGCCAAAAAACTTTTCCCTTATAGGCGTAAATTTTTTTATTTTTTATTTTTATTTTTTGGGACGATTCTGCGACACACGTAGAACGTTGCCATAAAAAATTAAGAATCTGGGATGTTATAAATAGTTGTTGCCAGAAACAAGGAATTTCACGACGCACAACTATGTCGCCAATTACAAATAGTAGCGCATTTTGTCCTGTCGCCAAAATTTTAATTTTTCACGACAAAATTTATTTTGTCGCTAAAAGTAAATAATTTAGCGACATCTTATTGCGTCACCAAATAGCCATTTATCGTCGCCAAAAAACTTTTTCCTTCTACGCGCGAACTCAACTAGCTAGCAAACCTTTAGCGACAGGAGTTTGCGACAAATAAAATATTGTGTCGCGAAAAGATAACTTTTGGCGATGGAAAAGGGTCTACGTCGCAAAAACACGTCGCTAAATATGCAATTTCTTGTAGTGGAATGAATTAGAATGGATCTTGGGAATGAATTAGAATGGATCGTATGAATGAATTAGAATGGATCGTGCGAATGAATTAGAATAGATATATTTGTGCGAATGAATTAGATTGCATCGTACGAATGAATTTGAATGGATTGTACGAATGAATTAGAATGGATCATACGAATGAATTAGAATGGATCATGTGAATGAATTAGAATAGATCGTACAAATGAATTAGAATGGATCATACGAATAAATTAGAATGGATCGTGTGAGTGAATTAGAATGGATCGTATGAATGAATTAGAATGGATCCACCGAATGAGTTAGAATGGATCATACGAATGAATTAGAATGGATCGTATGAATGAATTAGAATGGATTGTGCGAATGAATTAGAATGGATCGTATGAATGAATAAGAATGGATCGTACGAATGAATTAGAATAGATCATGCGAATGAATTAGAATGAATCGTACGAATGCATTAGAATGGATCGTACGAATGAATTAGAATGGATCGTACGATCCATTCTAATTCATTCGTCCGATCCATTCTAATTCATTCGCACGAATATATCCATTCTAATTCATTCGGACAATCCATTCTAATTCATTCGCACGATCCATTCTAATTCATTCGTATGATCCATTCTAATTCATTCCTACGATCTATTCTAATTCATTCGCTCGAATGTATCCATTCTAATTCATTCGTTCGATCCATTCTAATTCATTCGCACGATCCATTCTAATTCATTTGTACGATACATTTTAATTCATTCGCATGATCCATTCTAATTCATTCGTATGATACATTCGTGCGAATGAATTAAAATGGATCGTACGAATGAATTAGAATGGATCGTACAAATAAATTAGAATGGATCGTGCGAATAAATTAGAATGGATCATACGAATGAATTAGAATGGATCCATCGAATGAGTTAGAATGGATCATACGAATGAATTAGAATGGATCGTACGAATGAATTAGAATGGATTGTGCGAATGAATTAGAATGGATCGTATGAATGAATAAGAATGGATCTTACGAATGAATTAGAATGGATCGTGCGAATGAATTAGAATGAATCGTACGAATGCATTAGAATGGATCGTACGAATGAATTAGAATGAATCGTACGATCCATTCTAATTCATTCGTCCGATCCATTCTAATTCATTCGCACGAATGTATCCATTCTAATTCATTCGCACGATCCATTCTAATTCATCCGTATGATCCATTCTAATTAATTCCTATGATCTATTCTAATTCATTCGCTCGAATGTATCCTTTCTAATTCATTCGTTCGATCCATTCTAATTCATTCATACGATCCATTCTAACTCATTCGGTGGATCCATTCTAATTCATTCGTACTATCCATTCTAATTCATTCGCACGATCCATTCTAATTTATTCGTACGATCTATTCTAATTCATTCATACGATCTATTCTAATTCATTCGCACGAATGTAACCATTCTAAATCATTCGTACGATTCATTCTAATTCATTCGTATGAGCTATTCTAATTCATTCGTATGATCCATTCTAATGCATTCGTACGATTCATTCTAATTGATTCGCATAAATATATCCATTCTAATTCATTCGTACGATCCATTCTAATTCATTCGCACGATCCATTCTAATTCATTCGCACAAATGTATCCATTCTAATTCATTCGTACGATCCATTCTAATGCATTCGTACGATCCATTCTAATCCATTCGTACGATCCATTCTAATTCATTCATACGATCCATTCTAATTCATTCTCACAAATGTAACATTTCTAATTCATTCGTACGATCCATTCTAATCCATTCGTACAATCCATTCTAATCCATTCGTTCGATCCATTCTAATTCATTCGCACGAATATAACCATTCTAATTTATTCGTACGATACATTCTAATTCATTCGTACGATCCATTCTAATTAATTCGCACAAATGTATCCATTCTAATTCATTCGTACGATCCATTCTAATTCATTCATACGATCTATTCTAATTCATTTGTACGAATGAATTAAAATGGATCGTACAAATGAATTAGAATGGATCGTGCGAATGAATTAGAATGGATCGTACGAATGAATTAGAATGGAACGTACGAACGAATTAGAATAGATCGTATGAACGAATTAGAATGGATCGTATGAATGAATTAGAATGGATCATAGGAATGAATTAGAATGGATCGTGCAAATGAATTAGAATGGATACATTCGTGTGAATGAATTAGAATGGATCGTGCGAATGAAATAGAATGGATCGTACGAAAGAATTAGAATGGATATATTTGAACGAATAAAATAGAATGGATCATACGAATGAATTAGAATGGATCGTACGAATGAATTAGAATGGATCGTGCGAATGAATTAGAATCTATCGTACGAATGAATTAGAATGGATCGTACGAATGAATTAGATCGTACGAATGAATAGAAATGGATCATATGAATGAATTAAAATTGATACATTCATACGACTGAATTAGAATGGATCGTGCGAAGTAATTAGAATCGATCGTACGAATAAATTTGAATGGATACATTTGTGCGAATGAATCTGAATGGATTGTATGAATGAATTACAATGGATGTACGAATGGATTAGAATGGATCGTACGAATGAATTAGAATCGATGATACAAATGAATTAGAAAGGTTACATTCGTGAGAATGAATTAGAATAGATCGTATGAATGAATTAGAATAGATCATGCGAATAAATTTGAATGGATCGTACGAATGAATTAGAATGGATCGAACGAATGAATTAGAATGGATACATTCGAGCAAATGAATTAGAATAGATCGTAGGAATGAATTAGAATGGATCATATGAATGAATTAGAATGGATCGTGCGAATGAATTAGAATGGATTGTACGAATGAATTAGAATGGATACAGTCGTGCGAATGAATTAGAATGGATCGTATGACTGAATTAGAATCAAATTCATTCAGATGATCCATTCTAATTCATTCGTACGATCCATTCTAATTCATTCTCACGAAAGTAACCTTTCTAATTCATTTGTATGATCCATTCTAATTCATTCGTACGATCCATTCTAATCCATTCGTACGATCCATTCTAATTCATTCGTACGATCCATTCTAATTCATTCTCACAAATGTAACCTTTCTAATTCATTTGTACGATCCATTCTAATTCATTCGTACGATCCATTCTAATCCATTCATACGATCCTTTCTAATCCATTCGTACGATCCTTTCTAATTCATTCGCACGAATGTAACCATTCTAATTTATTCGTACGATCCATTCTAATTCATTCCTACGATCCATTCTAATTTTCACACGAATGTATCCATTCTAATTCATTTGCACGATCCATTCTAATTCATTCCTATGATCCATTCTAATCCATTCGTACGATCCATTCTAATTCATTCGCCTGATCCATTCTAATTCAATCGTATGATCCATTCTAATTCATTCGCACAAATGTATCCATTTTAATTCATTCGTACGATCCATTATAATATATTCATAAGATCCATTCTAATTCATTCCCACGATCCATTCTAATTCATTCGTACGATCCATTCTAATTCATTCGCATGAATATATCTATTCTAATTCATTCGTATGATCCATTCTAATTTATTCGCACGATCTATTTTAATTCATTCGTACGATCCATTCTAATTCATTCGTCCGATCCATTCTAATTCATTCACACGAATGTATCATACGTATGAATTAGAATGGATCATGCGAATGAATTAAAATGGATCGTACAAATGAATTAGAATGGATCTTGAGAATAAATTAAAATGGATCATACAAACGAATTAGAATGGATCGTATGAACGAATTAGAATGGATCGTATGAACGAATTAGAATTGATCATACGAATGAATTAGAATAGATACATTCGAGCGAATGAATTAGAGTGGATCGTACAAATGAATTAGAATGGATTATAGGAATGAATTAGAATGGATCATGCAAATGAATTAGAATGGATACATTCGTGCGAATGAATTAGAATGGATCGTAGGAATGAATTAGAATGGATCATATGAATGAATTAGAATGGTTACATTCGTGCGAATAAATTAGAATGGATCGTACGAATGGAATAGAATGGATCGTACGAATGGATTAGAATGGATCGTACGAATGAATTAGAATGGATCGTACAAATGAATTAGAAAGGTTATATTTGTGAGAATGAATTTGAATGGATTTTACGAATGAATTAGAATGGATCGTACGAATGGATTAGAATGGATCATACGAATAGATTAGAATGGATCGTACGAATGGATTAGAATGGATCATATGAATGAATTAGAATGGATAATACAAATGAATTAGAAAGGTTACATTCGTGAGAATGAATTAGAATGAATCGTACGAATGAATTAGAATGGATCATGCAAATGAATTTGAATGGATCGTACGAATGAATAAGAATGGGTCGTACAAATGAATTAGAATGGATCGTACGAATATATCCATTCTAATTCATTCGTACGATCCATTCTAATTCGTTCATATGATCCATTCTAATTCGTTCGTACGATCCATTCTAATTCGTTCGTACGATCCATTCTAATTCATTCGCACGATCCATTCTAATTCATTTGCACGATCCATTCTAATTCTTTCATATGATCCATTCTAATTCATTCGCACGAATATATCCATTCTAGTTCATTCGTACGCTCCATTCTAATTCATTCGTACGCTCCATTCTTTTTCATCGCACAAATGTATCCATTCTAATTCATTCGTACGATCCATTCTAATTCATTCGCATGATCGATTCTAATTCATTCGTATGATCCATTCTAATTCATTCGGACGATCCATTCTAATTCTTTCGTACGATCCATTCTAATTCATTCGCACAATCTATTCTAATTCATTCGTACAATCCATTCTAATTCATTCGTACGATCCATTCTAATTCATTCGCACTATCCATTCTAATTCATTCGTACGATCCATTCTAATTTATTCGTACGATCCATTCTAATTCATTCGTACAAATGTATCCATTCTATCCATTCTAATTCATTCGTACAATCTATTCTAATTCATTCGTACGATCCATTCTAATTTATCCGCAAGAATGTATCCATTCTTATTCATTCATACAATCCATTCTAATTTATTCGTACAAATGTATCCATTCTGATTTATTCGTAATATACATTCTAATTCATTCGTACAATTCATTCTAATTCATTCGCACGATCCATTCTAATTCATTCGTACGATCCATTCTAATTCATTCGCACGAATGTATCCATTCTAATTCATTCGTACGATCCATTCTAATTCATTCGTATGATCCATTCTAATTCGTTCATACGATCCATTCTAATTCGTTCGTACAATCTATTCTAATTCATTCGTACGATCCATTCTAATTCATTCGCACAAATGTATCCATTCTAATTCATTTGTACGATCTATTCTAATTCATTCGTACGATCCATTCTAATTTATTCGCACAAATGTATCCATTCTAATTCATTCGTTCGATCCATTCTAATTCATTCGCATAAATATATCCATTCTAATTCATTCGTACGATCCATTCTAATTCATTCGCACGATCCATTCTAATTCATTTGCACAAATGTATCCATTCTAATTCATTCGTACAATCCATTCTAATTCATTCGCATGATCCATTCTAATTCATTCGTACGATCCATTCTAATTCATTTGTACGATCCATTCTAATTCATTCGCATGAATGTATCCATTCTAATTTATTCGTACGATCCATTCTAATTCATTTCCACGAATGTAACCATTCTAATTCATTCGTACGATCCATTCGTACGATCCATTCAAATTCATTCGCAAGAATGTATCCATTCTAATTCATTCGCACGATCAATTCTAATTCATTCGTATGATCCATTCTAATTCATTCGCACGAAAGTATCCATTCTAATTCATTCGTACAATCCATTCTAATTCATTCGCACGATCCATTCTAATTCATTCGTATGATCTATTCTAATTCATTCCTACGATCTATTCTAATTCATTCGCTCGAATGTATCCATTCTAATTCATTCGTACAATCCATTCTAATTCATTTGCAAGATCCATTCTAATTCATTCGTATGATCCATTCTAATTCATTCCTACGATCTATTCTAATTCATTCTCTCGAATGTATCCATTCTAAATCATTCGTTCGATCCATTCTAATTCATTCGTACGATCCATTCTAATTTATTCGTACGATCCATTCTAATTCATTCGCACGATCCATTCTAATTCATTCGTACGATCCATTCTAATTCATTCGTACGATTCATTCTAATTCATTCGCACGATCCATTCTAATTCATTCCTACGATCTATTCTGATTCATTCGCTCGAATGTATCCATTCTAATTCATTCGTTCGATCCATTCTAATTCATTTGTACGATCCATTCAAATTCATTCGCATGATCTATTCTAATTCATTCGTACGATCCATTCTAATTCATTCTCACGAATGTAACCGTTCTAATTCATTTGTATGGTCCATTCTAATTCATTCATACGATCCATTCTAATTCATTCGCACGAATGTATCCATTCTAATGCATTCGTACGATTCATTCTAATTCATTCGCACGATCCATTCTAATTCATTCGTACGATCCATTCTTATTCATTCATACGATCCATTCTAATTCATTTGTACGAATGAATTAGAATGGATTGTACAAATAGATTAGAATGGATCGTGCGAATGAATTAGAATGGATCATACGAACGAATTAGAATAGATCGTACGAACGAATTAGAATGGATCGTATGAACGAGTTAGAATGGATAGTACGAATGAATTAGAATGGATACATTCGAGTGAATGAATTAGAATGGATCATACGAATGAATTAGAATGGATCATAGGAATGAATTAGAATGGATCATACGAATGGATTAGAACGCATTGTACGAATGAATTAGAATGGATCGTACAAATGAACTAGAATGTATACATTCGTGCGAATTAATTAGAATGGATCGTACGAATGAATTAGAATGGATCGTGCGAATGAATTAGAATGGATAGTGCGAATTAATTTGAATGGATCGTACGAACGAATTAGAATGAATCGAACTATCCATTCTAATTCATTCGTCCGATCCATTCTAATTCATTCGCACGAATGTATCCATTCTAATTCATTCGTACAATCCATTCTAATTCATTCGCACGATCCATTCTAATTCATTCGTATGATCCATTCTAATTCATTCCTACGATCTATTCTAATTCATTCGCTCGAATGTATCCATTCTAATTCATTCGTTCGATCCAATCTAATTCATTCGTACGATCCATTCAAATTCATTCGCATGAACTATTCTAATTCATTCGTACGATCAATTCTAATTCATTCTCATGAATGTAACCTTTCTAATTCATTTGTATGATCCATTCTAATTCATTCGTACGATCCATTCTAATCCATTCGTACGATCCATTCTAATCCATTCGTTCGATCCATTCTAATTCATTCGCACGAATGTAACCATTCTAATTTATTCGTACGATACATTCTAATTCATTCGTATGATCCATTTTAATTTCATTCACATGATCCATTATAATTCATTCGTATGATACATTCGTGCGAATGAATTAGAATGGATCGTACGAATGAATT
Source organism: Chamaelirium japonicum (assembly GCA_947650365.1). NCBI lineage: Eukaryota > Viridiplantae > Streptophyta > Magnoliopsida > Liliales > Melanthiaceae > Chamaelirium > Chamaelirium japonicum. Next base: position 518,196 of record CANTAL010000158.1, read on the forward strand.
AGAATGGATCGTACGAATGAATTAGAATAGATCGTGCGAATAAATTAGAATGGATGATACGAATGAATTAGAATAGGTATATTCATGCGAATGAATTAGAATGGATCGTACGAATGAATTAGAATGGATCGTGCGAATGAATTAGAATGGATCGTATGAATAAATTAGAATGGATCGTACGAATAAATTAAAATGGATATATTTGTGGGAATGAATTAGAATGGATCATACGATTGAATTTGAATGGATCGTACGAATAAATTAGAATGGATACATTTGTGCGATGAATAAGAATGGAGTGTACGAATGAATTAGAATGGAGCGTACGAATGAACTAGAATGGATACATTCGTGCGAATGAATTAGAATGGATGTTGGGGGTAGCTGAAATCTGCCCTGGAGTTCGCACCCCCCCCCCCCCGTGCTCACCAAATCACCTTGACAGGGAGCGAGATCCATATTAGGCTGAAAGGGCCTAGGCCAAGAGCACTCTTAGGAGCTCGCCTAAGCTCGATGGAGCTCGCCTGAGATCGCCCAGGAGCTCGCCAAGCTCACCCAGGAGCTCGCCTAAGCTCGGTTAGGAGCTCGCCCCGGAGCTTGTCAAGCTCACCCAGGAGCTCGCCTAAAATCGCTCAGGAGCTCGCCCCGAAGCTCGCCAAGCTCGCTCAGGAGCTCGCTCCGGAGCTCGCCAAGCTCACCCAGGAGCTCGCCTAAGCTCGCTCAGGAGCTCGCCCCGGAGTTCGCCAAGCCCGCACGAGAACTCGCTGGCAGTGATAGCGGGAGTTAGACCGTCATGCATAACGAAGAGACCGGCATCGCGAACGCCCCTAGCTCGCGCAGGAGCTCGCCCCTAGCTCGCTCAGGAGCTCGCCCAAGCTCGCCAGAATTCCCCAGTTTATCGAAGAGGTTGCTCCCGCGAGGTCCGACTCTTGATAGATATGGAAGAGAAGGCGGAGCAATGGAGGGCGAGCTCACCTTAGCTCCCCATCGGAGGTCGCCCACAATGTATGAGAGGGTGCCAGGTGTCAAAACCCCACGGAAGCTACGTGGACAAACTTAGTCCACGGAAGCTCGCTCGAATCAGTTCGAGACCTCCCAGACTTGAACATTCCAGAATGGCCACCTGGCCACGACAAGAAAGATTCCCTCCCCCACTCAAACCGCCTGGCAGGCTTGACGACAGAATGTCAGGGCGCGAGTACCAAGGACTGTCAGACCCATGCGAGCCAGAACGTGGGGGGTCTAGAAGGCGCCGGAAGAATCTCCACGTGTCGGGCCACGGTAGGCCGCCGATTGCTATAAATGCTCACCCCCAGGCTCCATAGTACAGGTTGGAATTCCTTTTCCCTACCACTTTGGTATACCGCAGCTCGCCGTTGTGCCACCGTGACTGACTTGAGCGTCGGAGGGTCTGCGCTCCTAAGGGAGCCAGCCGTTCTCACGTTCTCTTTTCTTTGTCTTGCAGGCAGCCCGCACGGACCAGCGAAAAATCCCCCGAATATTTGGCGCCGTCTGTGGGATCTTCGACTGGTTCCGGCGAGAACGCCCACGACCACGCGGTTGAGCGTCGTTCTCTCTCGTAACCTCTAGGATGGTTCCGGCGACAAGGGGACGCAGGCGACCGAGGACTCGTGCCAGATCTGCACGCAGCGAGCCTCTGGTCGAGACCCCTCAGCCCCAGGTCCCGCTCAGCGACCAACTCTTGTTGGAGATGTTGGCCACCCAGCGGGCCATGATGGAGGAACTGACGCGATTGCGACAGGCTCCGGCGGCCAGCCGGCGGTCTGGGCCGGCGAAGACGGCGTCTCCGGTGCGACCACCGGTGTCAACATCGCGACCGCCCACGGTCGCTCCGGCGCGGCAGGTTTCCCGTCCGGAACCCCCAGTCGGGAGAGCGGCTGCGCGAGGGGTACCGGAAACCCCGCTCACGAGGTTGCAGAAGCTGGTCACCCAGCGATCTAGCAACCGGGCAACCTCGCGCGCGACCATCCCTTGCCGCCGTAGCCGGAGCATTGATTCTGACGGATCGGAGGCAAGATCTCTAGAGCGGGATCGCGACCCACGCCATCGGCGACGAGGGAAAGAGCCCGCGGTGGAAATATCTTCAGGAGCTCGAGAGGCAACGGCCTCCCACAGACCAACTGACGCGCCGAAGGAATCCGTGGGTGGACAGCAAGGAGCCCACCGAGCAGTTGCCCCCAAGGGTCGCCGCGGGGTGGGGCCGACCTCGCCACAAGGGAGCGTACGAGACCGCCTAGGACCTGCGCAGCCGCCTCTGGGAGTTCTCCCCGGGCGCTGGCGGCGACCTAGTGCGCCAGTAGATTTACTTGAAGACCTTGCCGCCCACGGAGGTAGCTCGCCTTTCACCAGCGAGGTCCACCAAGGGGGTTTTCCGCACCACTGGACCCCCCCGAAATTTGTATTGTTCGACGGATCGCAGGATCCCGTTGACCATCTCTTGGCCTACAGAAAGCTTCTGTTTTTCCGGGACCAAGATCACGTCTTGTGCCGAGCATTCCCGAGCAGTTTGACCGGCTCAGCATTGAACTGGTTCCACAAGTTGCCGCCCGGCACGATCCCCGACTTTCCAACTCTCTCTAGGCTATTCCTGGAGCAGTATCGCTACAATAGGCAGCCCCCGAAGAGAATCGAGTCTCTGTTTACTTTAACCATGGGAGCTCGCTAGATGCTCCGGTGCTTCGCAACGCGATTCCGGAGCGCCTACCTCGCTCTGGAAGATGCGGCGGGCCAAGATCGTACCGTGGTGAGCGCTTTCAGAAGCGCCCTCCCCGAGGGTTGCAAGCTTCATGACGCTCTAGTGATCAAGGACCCTCGCACGATGGTTGAACTATTTGCCCTGGTCCAGCAACACATCAAGCTCGAAGACGCCGTGCTAGACCGGAAGGGAAAGGCAATCGAGCAGTGACCTCCTCCGGCCCCGCGACCGCTGGTCGTTAAGGCCGTAGAGAGAAGGGAGGTGCCCCTGGTGGTGCCTTTGCCTGGACCGCCCGCTGTTCCTACAGAACAGCCCGCTGAAGCCCCCGCGGCTGTCGCTGGAAGGCCGGAGAACTGGCGCCTGCCTCCAGGACCCGGGGAGCGGGACTTCACCGTGCTAACCCACTCGCCAAGACAAATCTTCCATCAGATTCGGAATGAACCTTTCTTCCAGTACCCGCCACCCCTGCAGGTCGGAGAGCCTGGCTCTACCGACAACTCGCGGCGGTGTGCTTTTCATCGAAGCCCTGGGCATCACACTAACAGATGCCGGGCTCTCAAGAACCACCTCGAGGATTTGGTCACCCAGGGCCACTTGAATCAGTTTATTTCGCCTCCAAGGAGGTTCGAGGTGGTACCGGCACGGGCTCCTCGGGAGGGAGATCGCCCGGGGCCCGCTGAACCCGCCCTGCCTCCGCCTCCCCCGGGAGGACCGGCGATCTGCCATACCATTAGCGGGCGGTTGAGCGGCCCGAGATCCGGTAATGAAGCTCGCCGACGAGTCAGGGAGATGAAGCGGGCACAGAAGGTATTTTCCGTCTCGCTAACTCCTACTTTGCTTCAAGCACCAAGGATGGAAGCCCGCGATTTTCTCTGGTTTTCGGAAGATGACATGACTGGGGTCGTTACGCCCCATAATGACCCCCTCGTCATACGCCTGATGATGGCTAACATCGAGGTGAGGTGAGCTCTGGTTGATTCGGGGAGCGCCGTGGACATCCTTTTTCTGTCGACCTACCAGCGAATGGGGTTGAGACTCGCCGACCTGTCTCCCTCGACGAGCTCCCTCAGTGGATTCACCGGCGAGGTCGCCAAAGTGGCAGGGGAGATAACCCTCACTGTGACCGCTGGCCCGGAGGCTCGCCAAGTCCGCTTCGCGGTAGTGGATGGAAGTTCCACATTTAACGCCATCCTTGGGCGGCCTTGGCTAAGGCAAATGAATGCGGTAGCTTCACCCAACCATCAGGCCCTTAAATTCCCGACCGCGAGCGGGGTCGTAGTAATTCGGGGTGATCAGGTAGCCGCTACCCGATGCGAGCAGGATGTCCTTCACCTCATGGACATGGAGGTCGTCGAGGCCAAGAGGCCCGCACCCTCCTAGCAATTACCGCCCGCTACGAGCGAGCTATTGGGGAGCCCGCTGGAGGCCTCCTCGCTTAAGTCCCCTACTCCATCCCCGGGTGGGAGCGGTGTGGACCTTAAGTTGGAGGAGGGAGGTCGCCCGACCACCCCCAAGAGAGGAAGTTTTCCAATTGCCGAACCACTTCAAGAGGTCGACATTGGCGGCAAAGAAGGGCCAAGAGTTGTTAGCCTCGGGACCTCGCTAACCAAGGGCGAGGTCCTGGCCATAACCAACTTGCTCAGGGAATACCGTGACGTATTCACCTGGAGCTTCGCGGACATGCCAGGGATTGACCCGGAGGTCGCCTGTCATCGTCTGCACACCATGAAGGAGTTCCCGCCGGTCAAGCAGAAAGCTCGGCACATACCTGCTGCAAAGTCCGTTGCAGTGGCGGCAGAGATAGACAAGCTGGAGCGAGCCGGCTTCATCCGCGAGGCGCACTTCCCCGAGTGGATCTCCAATATCGTGGCGGTGCCAAAGAAGAGCGGAGCGGTCAGGGTGTGCATCGACTTCTCCGACCTCAACAAGGCATGCCCGAAGGATGGATTTCCTCTTCCGAGAATAGGCGCACTGGTCGACGCAGCTGTCGGGTTCCAGGCCCTGTCCTTCATGGATGGATATTCTGGGTATAACCAGATACCTCTCCACGCCGACGATCAGGAGAAGACCGCCTTTTACTCCGGAGCGGGCTACCAGAAGTTGTACTGCTATCGAGTGATGCCGTTCGGACTTAAGAACGCTGGAGCGACCTACCAAAGGCTAGTCACTCAGATGTTCAAAGATCAGATCGGCAGAAACGTCGAAGTTTATGTAGACGACCTCCTGGTGAAGAGTCGGGAGAGGGAGGGGCATGTTGCCGATCTCCGTGAAACCTTCGAGGTACTGAAAAAGTACCAAATGAGGCTAAACCCGGTGAAGTGCGCATTCGGGGTGACGTCGGGGAAATTCCTCGGGTACCTGGTCACCCACAGGGGGATCGAGGCCGACCCTGGGCAAATCCGAGCACTTGTCGAGATGCCCGTGCCGAGGACCCGGCAGGAAGTCCAGAGACTGAGCGGGCGAATCGCCGCGCTCAATCGGTTCATCTCCAAATCCTCAGACAACTGCCGACCTCTTTTCGAGCTGCTACGAAAAGGAGCAAGCGTTTGTTGGGATGAGAAGTGCGAGCACGCCTTCCAAAAGATCAAGGACTACCTGGCGAGCCCACCGATCTTAGCGGCACCCAAAGAGGGCGCCGAACTCGGCGTGTACCTTGCGGTCACTGAGAATGCGATGAGCGGGGTCCTGGTTATGGAAGAAGCAAAGGTGGAGCGGCCTGTCTACTTTGTAAGCCACACGATGCTTCCCGCCGAGCTCCAGTATCGACCAATCGAGAAGGTCGCATTGGCCTTGGTCCTTACCGCGAGAAAGCTCCACCCCTACTTCTCGGCGCACCCTGTCAGGGTCATCACAGAGCACCCTCTAAAGAGCGCGCTCTCCAGGCCCTCAGTAGCCGGCAGGCTCTACCGTTGGTCCGCCGAGCTCGCCGCCTATGGCTTGGAGTATGTCCCTCGAGTTGCTGTCAAAGGACAGGCGCTCGCCGATTTCTTGGCGGACTTCCCCATAGAAGAACCGGTCCAGTACCGGGAGGATGAGCCAACTGAGGCATACCCTGGGAAGGTGAGGTTCTTGGACAATCAAGGCGAGCTTCCTCCGACTAAGCGTTCAGAGGAGGCAGGCTGGGAATTATTCGTCGATGGATCCTCCAACACTTTGGGGGCTGGGATCAGGGTCGCACTGATCGCCCAGTCGGTACTTCTGGAGAAGTCAGTCCGACTGGATTTCGCCGCTACCAACAATGAGGCGGAATATGAGGCGCTGCTGGCCGGCCTGGAGCTCGCTAAAGAGGTAGGCGCCAAACGCCTGAAGGTCTTTAGCGATTCCCAGCTAATTGTTTGCCAAGTCAATGGGGAGTACGCCTCTCGGGACGCACGAATGGCGGGCTATGTGGATCTGGTGAAGCACAAGGCCGCGGAGTTCGAAAAGATCTCCTTCGAGCAAATTCCGCGAGCCGATAATAGGCGAGCTGATGCTTTGGCAAACGCCGCCTCTTTGCTGGGAACATCAGAGGCTCGCCAGATTCTCATCGAAGTCCAAAATCAGTCTCGGCTCCAACTGATGGAGCCCGCTGTTAACCAAGTCTCCGCCAACGTACCACTCAGCGGGTGGACCGCCCCCATTTTTCGCTTTCTCCAGAAGGGCGAGCTACCAGAGGATAGAGAGGAAGCCCGGCGAGTGGAGAAATGCGCTGGGCACTATCTCATTCGTTGGGATCGCCTTTTTCGAAGGTCCTTTGGCGGGCCAAGTCTCCGTTGCGTCGAGAGCCCGGAAACCGAAGAAGTTCTAAAGTGCATTCACTCCGACGAGCTGGGAAACCACGCTGGTGGGCGGTCTCTGGCTGCGAAAGTACGAAGGCAAGGATACTGGTGGCCTACTCTGGAGCAAGACGCTTTGAAGGTCGCCCAGAGGTGCATCCAGTGCCAGAAGCACGCCACCACGAACCATATGCCCGCAGAGGAACTGCATCCTCTAGCGAGCCCCTGGCCTTTCCAGCAATGGGGGTTGGACATTGTGGGACCTTTCCCTGTGTCAGCCCGGCAAAAGAAATTCATTCTAGTAGCTACGGACTACTTCACCAAATGGGTGGAAGCGGTCCCGCTAGCTAAGATAGGCGAGAAGCAGGTAAGAGACTTCCTTTGGAAGAATATCTTCTGCCGCTTTGGGCTGCCACGAGTGCTGATCACCGACAATGGTCGCCAGTTCGACAATCGCTTGATCAGAAGCTTTTGTGTTGAATATGGGGTCGACCTAAGGTTCTCATCCCCGAGGTACCCTCAAAGCAACGGGCAGGCCGAAGCGACGAATCGCGTGATCTTGGACAACCTCAAGAAGAGGCTGGAAGGGAGAAAAGGATTGTGGGAGCAGGAGCTTGATGGAGTCTTGTGGGCCTATCGCACTACTCCACATCGCTCAACTAACGAATCCCCTTTCAGTCTCACTTTTGGTTGCGAAGCCATGCTACCCATAGAGGCCGAGCTGCCCACTGAAAGAAGGCTTGCGTCGGCAGAGGTCGACAACGACAAGCTACTCGTCGACTCCCTTGATCAGCTCGAAGAAAGACGAGAGCGCGCCAATCTACACCTCGCCACTCCCCCGCGACAACGAACGGATACTCCTTCCAGTACCGATCCTTGTTCTCGACCGCGGAGAAGGGCAGCACCTCGCCGGGGCGGCCTGAGAGGTAGAAGTGGCCGCAGTCCACCCCGCTGAAGACGGTCCCTGGCTTGAGGAGCCATTTCTTCAGAAGGTAGGCGAGGGGGATCCTCACGTTGAGGGCTTCCTCAATACGAGAAAGCCCGTTAAGGATCCCCCATGAATTTCCTGGAAGCTGGGTGGGGCATAAGCCCGCCAGCTCCAGTAGCTCGCTGGCGAGGTGGTTCAGGGGCAGCCGGAGCCCTGACCAGACCTGCCCCACGGAGACCGCCGTGCCGGAAAGCGGCCTCCCCGAGCGTGGGAGGGGCAGAATGGCGAGCTCACGGGGAATGCCCGCGGCGGTCCGTAGACTGTCGGGGACGGGCGCGCCCCCGATGTCGTTGAACCAGACAACGGCGGGCACCTTAGGGGGAGCCTCGCCCTCGGTGCCGGGAGCACGCACCGAGATGGGAGCGACATTGAGAGGCTCCTCCTGAGAGGTCGCAGCAGCAGTAGCAGCGGCTGAAGAAGAAGTGGCAGCAGAGGAAGCCATTGAGAGCGAGAGGGCTCTAGCGAGCTGCGAGCTGCGATTTGAAAGCAGAAGGAGAAAGGGAGAGCTGTTTTTCACGCAGCGGTAAAAACACACCCCCCATCCCCTATTTATAGGCAAGTGAGAGACAGGTGAAGCGGGCCGCAGTTAATGCCCGAGCGCGCCCAACGAGGCGACACGCCGACGGTTGAAGCGACAGCTCGCCGTTCTCCAATTAGGCAGTGCCACGTGGGCCACGCGCGGAAAAAGCTGCGCCGGCGCCGACACTGTCATTACTGACAAAAGAAGAGCGAATGAGGAGGAGACACGTGTCTCACGCCGATCGGGATCTAATGATGAGATTCGCCGTATCAGCGTTGAGCCTCGCGCCGCATTTAAGGTGAAGCGATCGTTGGAGATTTGGTGCGATACCCAAGTCACAAGATCGCTCGCGGCAGGTTCCCGCAGTTCGCTCGAGGCAGACCCTGACCGCATGTGACAAGCCCGCATCGGAAGGAGATCGCTCGTGGCCCGAGGCAGATCCTGGCCGCATGTGACATGCTTGCATCGGAAGGAGATCGCTCGGGGCTGATGCTCGTGGCCCGCCCAGCGTTTGAGAAGTACTGGCAGTCAAATCTCTCGGTGCAGACTGCCCGCGGCAGGCGCCCAAGCTCGCCCGAAGCAGACCCTGACCGCATGTGAGGAGCTCGCATCGGAAGGAGATCGCTCGGGGCTGATGCTCGTGGCCCGCCCAGTGTTTGAAAAGTACTGAGAGTCAAAACTCTCGACGCAGATCGCTCGCGGCAGGTGCCCGCAGCTCGCCCGAGGCAGACCCTGGCCGCATGTGACAAGCTCGCATCGGAAGGAGATCGCTCGTGGCTGATGCTCCCGGCCCACCCAGCGTTTGAGAAATACTGGCAGTCAAAACTCTCGACGCAGACCGCCCGCGGCAGGTGCCCAAGCTCGCCCGAAGTAGACCCTGACCGCATGTGAGGAGCTCGCATCGGAAGGAGATCGCTCGTGGCTGATGCTCGGGGTCCGCCCGGCGTTGGTGAAATACTGGCAGTCAAAGTTCTCGGCGCAGCCCGCCATCGCTACTATCTCCGCCCGAAACTGTTGCAGCAGACATTGATATCAGGCACATTACCAGGGTTAGGAGCTCGCTAAGACTCCTGAGCAAGCGTCGAGTTTCCTCGATCACTCCCTCAGGAGGGGGTAATGTTGGGGGTAGCTGAAATCTGCCCTGGAGTTCGCACCCCCCCCCCCCCCCCCCCCCCGTGCTCACCAAATCACCTTGACAGGGAGCGAGATCCACATTAGGCTGAAAGGACCTAGGCCAAGAGCACTCTTAGGAGCTCGCCTAAGCTCGATGGAGCTCGCCTGAGATCGCCCAGGAGCTCGCCAAGCTCACCCAGGAGCTCGCCCCGGAGCTCATCAAGCTCACCCAGGAGCTCGCCTAAAATCGCTCAGGAGCTCGCCCCGGAGCTCGCCAAGCTCGCTCAGGAGCTCGCTCCGGAGCTCGCAAAGCTCACCCAGGAGCTCGCCTAAGCTCGCTCAGGAGCTCGCCCCGGAGTTCGCCAAGCCCGCGCGAGAACTCGCTGGCAGTGATAGCGGGAGTTAGACCGTCATGCATAACGAAGAGACCGGCATCGCGAACGCCCCTAGCTCGCGCAGGAGCTCGCCTCTAGCTCACTCAGGAGCTCGCCCAAGCTCGCCAGAATTCCCCAGTTTATCAAAGAGGTTGCTCCCGCGAGGTCCGACTCTTGATAGATGTGGAAGAGAAGGCGGAGCAATGGAGGGCGAGCTCACCTTAGCTCCCCATCGGAGGTCGCCCATAATGTATGAGAGGGTGCCAGGTGTCAAAACCCCACGGAAGCTACGTGGACAAACTTGGTCCACGGAAGCTCGCTCGAATCAGTTCGAGACCTCCCAGACTTGAACATTCCAGAATGGCCACCTGGCCACGACAAGAAAGATTCCCTCCCCCACTCAAACCGCCTGGCAGGCTTGACGACAGAATGTCAGGGCGCGAGTACCAAGGACTGTCAGACCCACGCGAGCCAGAACGTGGGGGGTCTAGAAGGCGCCGGAAGAATCTCCACGTGTCGGGTCACGGTAGGCCGCCGATTGCTATAAATGCTCACCCCCAGGCTCCATAGTACAGGTTGGAATTCCTTTTACCTACCACTTTGGTATACCGCAGCTCGCCGTTGTGCCACCGTGACTGACTTGAGCGTCGGAGGGTCTGCGCTCCTAAGGGAGCCAGCCGTTCTCACGTTCTCTTTTCTTTGTCTTGCAGGCAGCCCGCACGGACCAGCGAAAAATCCCCCGAACAATGGATATATGAATTAATTAGAATGGATCGTGCGAATGAATTAGAAAGGATCATACGAATGAATTAGAATGGATATATTCGTGCGAATGAATTAGAATAGATCGTACGAATAAATTAGACTGGATCGTATGAATAAATTAGAATGGATACATTCATGCAAATGAATTAGAATGGATCGAATGAATGAATTAGAATGGATCATACGAATGAATTAGAATGGATCATACGAATGAATTAGAATTGATCATATGAATGAATTAGAATGGTTACATTCGTGCGAATGAATTAGAATGGACCGTACGAATAGATTAGAATGGATGGTACGAATGGATTAGAACGCATTGTACGAATGAATTAGAACAGATACATTTGTGCGAATGAATTAGATTGCATCGTACGAATGAATTTGAATGGATTGCACGAATGAATTAGAATGGATCGTACGAATGAATTAGAATGGATCATGCGAATGAATTAGAATAGATCGTACGAATGAATTAGAATGGATCGTGCGAACGAATTAGAATGGATCGTATGAACAAATTAGAATGGATCGTACGAATGAATTAGAATGGATACATTCGAGCGAATGAATTAGAATCGATCGTACGAATGAATTAGAATGGATCGTACGAATGCATTAGAATGGATCGTACGATTGAATTAGAATGGATACATTTGAGCGAATGAATTAGAATATATCGTGCGATGAATTAGAAATGATCATACAAATGAATTAGAATGGATTCTAATCCATTCGTACGATCCATTCTAACCTATTCTAATTCATTCGCACAAATGTATCCATTCTAATTCATTCTAACAAATGTAACCTTTCTAATTCATTTGTATGATCCATTCAAATTCATTCGTACGAATGAATAGAATGGATCATCCGATCCATTCTAATTCATTCGCACAATCCATTCTAATTAGAATGGATCGCTCGAATGTATCCATTCTAATTCATTCGTACGATCTATTCTAATTCATTCGCATGATCCATTCTAATTCATTCGTACGATCCATTCTAATTCATTTATTCGATCCATTCAAATTCATTCGTACGATGCAATCTAATTCATTCGCACAAATGTATCTATTCTAATTCATTCGTACAATGCGTTCTAATCCATTCGTACGATCTATTCTAATCCATTCGTACGATCCATTCTAATTCATTCGTATGATCCATTCTAATTCATTTGTATGATCCATTCTAATTCATTTGCATGAATGTATCCATTCTAATTTATTCGTACGATCCAGTCTAATTCATTTGTACGATCCATTCTAATTCATTCGCACGAATATATCCATTCTAATTCATTCGTACGATCCTTTCTAATTCATTCGCACGATCCATTTTAATTCTTTCATATGATCCATTCTAATTCATTCGCACGAATGTATCTTTTCTAGTTCATTCGTACGCTCCATTCTAATTCATTCGTACGCTCCATTCTTATTCATCGCACAAATGTATCCATTCAAATTTATTCGTACGATCCATACAAATTCAATTGTACGATCCATTCTTATTCATTCGCACAAATGTATCCATTTTAATTCATTCGTACGATCCATTCTAATTTATTCATATGATCCATTCTAATTCATTCGCACGATCCATTGTAATTCATTCGTACGATCCATTCTAATTCATTCACATGAATATATCTATTCTAATTCATTCGTATGATCCATTCTAATTTATTCGCACGATCTATTCTAATTCATTCGTACAATCCATTCTAATTCATTCGTACGATCCATTCTAATTCATTCGCACGAATGTATCCATTCTAATGCATTCGTACGATTCATTCTAATTCATTCGCACGATCCATTCTAATTCATTCGTACGATCCATTCTTATTCATTCATACGATCCATTCTAATTCATTTGTACGAATAAATTAGAATGGATCGTACGAATAGATTAGAATGGATCGTGCGAATGAATTAGAATGGATCGTACGAACGAATTAGAATAGATCGTACGAACGAATTAGAATGGATCGTATGAACGAGTTAGAATGGATAGTACGAATGAATTAGAATGGATACATTCGAGCGAATGAATTAGAATGGATCATAGGAATGAATTAGAATGGATCATACGAATGGATTAGAACGCATTGTACGAATGAATTAGAATGGATCGTACAAATGAACTAGAATGTATACATTCGTGCGAATGAATTAGAATGGATCGTACGAATGAATTAGAATGGATCGTGCGAATGAATTAGAATGGATAGTGCGAATGAATTTGAATGGATCGTACGAACGAATTAGAATGAATCGAACAATCCATTCTAATTCATTCGTCCGATCCATTATAATTCATTCGCACGAATGTATCCATTCTAATTCATTCGTACAATCCATTCTAATTCATTCGCACGATCCATTCTAATTCATTCGTATGATCCATTCTAATTCATTCCTACGATTTATTCTAATTCATTCGCTCGAATGTATCCATTCTAATTCATTCGTTCGATCCATTCTAATTCATTCGTACGATCCATTCAAATTCATTCGCATGATCTATTCTAATTCATTCGTACGATCAATTCTAATTCATTCTCACGAATGTAACCTTTCTAATTCATTTTTATGATCCATTCTAATTCATTCGTACGATCCATTCTAATCCATTCGTACGATCCATTCTAATTCATTCATACGATCTATTCTAATTCATTCTCACAAATGTAACCTTTCTAATTCATTTGTACGATCCATTCTAATTCATTCGTATGATCCATTTTAATTTCATTCACATGATCCATTCTAATTCATTCGTATGATACATTCGTGCGAATGAATTAGAATGGATCGTACGAATGAATTAGAATGGATCGTACGAATGAATTAGAATAGATCGTGCGAATAAATTAGAATGGATGATACGAATGAATTATAATAGGTATATTCATGCGAATGAATTAGAATGGATCGTACGAATGAATTAGAATGGATCGTGCGAATGAATTAGAATGGATCGTATGAATAAATTAGAATGGATCGTACGAATGAATTAAAATGGATATATTTGTGGGAATGAATTAGAATGGATCATACGATTGAATTTGAATGGATCGTACGAATAAATTAGAATGGATACATTTGTGCGATGAATAAGAATGGAGCGTACGAATGAATTAGAATGGAGCGTACGAATGAACTAGAATGGATACATTCGTACGAATGAATTAGAATGGATCATATGAATGAATTAGAATGGATCGTGCGAATGAATTAGAAAGGATCATACGAATGAATTAGAATGGATATATTCGTGCGAATGAATTAGAATGGATCGTACGAATAAATTAGACTGGATCGTACGAATAAATTAGAATGGATACATTCATGCAAATGAATTAGAATGGATCGAATGAATGAATTAGAATGGATCATACGAATGAATTAGAATGGATCATACGAATGAATTAGAATTGATTATATGAATGAATTAGAATGGTTACATTCGTGCGAATGAATTAGAATGGACCGTACGAATGGATTAGAATGGATGGTACGAATGGATTAGAACGCATTGTACGAATGAATTAGAACAGATACATTTGTGCGAATGAATTAGATTGCATCGTACGAATGAATTTGAATGGATTGTACGAATAAATTAGAATGGATCGTACGAATGAATTAGAATGGATCATGCGAATGAATTAGAATAGATTGTACGAATGAATTAGAATGGATCGTGTGAACGAATTAGAATGGATCGTATGAACAAATTAGAATGGATCGTACGAATGAATTAGAATGGATACATTCGAGCGAATGAATTAGAATGGATCGTACGAATGAATTAGAATGGATCGTACGAATGCATTAGAATGGATCGTACGATTGAATTAGAATGGATACATTCGAGCGAATGAATTAGAATATATCATGCGATGAATTAGAAATGATCATACAAATGAATTAGAATGGATTCTAATCCATTCGTACGATCCATTCTAATCTATTCTAATTCATTCGCACAAATGTATCCATTCTAATTCATTCTCACAAATGTAACCTTTCTAATTCATTTGTATGATCCATTCAAATTCATTCGTACGAATGAATAGAATGGATCATCCGATCCATTCTAATTCATTCGCACAATCCATTCTAATTAGAATGGATCGCTCGAATGTATCCATTCTAATTCATTCGTACGATCTATTCTAATTCATTCGCATGATCCATTCTAATTCATTCGTACGATCCATTCTAATTCATTTATCCGATCCATTCAAATTCATTCGTACGATGCAATCTAATTCATTCGCACAAATGTATCTATTCTAATTCATTCGTACAATGCGTTCTAATCCATTCGTACGATCCATTCTAATCCATTCGTACGATCCATTCTAATTCATTCGTATGATCCATTCTAATTCATTTGTACGATCCATTCTAATTCATTTGCATGAATGTATCCATTCTAATTTATTCGTACGATCCAGTCTAATTCATTTGTACGATCCATTCTAATTCATTCGCACGAATATATCCATTCTAATTCATTCGTACGATCCTTTCTAATTCATTCGCACGATCCATTTTAATTCTTTCATATGATCCATTCTAATTCATTCGCACGAATGTATCCATTCTAGTTCATTCGTACGCTCCATTCTACTTCATTCGTACGCTCCATTCTTATTCATCGTACAAATGTATCCATTCAAATTTATTCGTACGATCCATACAAATTCAATTGTACGATCCATTCTAATTCATTCGCACAAATGTATCCATTTTAATTCATTCGTACGATCCATTCTAATTTATTCATACGATCCATTCTAATTCATTCGCACGATCCATTGTAACTCATTCGTACGATCCATTCTAATTCATTCGCATGAATATATCTATTCTAATTCATTCGTATGATCTATTCTAATTTATTCGCACGATCTATTCTAATTCATTCGTACGATCCATTCTAGTTCATTCGTACGATCCATTCCAATTCATTCGCACGAATGTATCATACGAATGAATTAGAATGGATCATGTGAATGAATTAAAATTGATCGTACAAATGAATTAGATTGGATCGTGCGAATGAATTAGAATGGATCGTACGAATGAATTAGAATGGATCGTACAAACGAATTAGAATGGATCGTACGAACGAATTAGAATGGATCGTACGAACGAATTAGAATGGATCGTATGAATGAATTAGAATGGATACATTCGAGCGAATGAATTAGAATGGATCGTACGAATGAATTAGAATGGATCATAGGAATGAATTAGAATGGATCGTGCAAATGAATTAGAATGGATACATTCGTGCAATGAATTAGTATGGATCGTAGGAATGAATTAGAATGGATCATACGAATGAATTAGAATGATTACATTCGTGAGAATGAATTAGAATGGATCGTACGAATGGATTAGAATGGATCGTACGAATGGATTAGAATGGATCGTATGAATGAATTAGAATGGATCGTACAAATGAATTAGAAAGGTTACAATTGTTAGAATGAATTAGAATGGATCGTACGAATGAATTAGAATGGATCGTACGAATGGATTAGAATGGATCGTACGAATGGATTAGAATGGATCGTACGAATGAATTAGAATGGATCATACAAATGAATTAGAAAGGTTACATTCGTGAGAATGAATTAGAATGGATCGTACGAATGAATTAGAATGGATCATGCGAATGAATTTGAATGGATCGTACGAATAAATAAGAATGGATCGTACGAATGAATTAGAATGGATCGTACGAATGTATCCATTCTAATTCATTCGTACGATCCATTCTAATTCGTTCATAGGATCCATTCTAATTCATTCGTACGATCCATTCTAATTCGTTCGTACGATCCATTCTAATTCATTCGCACGATCCATTCTAATTCATTCGCACGATCCATTCTAATTTATTCATATGATCCATTCTAATTCATTCGCACGAATGTATCCATTCTAGTTCATTCGTACGCTCAATTCTAATTCATTCGTACGCTCCATTCTTATTCATCGCACAAATGTATCCATTCTAATTCATTAGTACGATCCATTCTAATTCATTCGTACGATCGATTCTAACCATTCTAATTCATTCATATGATCCATTCTAATTCTTTAGTACGATCCATTCTAATTCATTCGAACGAACTATTCTAATTCATTTGTACAATCCATTCTAATTCATTCGTACGATCCATTCTAATTCATTCGCACTATCCATTCTAATTCATTCGTACGATCCAATCTAATTCATTCGTACGATCCATTCTAATTCATTCGTACAAATGTATCCATTCTAATTCACTCGTACGATCCATTCTAATTCATTCATACGATCTATTCTAATTCATTCGCACGAATGTATCCATTCTAATTCATTCGCACAATCCAATCTAATTCAAATGTACGATCTATTCTAATTCATTCACATGATGTATTCTAATTCATTCGTATGATCCATTCTAATTCATTCGTATGATTCATTCTAATTCATTCGTACGATCCATTCTAATTCATTCGCACAAATGTATCCATTCTAATTCATTCGTACGATCCATTCTAATTCATTCATACGATCTATTCTAATTCATTCGCACGAATGTAACCGTTCTAATTCATTCATATGATCCATTCTAATTCATTCGTACAATCCATTCTAATTCATTCGCATGATCCATTCTAATTCATTCGTACGATCCATTCTAATACATTTGCATGAATGTATCCATTCTAATTTATTCGTACGATCCAGTCTAATTTATTCGTACGTTCCATTCTAATTCATTCGCACGAATATATCCATTCTAATTCATTCGTACGATCCTTTCTAATTCATTCGCATGATCCATTCTAATTCTTTCATATGATCCATTCTAATTCATTTGCACGAATGTATCCATTCTAGTTCATTCGTACGCTCCATTCTAATTCATTCGTATGCTCCATTCTTATTCATCGCACAAATGTATCCATTCTAATTTATTCGTACGATCCATTCAAATTCAATAGTATAATCCATTCTAATTCATTCGCACGATCAATTCTAATTCATTCGTCCGATCCATTCTAATTCATTCGCACGAATGTATCCATTCTAATTCATTCGTAGAATCCATTCTAATTCATTCGCATGATCCATTCTAACTCATTCGGTGGATCCATTCTAATTCATTCGTATGATCCATTCTAATTCATTCGCATGATCCATTCTAATTTATTCATACGATCCATTCTAATTCATTCGTACGATCTATTCTAATTCATTCGCATGATCCATTCTAATTCATTCGTACGATCCATTCTAATTCATTCGTACAATCCATTCAAATTCATTCGTACGATGCAATCTAATTCATTCGCACAAATGTATCTATTCAAATTTATTCGTACGATCCATTCTAATTCGTTCATACGATCAATTCTAATTCGTTTGTACCATCCATTCTAACTCGTTCGTACGATCCATTCTAATTCATTCGCACGATCCATTCTAATTCATTTGTACGATCCATTTTAATTCATTCGTACAAATGAATTAGAATGAATCATATAAATGAATAAGAATGGATCGTACGAATGAATTAGAATGGATACATTTGTGCGAATGAATTAGAATGGATCGTACGAATGAATTAGAATGGTTACATTCGTGCGAATAAAATAGAATGGATCGTACGAATGGATTAGAATGGATCGTACGAATGGATTAGAATAGATCGTACGAATGAATTAGAATAGATCGTACAAATGAATTAGAAAGGTTACATTTGTGAGAATGGATTAGAATGGATCATACGAATGGATTAGAATGGATCGTACGAATGGATTAGAACGGATCGTACGAATGGATTAGAATCGATCGTACGAATGAATTTGAATGGATCATACAAATGAATTAGAAGGGTTACATTGGTGAGAATGAATTAGAATGGATCGTGCGAATGAATTAGAATGGATCGTATGAACGAATTAGTATGGATCGTACGAACGAATTAGAATGGATCGTATGAACGAGTTAGAATGGATCGTACGAATAAATTAGAATAGATACATTTGTGCGAATGAATTAGATTGCATCGTACGAATGAATTTGAATGGATTGTACGAATGAATTAGAATGGATCGTGCGAACAAATTAGAATGGATCGTATGAACGAATTAGAATGGATCGTACGAATGAATTAGAATGGATACATTCGAGCTAATGAATTAGAATGGATCGTACGATGCAATCTAATTCATTTGTATGATCCATTCTAATTCATTCGTACGATCCATTCTAATTCATTCTCATAAATGTAACCTTTCTAATTCATTTGTACGATCCATTCTAATTCATTCGTACGATCCATTCTAATCCATTCGTACGATCCATTCTAATTCTTTCGTATGATCCATTCTAATTCATTCCCACGAATGTAACCATTCTAATTCATTCGTACGATCCATTCTAATTCATTCCTACGATCCATTCTAATTCATTCGTACGAATGTATCCGTTCTAATTCATTTGCACGATCCATTCTAATTCATTCCTATGATCCATTCTAATTTATTCATACGATCCATTCTAATTCATTCGCTCGAATGTATCCATTCTAATTCATTTGTACGATCCATTCTAATTCGTTCATACGATCCATTCTAATTCGTTCGTACGATCCATTCTAATTCATTCATATGATCATACGAATGAATTAGAATGGATATTACGAATGAATTAGAATGGATCATGCGAATGAATTTGAATGTATCGTACGAATGAATTAGAATGGATCGAACGAATGAATTAGAATGGATACATTCGAGCGAATGAATTAGAATAGATCGTAGGAATGAATTAGAATGGATCATACGAATGAATTAGAATGGATCGTGCGAATGAATTAGAATGGATCGTACGAATGAATTAGAATGGATCGTACGAACGAATTAGAATGGATCATACGAACGAATTAGAATGGATCATATGAACGAATTAGAATGGATCGTACGAATGAATTAGAATGGATACATTCGAGCGAATGAATTAGAATGGATCGTACGAATGAATTAGAATGGATCGTACGAATGGATCGTACGAATGGATAAGAACGCATTGTAAGAATAAATTAGAATAGATACATTTGTGCGAATGAATTAGATTGCATCGTACGAATGAATTTGAATGGATTGTACGAATGGATTATAATGGATCATACGAATGAATTAGAATGGATCATGCGAATGAATTAGAATCGATAGAACGAATGAATTAGAATGAATCGTGCGAACGAATTAGAATGGATCGTATGAACAAATTAGAATGGATCATACGAATGAATTAGAATGGATACATTCGAGCGAATGAGTTAGAATGGATCGTATGATGCAATCTAATTCATTCGCACGATCCATTCTAATTCATTCTCACGAATGTAACCTTTCTAATTCATTTGTATGATCCGTTCTAATTCATTCGTACGATCCATTCTAATCCATTCATACAATCTATTCTAATCCATTCGTATGATCCATTCTAATCCATTCGTACGATGCATTCTAATTCATTCGTACAATCCATTCTAATTCATTCTCACAAATGCAACCATTCTAATTTATATTTACGATCCATTCTAATTCATTCGTACGATCCATTCTAATCCATTCGTACGATCCATTCTAATCCATTCGTACGATCCATTCTAATTCATTCGCACGAATGTAACCATTCTAATTCATTCTTACGATCCATTCTAATTCATTCCTACGATCCATTCTAATTCATTCGCATGAATGTATCCATTCTAATTCATTTGCACGATCCATTCTAATTCATTCCTATGATCCATTCTAATTCATTTGTACGATCCATTCTAATTCATTCGCTCGAATGTATCCATTCTAATTCATTCGTACGATCCATTCTAATTCGTTCATACGATCCATTCTAATTCGTTCGTACGATCCATTCTAATTCATTCGTACAATCCATTCTAATCCATTCGTACGATCCTTTCTAATTCATTCGTACAAATGAATTAGAATGGATCGTATGAATGAATAAGAATGGATCGTACGAATGAATTAGAATGGATCGTGCGAATTAATTAGAATGAATCGTACGAATGAATTAGAATGGATACATTCGAGCGAATGAATTAGAATGGATCGTATGAATGAATTAGAATGGATTATAAGAATGAATTAGAATGGATCGTGCAAATGAATTAGAATGGATACATTCGTGCGAATGAATTAGAATGGATCGTAGGAATGAATTAGAATGGATCGTACGAATGAATTAGAATGGTTACATTCGTGCGAATGAATTAGAATGGATCGTACGAATGAATTAGAATGGATCGTGTGAACGAATTAGAATTGATCATACGAATAAATTAGAATGGATCGTACGATCCATTCTAATTCATTCGCACGATCCATTCTAATTCATTCGTATGATCCATTCTAATTCATTCGCACGAATGTAACCATTCTAATTCATTCGTACGATTCATTCTAATTCATTCCTACGATCCATTCTAATTCATTCGCACGAATGTATCCATTCTAATTCATTTGCACAATCCATTCTAATTCATTCCTATGATCCATTCTAATTCATTCGTACGATCCGTTCTAATTCATTCGCTCGAATGTATCCATTCTAATTCATTCGTACTATCCATTCTAATTCGTTCGTACGATCCATTCTAATTCGTTCGTACGATCCATTCTAATTCGTTCGTACGATCCGTTCTAATTCATTCGCACGATCTATTCTAATTCATTCGTACGATCCATTCTAATCCATTCGTATGATAAATTCTAATTCATTCGCACGATCCATTCTAATCCATTCGTACGATCCATTCTAATTCAATTCGTGCAATTCATTCAAATTCATTCGCACAAATGTATCCCTTCTAATTCATTCGTATGATCCATTCTAATTCATTCCCACGAATATATTCTAATGCATTCGTACGATCCATTCTAATTCATTCGCACGATCCATTCTAATTCATTCGTATGATCAATTCTAATTCATTCGCACAATCCAATCTAATTCATTCCTACGATCTAATTTATTCGTACGATCCAATATAATTCATTCGTACGATCGATTCTAATTCATTCGCACGATCCATTCTTATTCATTTGCATGAATATATGCATTCTAATTTATTCGTATGATCCAGTCTAATTCATTCGTACGATCCATTCTAATTCATTCGCACGAATATATCCATTCTAATTCATTCGTACGATCATTTCTAATTCATTCGCACGATCCATTCTTATTCTTTCATATGATCCATTCTAATCCATTCGCACGAATGTATCCATTCTATTTCATTCGTACGCTCCATTCTAATTCATTCGTATGCTCCATTCTTATTCATCGCACAAATGTATCCATTCTAATTTATTCGTACGATCTATTCAAATTCAATCATATGATCCATTCTAATTCATTCACACGATCAATTCTAATTCATTCGTCCGATCAATTCTAATTCATTCGCACGAATGTATCCATTCTAATTCATTCGTACGATCCATTCTAATTCATTCGCATGATCCATTCTAACTCATTCGGTGGATCCATTCTAATTCATTCGTACGATACATTCTAATTCATTCGCACGATCCATTCTAATTTATTCGTACGATCCATTCTAATTCATTCGTACGATCTATTCTAATTCATTCGCATGATCCATTCTAATTCATTCGTACGATCCATTCTAATTCATTCGTACAATCCATTCAAATTCATTCGTACAATGCGTTCTAATCCATTCGTACAATGCGTTCTAATCCATTCGTACAATCAATTCTAATTCATTCGTATGATCAATCCTAATTCATTCGCACGATCCATTCAAATTCATTCGTACGATCCATTCTAATTCATTCGCACGAATGTAACAATTCTAATTCATTCATACGATCCATTCTAATTCATTCGTACAATCCATTCTAATTCATTCGCACGATCCATTCTAATTCATTCGCACAAATGTATCCATTCTAATTCATTTGCACGATCCATTCTAATTCATTCGTATGATCCATTCTAATTCATTCGTACGATCCATTCTAATTCATTCACTCGAATGTATCCATTCTAATTCATTCGTACGATCCATTCTAATTCATTCGTATGATCCATTCTAATTCATTCGGTGGATCCATTCTAATTCATTTGTACGATCCATTCTAATTCATTCGCACGATCCATTTTGATTTATTCATACGATCCATTCAAATTCATTCATACGATCTATTCTAATTCATTCGCATGATCCATTCTAATTCATTCGTACGATCCATTCTAATTCATTCGTACAATCCATTCATATTCATTCATACGATGCAATCTAATTCATTCGCACAAATGTATCTATTCTAATTCAGTCATACAATGCGTTCTAATCCATTCGAACGATCCATTCTAATTCATTCGTACAATCCCTTCTAATTCATTTGCACGATCCTTTCTAATTCATTCGCACAAATGTATCCCTTCTAATTCATTCGTACGATCCATTCTTATTCATTCATACGATCCATTCTAATTCATTTGCACGATCCATTCTAATTCATTCCTATGATCCATTCTAATTAATTCGAACGAACCATTCTAATTCATTCGCTCGAATGTGTCCATTCTAATTCATTCGTATGATCCATTCTAATTCATTCGTACGATCCATTCTAATTCATTCTCACGAATGTAACCTTTCTAATTCATTTGTATGATCCATTCTAATTCATTCGTACGAATGAATTTGAATGGATCGTACGAATGAATTAGAATAGATCGTACGAATGAATTAGAACGGATCGTACGACTAAATTAGAATGGATCGTGCGAATGAATTAGAATGGATCGTGCGAATGAATTAGAATAGATACATTCGAGTGAATGAATTAGAATAGATCGTAGGAATGAATTAGAATGGATCATAGGAATGAATAAGAATGGATCGTGCAAATGAATTAGAATGGATACATTCGTGCGAATGAATTAGAATGGATCGTGCGAATGAATTAGAATGGATCGTGCGAATGAATTAGAATGGATTGTACGAATGAATTAGAATAGATACATTCGAGCGAATGAATTAGAATAGATCGTAGGAATGAATTAGAATGGATCATAGGAATGAATAAGAATGGATCGTGCAAATGAATTAGAATGGATATATTCGAGCGATTGAATTAGAATGGATCGTACGAATGAATTAGAATGGATCATACGAGTGAATTAGAATGGATCATGCAAATGAATTAGAGTGGATCGTACAAATGAATTAGAAAGGATCATACGAATGAATTAGAATCGATCGTGCGAATGAATTAGAATGGATACATTCGTACAAATGAATTAGAATGGATCATGCGAATGAATTAGAAAGGATCGTACGAATGAATTAGAATGGATATATTCGTGCGAATGAATTAGATTGCATCGTATGAATAAATTTGAATGGATTGTTCGAATGAATTAGAATGGATCGTACGAATGAATTAGAATGGATGATATAACTGAATTAGAATGGATCATACGAATGGATTAGAATGGATCGTACGTATGCATTAGAATAGATCATACGAATGAATTAGAATGGATCGTACGAATGAATTAGAATGGATCATGCGAATGAATTTGAATGCACCGTACGAATGAATTAGAATGGATCGAACGAATGAATTAGAATGGATCGTACGAATGAATTAGAATGGATTCATTCGAGCGAATGAATTAGAATGGATCGTACGAATGAATTAGAATGGATCATAGGAATGAATTAGAATGGATCGTGCGAATGAATTAGAATGGATCGTACGAACGAATTAGAATGGATTGTACGAACGAATTAGAATGGATCATATGAATGAATTAGAATGGATCGTACGAATGGATTAGAATGGATCGTACGAAAGAATCATGCGAATGAATTAGAATGGATCGTACAAATGAATTAGAATGGATCGTACGAATGAATTAGAATCGATACGTTCGTGCGAATGAATTAGAATGGATTATGCGAATGAATTAGAACGGATTGTGCGAATGAATTAGAATAGATCGTGCGAATGAATTAGAATGGATCGTATCAATGAATAAGAATGGATCGTATGAATGAATCAGAATGGATACATTCGAGCGAATGAATTAGAATGGATTAGAATGGTTCGTACGAATGAATTAGAATGGATCGTACGAATGAATTAGAATGGATCATACAAATGAATTAGAATGGATCGTACGAATGAATTAGAATGGATCGTACGAATGTATTAGAACGCATTGTACGAATGAATTAGAATGGATTGTACGAATGGATTAGAATGGATCGTACGAATGAATTAGAATGGATCCATTCTAATTCATTCACACGATCCATTCTAATTCATTCGCTCGAATGTATCCATTCTAATTCATTCGTACGATCCATTCTAATGCATTCGTACGATCCATTCTAATTCATTCGTACGATCCATTCTAATTCATTCGTATGATCTATTCTAATTCATTCGCACGAATGTAACCATTCTAATTCATTCGTACGATTCATTCTAATTCATTCGTATGAGCTATTCTAATTCATTCGTACGATCCATTCTAATTCATTCCTACGATCCATTCTAATCCATTCGTACGATCCATTTTAATTCATTCGTATGATCCATTCTAATTCATTCTCACAAATATAACCATTCTAATTTATTTGTACGATCCATTCTAATTTATTCGTACGATCCATTCTAATCCATTCGTACGATCCATTCTAATTCATTCCTACGATCCATTCTAATTCATTCGTATGAATGTATCCATTCTAATTTATTCGTACGATCCAGTCTAATTCATTCGTACAGTCCATTCTAATTCATTCGCATGAATGTATCCATTCTAATTCATTCGTACGATCCATTCTAATTTATTCGTATGATCCATTCTAATTCATTCGCATGATCCATTCAAATTCATTTGCACGATCCATTCTAATTCATTCGTACGATCCATTCTAATTCATTCATACGATCTATTCTAATTCATTCGCACGAAAGTATCCATTCTAATTCATTCGTACGATCCATTCTAATTCATTCCTACGATCCATTCTAACTCATTCGCACGAATGTATCCATTCTAATTCATTTGCACGATCCATTATAATTCATTCGTATGATCCATTCTAATTCATTCGTACGATCCATTCTAATTCATTCGTAAGATCTATTCTAATACGTACGAATGAATGGATACATTCGTGCGAATGAATTAGAATGGATTGCACGAATGAATTAGAATGGATACATTCGTGCGAATGAATTAGAATGGATTGCAGGAATGAATTAGAATGGATACATTCGTGTGAACGAATTAGAATGGATCGTACAAATGAATTAGAATGGATCTTACAAATGAATTAGAAAGGTTACATTTATGAGAATGATTTGGAATGGATCGTACGAATGAATTAGAATGGATCGTACGAATGAATTTGAATGGATCGTGCGATGAATTAGAATGGATCATACAAATGAATTAGAATGGATTCTAATCCATTTGTACGATCCATTCTATTCTATTCTAATTCATTCGCACAAATGTTTCCATTCTAATTCAATCGCACGAATGTATCCATTCTAATTAATTTGTACGATCCATTCTAATTCATTCGTATGATCCATTCTTATTCATTCGCACGATCCAGTCTAATCGCACGATCCTTTCTAATTCATTCGCACGAATGTATCCATTCTAATTCTTTCGTACGATCCATTCTAATTCATTCGTACGATCCATTCTAATTCTTTCATACGATCCATTCTAATTCATGCAAATGAATTAGAAAGGTTACATCCGTGAGAATGAATTAGAATGGATCGTGCGAATGAATTAGAATGGATATATTCGTGCGAATGAATTAGAATGGATCATGCGAATGAATTAGAATGGATCATACGAATGAATTAGAATGGATACATTTGTGAGAATGAATTAGAGTGGATCGTACGAATGAATTAGAATGGATCGTACGAATGAATTAGAATGGATCATACGAATGAATTTGAATGGATCGTACGAATGAATAAGAATGGATCGTATGAATGAATTAGAATGGATACATTCGAGCGAATAAATTAGAATAGATCGTAGGAATGAATTAGAATGTCGCACGATCCATTCTAATTCATTCATATGATCCATTCTAATTCATTCGTACGATCTATTCTAATTCATTCGCTCGAATGTATCTGTAACATCCGCCCCAAACACATAAGATTTTGTCCGCTTTGCCCGTGCCCGCACGAGAACTTCCCAGGGGGTCACCCATCCTGGTACTACTCTCGCCCGAGCACGCTTAACTACAGAGTTCTTACGAATTCCGTATCGGCGCACGGTTTTAAAACGCGTCTTGGCAGGAAAGGTGGTGAGCCCCCAAACACAAGATATTGTCCTCTATTGGTCTCTTGGGTACTCGAACCCTCAACCTCAAGGTTTTGCACTAGCATGGTTACCATCGAACCACCTAGAATGCGTCTCTTATGTTTGGGAGGGGAAATTATATAAGTAGCTCAGGATCTCCTTCTCTCCAGGCGATGTGGGGCTAACTCATGGCCTTGTACACCTCACCTCACCTCATCCATCTTGCCATTCCCGCCTCAGGAGTCTTGGCTCTTGGCTATTGGCCTATTGGATCTTGGTCGTCACAGATACATTCGTGCGAATGAATTAGAATGGATCGTACGAATGGATTAGAATGGATCGTACGAATGAATTAGAATGGATCGTACGAATGAATTAGAATGGATCGTACAAATGAATTAGAAAGGTTACATTTGTGAGAATGAATTAGAATGGAACGTACGAATGAATTAGAATAGATCGTACGAATGAATTAGAATGGATACATTCGTGCGAATGAATTAGAATGGATCGTAGGAATAAATTAGAATGGATCGTACGAATGAATTAGAATGGTTACATTCGTGCGAATGAATTAGAATGGATCGTACGAATGAATTAGAATGGATCGTGCGAATGAATTAGAATTGATATACGAATGAATTAGAATGGATCATACGAATGAATTAGAATGGATCGTACGAATGGATTAGAATGGATCGTACGAATGGATTAGAATGGATCGTACGAATGAATTAGAACCAATCGTGCGAATGAATTAGAACTGATCATACGAATGAATTAGAATGGATCGTACGAATGAATTAGAATGGATCAAATGAAAGAATTAGAATGGATCGTGCGAATGAATTAGAAAGGATCGTACGAATGAATTAGAATGGATATATTCGTTCGAATGAATTAGATTGCATCGTACGAATGAATTTGAATGGATTATACGAATGAATTAGAATGGATCGTACGAATGAATTAGAATGGATCATACGAATGAATTAGAATAGATCGTACGAATGAATTAGAGTGGATCGTACGAATAAATTAGAATGGATCGTGTGAATGAATTAGAATGGATCGTACGAATGAATTAGAATGGATCCACCGAATGAGTTAGAATGGATCATGCGAATGAATTAGAATGGATCATACGAATGAATTAGAATGGATACATTCGTGCGAATGAATTAGAATGGATCGGACGAATGAATTAGAATTGATCATGCGAATGAATTAGAATGGATCATACGATTGAAGTTGAATGGATCGTACGAATAAATTAGAATGGATACATTTGTGCGATGAATAAGAATGGAGCGTACGAATGAATTAGAATGGAGCGTACGAATGAACTAGAATGGATACATTCATGCAAATGAATTAGAATGGATTGCACGAATGAATTAGAATGGTTACATACGTGCGAATGAATTAGAATGGATCGTACGAATGAATTAGAATGGATCGTGCGAATGAATTAGAATGAATCGTATGAATGAATTAGAATAGATCGTTCGAATAAATTAGAATGGATCATACGAATGAATTAGAATAGATATATTCATGCGAATGAATTAGAATGGATCGTACGAATGTATTAGAATGGATCGTGCGAATGAATTAGAATGGATCGTATGAATAAATTAGAATGGATCGTACGAACGAATTAAAATGGATACATTTGTGCAAATTAGAATGGATCGTACGAACATATTAGAATTAGATCGTACGAATGAATTAGAATGGATCGTATGAATGAATTAGAATGAATCATATGAATGCATTAGAATGGATCATACGAATGGATTAGAATGGATCGTACGAATGGATTAGAATGGATCGTACGAATGGATTAGAATGGATCATACGAATGGATTAGAATGGATCATACAAATGAATTAGAAAGGTTACATTCGTGAGAATGAATTAGAATGGATCGTACGAATGAATTAGAATGGATCATGTGAATGAATTTTGAATGGATCGTACGAATGAATAAGAATGGATCGTACGAATGAATTAGAATGGATACATTCGAGCGAATAAATTAGAATAGATCGTAGGAATGAATTAGAATGGATCATAAGAATGAATTAGAATGGATCGTGCGAATGAATTAGAATAGATTGTACGAATGAATCAGAATGGATACATTCGTGTGAATGAATTAGAATGGATCAGACGAATGAATTAGAATGGATCGTACGATTCATTCTAATTCATTCGTACGATCCATTCTAATGCATTCGTATAATTCATTCTAATTCATTCGCACGATCCATTCTAATTCATTCGTACGATCCATTTTTATTCATTCATACGATCCATTCTAATTCATTTGCAGAATTTATTCTAATTCATTCGTACGTTCCATTCTAATTCATTCGTATGATCCATTCTAATTCATTCGCACGAATGTATCCATTCTAATTCATTTGCATGATCTATTCTAATTCATTCCTATGATTCATTCTAATTCATTCGTATGATCCAGTCTAATTCATTCGCTCGAATGTATCCATTCTAATTCATTCGTACGATCAATTCTATTTCATTCGTATGATCCATTCTAATTCATTCTCACGAATGTAACCTTTCTAATTCATTTGTATGATCAATTCGAATTCATTCATACAATCCATTCGTACGATCCATTCTGATCCATTCGTACGATCCATTCTAATTCATTCGTACGATCCATTCTAATTCATTCGGACGAATATAACCATTCTAATTCATTCGTACGATTCATTCTAATTCATTCTTATGAGCTATTCTAATTCAATCGTCCGATCTATTCTAATGCATTCGCAAGATTCATTCTAATTCATTTGCATAAATATATCCATTCTAATTCATTCGTACGATCCATTCTAATGCATTCGTACGATTTATTCTAATTCATTCATACGATCCATTCTAATTCATTCGTACGATCCATTCTAATTCATTCGTCCAATCCATTCTAATTCATTTGCACGAATGTATCCATTCTAATTCATTCGTACAATCCATTCTAATTCATTTGCACGATCCATTCTAATTCATTCGTATGATCCATTCTAATTTATTCCTACGATCTATTCTAATTCATTCGCTCGAATGTATCCATTCTAATTCATTCGTACAATCCATTCTAATTCATTCGCACGATCCATTCTAATTCATTCGTATGATCCATTCTAATTTATTCGTACGATCCATTCTAATTCATTCGTATGATCCATTCTAACTCATTCGCACAAATGTATCCACTCTAATTCATTCGTACGATCCATTCTAATTCATTCGTATGATCCATTCTAATTCATTCGCATGATTCATTCTAATTCATTCGTACGATCCATTCTAATTCATTCATACGATCCATTCTATTTCATTCGTACGATCCATTCTAATTCATTCGCACAAATATATCCATTCTAATTCATTCGCACAAATATATCCATTCTAATTCATTCGTACGATCCATTCTAATTCATTCGCACGATCCATTCTAATTCATTCGTATGATCCATTCTAATTCATTCGCATGATCCATTCTAATTCATTCGTACGATCCATTCTAATTCATTCGCACGAATGTATCCATTCTAATGCATTCGTACGATTCATTCTAATTTATTCATACGATCCGTTCAAATTCATTCGCATGATCCATTGTAATTCATTCGTACGATCCATTCTAATTCATTCTCACGAATATAACCTTTCTAATCCATTTGTATGATCCATTCTAATTCATTCATACGATCCATTCTAATCCATTCGTATGATCCATTCTAATCCATTCGTACGATCCATTCTAATCCATTCGTACGATCCATTCTAATTCATTCTTACAAATGTAACCTTTCTAATTCATTTGTACGATCCATTCTAATTCATTCGTACGATCCATTCTAATCCATTCGTACGATCCATTCTAAACCATTCGTAGTATCCATTCTAATTCATTCACACGAATGTAACCATTCTAATTCATTCGTACGATCCATTCTAATTTGTTCGGACGAATGTATCCATTCTAATTCATTTGCACAATCCATTCTATTCATTCCTATGATCCATTCTAATTCATTCGTACGATCCATTCTAATTCATTCGCTCGAATGTATCCATTCTAATTCGTTCGTATGATCCATTCTAATTCGTTCATACGATTCATTCTAATTCATTCGTACGATCAATTCTAATTCGTTCGTACGATTCATTCTAATTCATTCATACGATCCATTATAATTCATTCGTACGATCCATTCTAATTCATTCTCACAAATGTAACATTTCTAATTCATTTGTACGATCCATTCTAATTCATTCGTACGATCCATTCTAATTCATTCCTATGATCCATTCTAATCCATTCGTACGATCCATTCTATTTCATTTGCTCGAATGTAACCATTCTAATTCTTTCGTACGATCCATTCTAATTCATTCCTACGATCCATTCTAATTCATTCGCACGAATGTATCCATTCTAATTCATTTTCACAATCCATTCTAATTCATTCCAATGATCCATTCTAATTCATTCGTACGATCCATTCTAATTCATTCGCTCGAATGTATCCATTCTAATTCATTCGTACGATCCATTCTAATTCGTTCATACGATCTATTCTAATTCGTTCGTACGATCCATTCTAACTCGTTCGTACGATCCATTATAATTCATTCGCACGATCCATTCTAATTCATTTGTACGATCCATCTTTATTCATTCGTACAAATGAATTAGAATGGAGCGTATGAATGAATAAGAATGGATCGTACGAATGAATTAGAATGGATCATACGAATGAATTATAATGGATCATACGAATGGATTAGAATGGATCGTACGAATGGATTAGAATGGATCGTACGAATGAATTAGAATGGATCGTACAAATGAATTAGAAAGGTTACATTTGTGAGAATGAATTAGAAAGGATCGTTCGAATGGATTAGAATGGATCGAACGAATGGATTAGAATGGATCATACGAATGGATTAGAATGGATCGTACGAATGAATTAGAATGGATCATACAAATCAATTAGAAAGGTTACATTCGTGAGAATGAATTAGAATGGATCGTACGAATGAATTAGAATGGATACATTCGAGAGAATGAATTAGAATGGATCGTACGAATGAATTAGAATAGATCATAGGAATGAATTAGAATGGATCGTGCAAATGAATTAGAATGGATACATTCGTGCGAATGAATTAGAATGGATCGTAGGATTGAATTAGAATGGATCGTACGAATGAATTAGAATGGTTACATTCGTGCGAATGCCTTAGAATGGATCGTACGAATGGATTAGAATGGATCGTACTAATGGATTAGAATGGATCATACAAATGAAGTAGAAAGGTTACATTTGTGAGAATGAATTAGAATGGATCGTACGAATGGATTAGAATGGATCGTACGAATGGATTAGAATGGATCGTACAAATGAATTAGAAAGGATACATTCGTGAGAATAAATTAGAATGGATCGTACGAATGAATTAGAATGGATCATGCGAATGAATTTGAATAGATCGTACGAATGAGTTATAATGGATCGAATGAATGAATTAGAATGGATACATTCGAGTGAATGAATTAGAATAGATCGTAGGAATGAATTAGAATGGATCATACGAATGAATTAGAATGGATCGTGCGAATGAATTATAATGGATTGTACGAGTGAATTAGAATGGATACATTCGTGCGAATGAATTAGAATGGATCGGACGAATGAATTAGAATGGATCGTACGATTCATTCTAATTCATTCGTACGATCCATTCTAATGCATTCATACGATTCACTCTAATTCATTCGCACGATCCATTCTAATTCATTCCTATGATCCATTCTAATTCATTCGTACAATCCATTCTAATTCATTCGCTCGAATGAATTAGAACAGATCATTCTAATTCATTCTTATGATCCATTCTAATTCATTTGTACGATCCATTTTAATTCATTCGTATGATCCATTCTAATTCATTCGTACAATCCATTCTAATCCGTTAGTACGATCTAATTCATTCGTACGATCCATTCTAATTCATTCTCACAAATGTAACATTTCTAATTCATTTGTATGATACATTCTAATTCATTCGTACGATCCATTCAAATTCATTCGCATGATCCATTCTAACTCATTCGTACGATCCATTCTAATTCATTCTCACGAATGTAACCTTTCTAATTCATTTGTATGATCCATTCTAATCCATTCGTACGATCCATTCTAATCCATTCGTACGATCCATTCTAATCCATTCGTACGATCCATTCTAATTCATTCTTACAAATGTAACCTTTCTAATTCATTTGTACGATCCATTCTAATTCATTCGTACGATCTATTCTAATCCATTCGTACGATCCATTCTAATCCATTCGTACGATCCATTCTAATTCATTCGCACGAATGTAACCATTTTAATTCATTCGTACGATCCATTCTAATTCATTCCTACGATCCATTCTAATTCATTCGCACGAATGTGTCTATTCTAATTTATTTGCACGATCCATTCTAATTCATTCCTATGATCCATTCTAATTCATTCGTACAAACCATTCTAATTCATTCGCTCGAATGTTTCCATTCTAATTCATTCGTACGATCCATTCTAATTCGTTCATACGATCCATTCAAATTCGTTCGTAAGATCAATTCTAATTCATTTGTACGATCAATTCTAATTCATTCGCACGAATGTATCCATTCTAATTCATTCGTATGTTCCATTCGAATTCATTCGCACGATCCATTCTAATTCATTCGTACGATCCATTCTAATTCGTTCGTATGATCCATTCTAATTCATTCGCACGATCCATTCTAATTCATTCTCACGAATGTAACCTTTCTAATTCATTTGTATGATCCATTCTAATTCATTCGTATGATCCATTTTAATACATTCGTACGATCCATTCTAATTTATTTGCATGATCCATTCTAATTCATTCGAATGTATCCATTTTAATTCATTCGTACGATCCATTCTAATTCATTCGTACGATCCATTCTAATTCATTCTCACGAATGTAACCTTTCTAATTCATTTGTATGTATCCATTCTAATTCATTCGTACGATCCATTCTAATTCATTCGTACGATCCATTCTAATTCATTCGCACGATCCATTCTAATTCATTCGTACGATCTATTCTAATTCATTCGCACGATCCATTCTAATTCATTCATAGGATCCATTCTAATTCATTCGCACGAATGTATCCATTCTAATGCATTCGTACAATTCTTTCTAATTCATTCGCACGTTCTGTTTTAATTCATTCATACAATCCATTCTAATTCATTTGTCCGATCCATTCTAATTCATTCGCACGAATGTATCCATTCTAATTTATTCGTACAATCCATTCTAATTCATTCCCACGATCCATTCTAATTCATTCGTATGATCCATTCTAATTCATTCCTACGATCTATTCTAATTCATTCGCTCGAATGTATTCATTCGAATTCATTCGTTCGATCCCTTCTAATTCATTCGTACGATCCATTCTAATTCATTCTCACAAATGTAACCTTTCTAATTCATTTGTATGATCTATTCTAATCCATTTGTACGACCCATTCTAATCCATTCGTACGATCCATTCTAATCCATTCGCACGATCCATTCTAATCCATTCGCACGATCCATTCTAATCCATTCGCACGATCCATTCTAATCCATTCGTACAATCCATTCTATTTCATTCTCACAAATGTAACCTTTCTAATTCATTTGTACGATCCATTCTAATTCATCCGTACGATCCACTCTAATCCATTCGTACGATCCATTCTAATCCATTCGTACGATCCATTCTAATTCATTCGCACGAATGTAACCATTCAAATTCATTCGTACGATCCATTCTAATTCATTCCTACGATCTATTCTAATTCATTCGCTCGAATGTATCCATTCTAATTCATTCGTTCGATCCATTCTAATTCATTTGTACGATCCATTCAAATTCATTCGCATGATCCATTCTAATTCATTCGTACGATCTATTGTAATTTATTCTCACGAATGTAACCTTTCTAATTCATTCGTACGATCCATTCTAATTCATTTGTACGATCCATTCTTATTTATTTGCACGAATATACGATCCATTCTAATTCATTCATACGAATGTAACCATTCTAATTCATTCGTACGATCCATTCTAATTCATTCCTACGATCCATTCTAATTCATTCGTACGATCCATTCTAATTCATTCGTATGATCCATTCTAATTCATTCGCACGATCCATTCTAATTCATTCCCACGATCCATTCTAATTCGTTCGTACGATCCATTCTAATTCGTTCATACGATCCATTCTAATTCACTCGCACGATCCATTCTAATTCATTTGTACGATCCATTGTTATTCATTCCTACGATCCATTCTAATTCATTCGCACGAATGTATCCATTCATTCGTACGATCCATTCTAATTCATTCGCACAAATGTATCCGTTTTAATTCATTCGTACGATCCATTCTAATTTATTCATACGATCCATTGTAATTCATTCGCACGATCCATTCTAATTCATTCGTATAATCCATTCTAATTCATTCGCATGAATATATCTATTCTAATTCATTTGTATGATCAATTCTAATTTATTCGCACGATCTATTCTAATTCACTCGTACAATCCATTCTAATTTATTCGTACGATCCATTCTAATTCGTTCGCACGAATGTATCATACGAATGAATTAGAATGGATCATGCGAATGAATTAAAATGGATCGTACAACTGAATTAGAATGGATCGTGCGAATGAATTAGAATGGATCGTACGAACGAATTAGAATGGATCGTATGAACGAATTAGAATGGATCGTACGAATGAATTAGAATGGATACATTCGAGCGAATGAATTAGAATGGATCATACGAATGAATTAGAATGGATCATAGGAATAAATTAGAATAGATCGTGCAAATGAATTAGAATGGATACATTCGTGCGAATGAATTAGAATGGATCGTAGGAATGAATTAGAATGGATCGTACGAATGAATTAGAATGGTTACATTCGTGCGAATGAATTTGAATGGATTGTACGAATGGATTAGAATGGATCGTACGAATGGATTAGAATGGATCGTACGAATGAATTAGAATGGATCGTACAAATGAATTAGAAAGGTTACATTTGTGAGAATGAATTAGAATGGATCGTACGAATGAATTAGAATGGATCGTACGAATTGATTAGAATGGATCGTACAAATGGATTAGAATGGATCATACGTATGAATTAGAATGGATCATGCAAATGAATTAGAAAGGTTACATTCGTGAGAATGAATTAGAATGGATCGTACGAATGAATTAGAATGGATCGTGCGAATGAATTAGAATGGATTGTAGGAATGAATTAGAATGGATCATATGAATGAATTAAATGGTAACATTCGTGCGAATGAATTAGAATGGATTGTACGAATGAATTAGAATGGATCGTACGAATGAATTAGAATGGATCGTACGAATGAATTAGAATGGATCGTACGAATGGATTAGAATGGATCGTATGAATGGATTAGAACGCATTGTACGAATGAATTAGAATAGATACATTTGTACGAATGAATTAGTATGGATCGTATGAATGAATTAGAATGGATATATTTTAATGAATAAATTAGAATGGATCATACGAATGAATTAGAATGGATCGTACAAATGAATTAGAATGGATCATGCGAATGAATTAGAATCGATCGTACGATCGTACTATCCATTCTAATTCGTTCATACGATCCATTCTAATTCGTTCGTACGATCCATTCTAATTCACTCGTACCATCCATTCTAATTTATTCACACGATCCATTCTAATTCATTCGTATGATCCATTCTAATTCATTCCTATGATCCATTCTAATTCATTCGCTCGAATGTATCCATTCTAATTCATTCGTTCGATCCAATCTAATTCATTCGTACGATCCATTCAAATTCATTAGCATGATCCATTCTAATTCATTCGTACGATCCATTCTAATTCATTCTCACGAATGTAACCTTTCTAATTCATTTGTATGATCCATTCTAATTCATTCGTACGATACATTCGTACGAATGAATTAGAATGGATCATACGATTGAATTTGAATGGATCGTACGAATAAATTAGAATGGATACATTTGTGCGATGAATAAGAATGGAGCGTACGAATGAATTAGAATGGATCGTGCGAATGAATTAGAAAGGATCGTACGAATGAATTTGAATGGATATATTCGTGCGAATGAATTAGAATGGATCGTACGAATGAATATTACTAGATCGTACAAATAAATTAGAATGGATACATTCATGCAAATGAATTAGAATGGATCATAAGAATGAATTAGAATGGATCATACGAATAAATTAGAATGGATCGTACGAATAGATTAGAATGGATTAGAACGCATTGTACGAATGAATTAGAATAGATACATTTGTGAGAATGAATTAGATTGCATCATACGAATGAATATGAATGGATCGGACGAATGAATTAGAATGGATCATACGAATGAATTAGAATGGATCATGCGAATGAATTAGAATAGATCGTACGAATGAATTAGAATGGATCGTACAAATAAATTAGAATGAATCGTACGATCCATTCTAATTCATTCGTCCGATCCATTCTAATTCATTCGCACGAATGTATCCATTCTAATTCATTCGTACGATCCATTCTAATTCATTCGCACGATCCATTCTAATTCATTTGTACGAATGTATCCATTCTAATTCATTCGCACGATCCATTCTAATTCATTTGTACGATCCATTCTAATTCATTCACACGAATGTAACCATTCTAATTCATTCGTACGATCCATTCTAATTCATTCCTACGATCTATTCTAATTCATTCGCTCGAATGTATCCATTCTAATTCATTCGTTCGATTCATTCTAATTAATTCGTACGATCCATTCTAATTCATTTGCACGATCCATTCTAATTCATTCGTACGATCAATTCTAATTCATTCACTCGAATGTATCCATTCTAATTCATTCGTACGATCCATTCTAATTCATTCGTACGATCCATTCTAATTCATTCTCACGAATGTAACCTTTCTAATTCATTTGTATATATCCATTCTAATTTATTTGTATGTATCCATTCTAATTCATTCGTTCGATCCATTCTAATCCATTCGTACGATCCATTCTAATTTATTCTAACGAATGTAACCATTCTAATTCATTTCGTACGATCCATTCAAATTAATTCCTAAGATCCATTCTAATTCATTCGCACGAATGCATCTATTCTAATTCTTTTGCACGATCCATTCTAATTCATTCATATGATCCATTCTAATTCATTTGCACGATCCAGTCTAATTGATTCGCACGATCCATTCTAATTCATTCGTATGAATGTATCCATTCTAATTCATTCGTACGATCCATTCTAGTTCATTAATATGATCCATTCTAATTCATTCGTATGATCCATTCTAAGTATTATGCACAAAGGTATCCATTCTAATTCATTCGTATGATCCATTCTAATTCATTCATACGATCCATTCTAATTCATTCGTACGATCCATTCCAATTCATTCGCACGATCCGTTCTAATTCATTCGTACGATCCATTCTAATTCATTCGCACGAATGTAACTATTCTAATTCATTCATACGATCCATTCTAATTCATTCCTACGATCCATTTTAATTCATTCGCACGATTGTATCCATTCTAATTCATTTGCACGATCCATTCTAATTCATTCCTATGATCCATTCTAATTCTTTCATATGATCCATTCTAATTCATTCGTACGATCCATTCTAATTCATTCGCACGATCCATTCTAATTTATTCGTACGATCTATTCTAATTCATTCGTATGATCTATTCTAATTCATTTGCATGATCCATTCTAATTCATTCATACGATCCATTCTAATTCATTCGTACAATCCATTCAAATTCATTCGTACGATGCAATCTAATTCATTCGCACAAATGTATCTATTCTAATTCATTCGTACAATGCGTTCTAATCCAATCGTACGATCCATTCTAATCCATTCGTACGATCCATTCTAATTCATTCGCACAAATGTAACCATTCTAATTCATTCATATGATCCATTCTAATTCATTCGTACGATCCATTCTAATTCATTCGTATGATCCATTCTAATTCAATCGTACGATCCATTCTAATTCATTTGCATGAATGTATCCATTCTAATTCATTCGCACGATCCATTCTAAATCAGTCGTATGAATGTATCCATTTTAATTCATTCGTACGATCCATTCTAATTCATTCGTACGATCGATTCTAATTCATTCGTACGATCGATTCTAATTCATTCGCACGATCCATTCTAATTCATTCGTACGATCCATTCTAATTCATTCGTATGATCCATTCTAATTTATTCGTTCAAATATATCCATTCTAATTCATTCGTACGATCAATTCTAATTCATTCGCACGATCCATTCGTGCGAATGAATTAGAATGGATCGGACGAATGAATTAGAATGGATCGGACGAATGAATTAGAATGGATCATATGAATGAATTAGAATGGTTATATTCGT
This sequence comes from Chamaelirium japonicum, assembly GCA_947650365.1. Taxonomy (NCBI): domain Eukaryota; kingdom Viridiplantae; phylum Streptophyta; class Magnoliopsida; order Liliales; family Melanthiaceae; genus Chamaelirium; species Chamaelirium japonicum. The sequence goes on from CANTAL010000158.1 coordinate 557,512, forward strand.
GCGAATGATTTAGAATGGATCGTACGAATGGATTAGAATGGATCGTACGAATGGATTAGAACGCATTGTACGAATGAATTAGAATAGATACATTTGTGCGAATGAATTAGATTGCATCGTACGAATGAATTTGAATGGATTGTACGTATGAATTAGAATGGATCGTACGAATGAATTAGAATGGATCCTGCGAATGAATTAGAATAGATCGTACAAATGAATTAGAATGGATCGTGCGAACGAATTAGAATGGATCGTATGAACGAATTAGAATGGATCGTACGAATGAATTAGAATGGATACATTCGAGCGAATGAATTAGAATGGATCGTACGAATGAATTAGAATGGATCATAGGAATGAATTAGAATGGATCGTGCAAATGAATTAGAATGGATACATTCGTGCGAATGAATTAGAATGGATTTTAGGAATGAATTAGAATGGATCGTACGAATGAATTAGAATGGTTACATTCGTGCGAATGAATTAGAATGGATCGTACGAATGGATTAGAATGGATCGTACGAATGGATTAGAATGGATCCTACGAATGAATTAGAATGGATCATACAAATGAATTAGAAAGGTTACATTTGTGAGAATGAATTAGAATGGATCGTACGAATGGATTAGAATGGATTGTACGAATGGATTAGAATGGATCGTATGAATGGATTAGAATGGATCGTACGAATGGATTAGAATGGATCGTACGAATGAATTAGAATGGATCATACAAATGAATTAGAAAGGTTACATTCGTGAGAATGAATTAGAATGGATCGTACGAATGAATTAGAATGGATCATGCGAATGAATTTGAATGGATCGTACGAATGAATTAGAATGGATCGAACGAATGAATTAGAATGGATACATTCGAGCGAATGAATTAGAATAGACCGTAGGAATGAATTAGAATGGATCATACGAATGAATTAGAATGGATCGTGCAAATGAATTAGAATGGATTGTACGAATGAATTAGAATGGATACATTCGTGCGAATGAATTAGAATGGATCGGACGAATGAATTAGAATGGATCGTTCGAATGAAATAGAATGGATTGTGCGAATGAATTAGAATGAATTGTACGAATGCATTAGAATGGATACATTCGTGCGAATGAATTAGAATGGATCGTACGAATGAATTAGAATGGATCGTGCGAATGAATTAGAATGGATCGTACGAATGAATTAGAATGGATAGTGCGAATGAATTAGAATGGATCGTACGAATGAATTAGAATGGATACATACAAATGAATTAGAAAGGTTACATTCGTGAGAATGAATTAGAATGAATCGTACGAATGAATTAGAATGGATCGTACGAATGAATTAGAATGGATACATTCGAGCGAATGAATTAGAATGGATCGTACGAATGAATTAGAATGGATCATAGGAATGAATTAGAATGGATCGTGCAATTGAATTAGAATGGATCGTACGAATGGAGTAGAATGGATCGTACAAATGAATTAGAATGGATCATAAAAATGAATTAAAAAGGTTACATTCGTGAGAATGAATTATAATGGATCGTGCGAATGAATTAGAATGGATCACGCGAATGAATTAGAATGGATCGTACGAACGAATTAGAATGGGTCGTATGAATGAATTAGAATGGATCATGCGAATGAATTAGAATGGATCGTACGAATGAATTAGAATGGATACATTCGTGCGAATGAATTAGATTGGATCGTACAAATGAATTAGAATTAATCGTACGAACGAATTAGAATGGATCGTATGAACAAATTAGAATGGATCGTACGAATGAATTAGAATGGATACATTCGAGTGAATGAATTAGAATGGATCGTTCGAATGAATTAAAATGGATCATAGGAATGAATTAGAATGGATCATGCAAATGAATTAGAATGGATACATTCGTGCGAATGAATTAGAATGGATCGTAGGAATGAATTAGAATGGATCGTATGAATGAATTAGAATGGTTACATTCGTGCGAATAAATTAGAATGGATCGTACGAATGGATTAGAATGGATCGTACGAATGGATTAGAATGGATCGTACAAATGGATTAGAATGGATCGTACAAATGAATTAGAAAGGTTATATTTATGAGAATGAATTAGAATGGATCGTACGAATGAATTAGAATGGATCGTACAAATGGATTAGAATGGATCGTACGAATGGATTAGAATGGATCGTACGAATGGATTAGAATGGATCGTACGAATGGATTAGAATGGATCGTACGAATGAATTAGAAAGGTTACATTCGTGAGAATGAATTAGAATGGATCGTACGAATGAATTAGAATGGATCATGCGAATGAATTTGAATGGATCGTACGAATGAATTAGAATGGATCGAACGAATGAATTAGAATTGATACATTCGAGTGAATGAATTAGAATAGATCATAGGAATAATTTAGAATGGATCATACAAATGAATTAGAATGGTTCGTGCGAATGAATTAGAATGGATTGTACGAATGAATTAGAATGGATACATTCGTGCGAATGAATTAGAATGGATCGAACGAATGAATTAGAATGGATCACACGATTCATTCTAATTCATTCGTATGATCCATTCTAATGCATTCGTACGATTCATTCTAATTCATTCGCACGATCCATTCTAATTCATTCATATGATCCATAATAATTTATTTGCACGAATATACGATCCATTTTAATTTATTTGCAAGAATGTATCCATTCTAATTCATTCGTACAAACTATTCTAATTTATTCGTACAAATGTATCCATTCTAATTCATTCGTACGATCCATTCTAATTCATTCGTACGATTCATTCTAATTCATTCGTACGATCCATTCTAATTCATTCGTACGATCCATTCTAATTCATTCGCACGAATGTATCCATTCTAATTTATTTGTACAATCCATTCTAATTCATTCGCACGATCCATTCTAATTCATTCGTATGATCCATTCTAATTCATTCCTACGATCTATTCTAATTCATTCGCTCGAATGTATCCATTCTAATTCATTCATTCGATCCATTCTAATTCATTCGTACGATCCATTCAAATTCATTCACACGATCCATTCTAATTCATTTGTACGATCCATTCTAATTCATTCTCATGAATATAACATTTCTAATTCATTTGTATGATCCATTCTAATTCATTCGTACGATCCATTCTAATCCATTCGTATGATCCATTGTAATTCATTCATTCAATCCATTCAGATTCATTCGCACAAATGTATCCATTCAAATTCATTCGTACGATCCATTCTAATTAATTCGCACGATCCATTCTAATTCAGTCTTATGAATGTATCCATTTTAATTGATTCGTACGATCCATTCTAATTCGTACGATCCATTCTAATCCATTCGTACGATCCATTATAATCCATTCGTACGATCCATTCTAATTCATTCGCATGAATGTAACCATTATAATTCATTTGTACGATCCATTCTAATTCATTCCTACAATCCATTCTAATTCATTCGCACGAATGTATCCATTCTAATTCATTTGCACGATCCATTCTAATTCATTCCTATGATCCATTCTAATTCATTCGTACGATCTATTCTAATTCATTCGCTCGAATGTATCCATTCTAATTCATTCGTACGATCCATTCTAATTCACTCGTACGATCCATTCTAATCCATTCGTATGATCCATTCTAATTCATTCGTACAATGCGTTCTAATCCATTCGTACGATCCATTCTAATTCATTCATACGATCCATTCTAATTCATTTGTACGATCCATTCTAATTCTTTCGCTCGAATGTATCCTTTCTAATTCATTCGTACGATCCATTCTAATTCATTCGTATGATCCATTCTAACTCATTCGGTGGATCTATTCTAATTCATTCGTACGATCCATTCTAATTTATTTGCATGAATGTATCGATCCATTCTAATTCATTCGTACGATCCATTCTAATTCATTCGCACGATCCATTCTAATTCCTTCGCACACATATGATGCAATCTAATTCATTCTAATTCATTCGCACGAATGTTTCTAATTCATTCGCACGATCCATTCTAATTCATTCATACGATCCATTCTAATTCATTCGCACGATCCATTCTTATTCATTCATACGATCCATTATAATTCATTCGCACAATCAATTCTAATTCATTCGTACGATCCATTCTAATTCATTCGTATGATCTATTCTAACAGATTCGGTGGATCCATTCTAATTCATTCGTATGATCCATTCTAATTCATTCGTACAATTCATTCTAATTTATTCGCACGATCCATTCTAATTCATTCGTATGATCCATTCTAATTCATTCCAATGATCTATTCTAATTCATTCGCTCGAATGTATCCATTCTAATTCATTCGTACAATCCATTCTAATTCATTCGCACGATCCATTCTAATTCATTCGTATGATCCATTCTAATTTATTCCTGCGATCTATTCTAATTCATTCGCTCAAATGTATCCATTCTAATTAATTCGTACAATCCACTCTAATTCATTCGTACGATCCATTCTAATTCATTCGCACAAATGTATCCGGTCTAATTCATTCGTACGATCCATTCTAATTCGTTCGTACTATCCATTCAAATTCATTCGTACGATCTATTCAAATTAATTCGCACGATCCGTTCTAATTCAGTCTAATGAATGTATCCATTTTAATTGATTCGTACGATCCATTCTAATTCATTCGTATGATCCATTCTAATTCATTCGTATGATCCATTCTAATTCATTCCTACGATCCATTCTAATTCATTCGCACGAATGTATCCATTCTAATTCATTTGCACGATCCATTCTAATTCATTCCTATGAACCATTCTAATTCATTTGTACGATTCATTCTAATTCATTCGCTCGAATGTATCCATTCTAATTCATTCGTACGATCCATTCTAATTCATTCGTACGATCCATTCTAATCCATTCGTATGATCCATTCTAATTCATTCGTACAATGCGTTCTAATCTATTCGTACGATCCATTCTAATTCATTCATACGATCCATTCTAATTCATTTGTACGATCCATTCTAATTCATTCGCTCGAATGTATCCATTCTAATTTATTCGTACGATCCATTCTAATTCATTCGTATGATCCATTCTAACTCATTCGATGGATCCATTCTAATTCATTCATACGATCCATTCTAATCCATTCGGACGATCCATTCAAATTCATTCGCATGAATGTAACCATTCTAATTCATTCATATGATCCATTCTAATTCATTCTTACGATCCATTCTAATTCATTCGTATGATCCATTCTAATTCATTCGTATGATCCATTCTAATTCATTTGCATGAATGTATCGATCCATTCTAATTCATTCGTACGATCCATTCTAATTCATTCGCACGATTCATTCTAATTCCTTCGCACACGTACGATGCAATCTAATTCATTCTAATTCATTCGCACGAATGTTTCTAATTCATTCGCACGATCCATTCTAATTCATTCATACGATCCATTCTAATTCATTTGCATGATCCATACTTATTCATTCATATGATCCATTCTAATTCATTCGCACAATCCATTCTAATTCATTCATACGATCCATTCTAATTCATTCGTATGATCTATTCTAACTCATTCGGTGGATCCATTCTAATTCATTCGTACGATCTATTCTAATTCATTCGTACAATTCATTATAATTCATTCGCACGATCCATTCTAATTCATTCGTATGATCTATTCTAATTCATTCCTACGATCTATTCTAATTCATTCGCTCGAATGTATCCATTCTAATTCATTCGTACAATCCATTCTAATTCATTCGCATGATCCATTCTAATTCATTCGTATGATCCATTCTAATTTATTCCTACGATCTATTCTAATTCATTCGCTCGAATGTATCCATTCTAATTCATTCGTACAATCCATTCTAATTCATTCGTACGATCCATTCTAATTCATTCGCACAAATGTATCCATTCTAATTCATTCGTACGATCCATTCTAATTCGTTCGTACGATCCATTCTAATTCATTCGTACGATCCATTCTAATTAATTCGCACAAATGTATCCATTCTAATTCATTTGTATGATCCATTCTAATTCATTCGCTCGAATGTATCCATTCTAATTCATTCGTACGGTCCATTCTAATTCATTCGTACGATCCATTCTTATACATTCATACGATCCATTCTAATTTATTCGAACAAATGTAACCTTTCTAATTCATTTGTACGATCCATTCTAATTCATTCGTACGATCCATTCTAATCCATTCGTACGATCCATTCTAATCCATTCGTACGATCCATTCTAATTCAATCGCACGAATGTAACCATTCTAATTCATTCGTACGATCTATTCTAATTCATTCCTACGATCCATTCTAATTCATTCGCACGAATGTATCCATTCTAATTAATTTGCACGATCCATTCTAATTCAGTCCTATGATCCATTCTAATTCATTCGTACGATCCATTCTAATTCATTCTCACAAATGTAACCTTTCTAATTCATTTGTACGATCCATTCTAATTTATTCGTACGATCCATTCTAATCCATTCACACGATCCATTCTAATTCATTCGCACGATCCATTCAAATTCATTCGTATGATCCATTCAAATCCATTCGTACGATCCATTCTAATTCATTCGTATGATCCATTCTAATTCATTCTCACAAATGTAACATTTCTAATTCATTTGTACGATCCATTCTAATTCATTCGTACGATCCATTCTAATCCATTCGTACGATCCATTCTAATCCATTCGTACGATCCATTCTAATTCATTCGCACGAATGTAACCATTCTAATTCGTTCGTACGATCCATTCTAATTCATTCGTACGATCCATTCTAATCCATTCGTACGATCCATTCTAATTCATTCGCACGATCCATTCTAAATCATTCGCACAAATGTATCCATTCTAATTCATTCGTACAATCCATTCTAATTCATTCGCATGATCCATTCTAATTCATTCGTACGATCAAATCTAATTCATTTGTACGATCCATTTTAATTCATTAACATGAATGTATCCATTCTAATTTATTCGTACGATCCATTCTAATTCATTCTCACGAATGTATCATACGAATGAATTAGAATGGATCATACGAACGAATTAGAATGGATCATGCGAATGAATAAGAAAGGATCGTACGAATGAATTAGAATGGTTCATACGAATGGATTAGAATGGATCATAGGAATGAATTAGAATGGATCATGCAAATGAATTATAATGGATACATTTGTGCGAATGAATTAGAATGGATCGTACGAATGAATTAGAATGGATCGTACGAATGGATTAGAATGGATACATTTGTGAGAATGAATTAGAATGGATCGTACGAATGTATCCATTCTAATTCATTCGTACGATCCATTCTAATCCATTCGTACGATCCATTGTAACCCATTCGTGCGATCCATTCTAATTCATTCGTATGATCCATTCTAATTCATTCGTATGATTCATTCTAACTCATTTAGTGGATCCATTCTAATTCATTCGTACGATCCATTCTAATTCATTCGCACGATCCATTCTAATTTATTCGTACGATCCATTCTAATTCATTCGCACGATCCATTCTAATTCATTCTCACGAATGTAACCTTTCTAATTCATTTGTATGATCCATTCTAATTCATTCGTACGATCCATTCTAATCTTTTCGTACGATCCATTCTAATCCATTCATACGATCCATTCTAATCCATTCGTACAATCCATTCTAATTCATTCGTATGAATGTATCCATTCTAATTTATTCGTACGATCCAGTCTATTTCATTCGTACGATCCATTCTATCCATTCTAATTCATTCGTACGATCCGTTCTAATTCATTCGCATGATTCATTCTAACTCATTCGGTGGAATGAATTAGAATGGATCATGCGAATGAATTAGAATAGATCGTACGAATGAATTAGAATGGATCGTACGAATAAATTAGAATTGATCGTGCGAATGAATTAGAATGGATCGTACGAATGAATTAGAATGGATCCACCGAATGAATTAGAATGAATCGTACGAATGAATTACAATGGATCGTACAAATGAATTAGAATGGATATATTTGTGCGAATGAATTAGAATGGATTGTATGAACGAATTAGAATTGATCGTATGAATTAGAATGGATACATTTGTGCGAATGAGTTAGAATGGATCGTACGAATGAATTAGAATGGATCGTACGAATGGATTAGAATAGATCGTGCAAATGAATTAGAATGGATTGCACGAATGTATCCATTCTAATCCATTCGTACGGATGGATTAGAATGTATCGTACGAATGAAATAGAATGGATCGTGCGAATGAATTAGAATGGATCGTATGAATAAATTAGAATGGATCGTACGAATGAATTAAAATGGATACATTTGTGCGAATGAATTAGAATGGATCATACGATTGAATTAGAATGGATCGTACGAATGAATTAGAATGGATCATGCGAATGAATTTGAATGGATCGTACGAATAAATTAGAATGGATCGAACAAATGAATTATAATGGATACATTCGAGTGAATGAATTAGAATAGATCGTAGGAATGAATTAGAATGGATCATACGAATGAATTAGAATGGATCGTGCGAATAAATTAGAATGGATTGTGCAAATGAATTAGAATGGATACATTCGTGCGAATGAATTAGAATGGATCGTGCAAATGAATTAGAATGGATTGTACGAATGAATTAGAATGGTTACATTCATGAGAATGAATTAGAATGGATGGTACGAATGAATTAGAATGGATCGTATGAATGAATTAGAATGGATCGTGCGAATGAATTAGAATGGATACATTCGTGCGAATGAATTAGAATGGATCGTAGGAATGAATTAGAATGGATCGTGCAAATAAATTAGAATGGATACATTCGTGCGAACGAATTAGAACGGATCATAAGAATGAATTCGAATGGATCGTTCGAATGAATTAGAATGGTTACATTCGTGTAAATGAATCAGAATGGATCGTACGAATGGATCAGAATGGATCGTACGAATGGATAAGAATGGATCGTACGAATGAATTAGAATGGATCGTACAAATGAATTAGAAAGGTTACATTTGTGAGAATGAATTAGAATGGATCGTACGAATGAATTAGAATGGATCGTACGAATGGATTAGAATGGATCGTACGAATGGATTAGAATGGATCGCACGAATGAATTAGAATGAATCGTACAAATGAATTAGAAAGGTTACTTTCGTGAGAATGAATTAGAATGGATCGTACGAATGAATTAGAATGGATCATACGAATGAATTTGAATGGATCGTACGAATGAATTAAAATGGATCGAACGAATGAATTAGAATGGATTCATTCAAGCGAATGAATTAGAATAGATCGTAGGAATGAATTAGAATGGATCATACGAATGAATTAGAATGAATCGTGCGAATGAATTAGAATGGATCGTACGAATGAATTAGAATGGATACATTCGTTTGAATGAATTAGAATGGATCGGATGAATGGATTAGAATGGATTGTACGAATGAATTAGAATGGATCGTACGAATGAATTAGAATGGATCGTACGAATGAATTAGAATGGATCGTACGAATGAATTAGAATGGATACATTCGTTTGAATGAATTAGAATGGATCGGACGAATGGATTAGAATGGATTGTACAAATGAATTAGAATGGATCGTATGAATGAATTAGAATGGATCATACGAATGAATTAGAATGGATCGTACGAATGAATTAGAATGGATCGTGCGAATGAATTAGAATCGATCGTACGATCGTACTATCCATTCTAATTCGTTCATACGATCCATTCTAATTCGTTCGTACGATCCATTCTAATTCACTCTTACCATCCATTCTAATTCATTCACACGATTCATTCTAATTCATTCGTATGATCCATTCTTATTCATTCCTATGATCCATTCTAATTCATTCGCTCGAATGTATCCATTCTAATTCATTCGTTCGATCCAATCTAATTCATTCGTACGATCCATTCAAATTCATTCGCATGATCCATTCTAATTCATTCGTACGATCCATTCTAATTCATTCTCACGAATGTAACCTTTCTAATTCATTTGTTTGATCCATTCTAATTCATTCGTACGATACATTCGTACGAATGAATTAGAATGGATCATACGATTGAATTTGAATGGATCGTACGAATAAATTAGAATGGATATATTTGTGCGATGAATAAGAATGGAGCGTACGAATGAATTAGAATGGAGCGTACGAATGAATTAGAATGGATCGTGCGAATGAATTAGAAAGGATCGTACGAATGAATTTGAATGGATATATTCGTGCGAATGAATTAGAATGGATCGTACGAATGAATATTACTAGATCGTACGAATAAATTAGAATGGATACATTCATGCAAATGAATTAGAATGGATCATAAGAATGAATTAGAATGGATCATACGAATAAATTAGAATGGATCGTACGAATGGATTAGAATGAATCGTACGAATGGATTAGAACGCATTGTACGAATGAATTAGAATATATACATTTGTGCGAATGAATTAGATTGCATCATACGAATGAATATGAATGGATCGGACGAATGAATAAGAATGGATCATACGAATGAATTAGAATGGATCATGCGAATGAATTCGAATAGATCGTACGAATGAATTAGAATGGATCGTACAAATAAATTAGAATGAATCGTACGATCCATTCTAATTCATTCGTCCGATCCATTCTAATTCATTCGCACGAATGTATCCATTCTAATTCATTTGTACGATCCATTCTAATTCATTCGCACGATCTATTCTAATTCATTTGTACGAATGTATCCATTCTAATTCATTCGCACGATCCATTCTAATTCATTCGTACGATCCATTCTAATTCATTCACACGAATGTAACTATTCTAATTCATTCGTACGATCCATTCTAATTCATTCCTATGATCTATTCTAATTCATTCGCTCAAATGTATCCATTCTAATTCATTCGTTCGATTCATTCTAATTAATTCGTACGATCCATTCTAATTCATTTGCACGATCCATTCTAGTTCATTCGTACGATCAATTCTAATTCATTCACTCGAATGTATCCATTCTAATTCATTCGTACGATCCATTCTAATTCATTCGTACGATCCATTCTAATTCATTCTCACGAATGTAACCTTTCTAATTCATTTGTATGTATCCATTCTAATTCATTTGTATGTATCCATTCTAATTCATTCGTTCGATCCATTCTAATCCATTCGTACGATCCATTCTAATTCATTCTCACGAATGTAACCATTCTAATTCATTCGTACGATCCATTCAAATTCATTCCTAAGATCCATTCTAATTCATTCGCACGAATGTATCTATTCTAATTCTTTTGCACGATCCATTCTAATTCATTCATATGATCCATTCTAATTCATTTGCACGATCCAGTCTAATTGATTTGCACGATCCATTCTAATTCATTCGTACAAATGTATCCATTCTAATTCATTCGTACAATCCATTCTAGTTTATTAATATGATCTATTCTAATTCATTCGTATGATCCATTCTAAGTATTATGCACAAAGGTATCTATTCTAATTCATTCGTATGATCCATTCTAATTCATTCATACGATCCATTCTAATTCATTCGTACGATCCATTCCAATTCATTCGCACGATCCGTTCTAATTCATTCATACGATCCATTCTAATTTATTCGCATGAATATAACCATTCTAATTCATTCGAACGATCCATTCTAATTCATTCCTACGATCCATTCTAATTCATTCGCACGATTGTATCCATTCTAATTCATTTGTACGATCCATTCTAATTCATTCCTATGATCCATTCTAATTCATTCATATGATCCATTCTAATTCATTCGTACGATCCATTCTAATTCATTCGCAGGATCCATTCTAATTTATTCGTACGATCTATTCTAATTCATTCGTATGATCTATTCTAATTCATTTGCATGATCCATTCTAATTCATTCGTACGGTCCATTCTAATTCATTCGTACAATCCATTCAAATTCATTCGTACCATGCAATCTAATTCATTCGCACAAATGTATCTATTCTAGTTCATTCGTACAATGCGTTCTAATCCTATCGTACGATTCATTCTAATCCATTCGTACGATCCATTCTAATTCATTCGCACGAATGTAACCATTCTAATTCATTCATATGATCCATTCTAATTCATTCGTACGATCCATTCTAATTCATTCGTATGATCCATTCTAATTCATTCGTACGATCCATTCTAATTCATTTGCATGAATGTATCCATTCTAATTCATTCGCACGATCCATTCTAAATCAGTCGTATGAATGTATCCATTTTAATTCATTCGTACGATCCATTCTAATTCATTCGTACGATCCATTCTAATTCTTTCGTACGATCGATTCTAATTCATTCGTACGATCGATTCTAATTCATTCGCAAGATCCATTCTAATTCATTCGTACGATCCATTCTAATTCGTTCATACGATCCATTCTAATTCGTTCGTACGATCCATTCTAATTCACTCTTACCATCCATTCTAATTCATTCACACGATTCATTCTAATTCATTCGTATGATCCATTCTAATTCATTCCTATGATCCATTCTAATTCATTCGCTCGAATGTATCCATTCTAATTCATTCGTTCGATCCAATCTAATTCATTCGTACGATCCATTCAAATTCATTCGCGTGATCCATTCTAATTCATTCGTACGATCCATTCTAATTCATTCTCACGAATGTAACCTTTCTAATTCATTTGTATGATCCATTCTAATTCATTCGTACGATACATTCGTACGAATGAATTAGAATGGATCATACGATTGAATTTGAATGGATCGTACGAATAAATTAGAATGGATACGTTTGTGTGATGAATAAGAATGGAGCGTACGAATGAATTAGAATGGAGCGTACGAATGAATTAGAATGGATCGTGCGAATGAATTAGAAAGGATCGTACGAATGAATTTGAATGGATATATTCGTGCGAATGAATTAGAATGGATCGTACGAATGAATATTACTAGATCGTACGAATAAATTAGAATGGATACATTCATGCAAATGAATTAGAATGGATCATAAGAATGAATTAGAATGGATCATACGAATAAATTAGAATGGATCGTACGAATGGATTAGAATGAATCGTACGAATGGATTAGAACGCATTGTACGAATGAATTAGAATAGATACATTTGTGCGAATGAATTAGATTGCATCATACGAATGAATATGAATGGATCGGACGAATGAATAAGAATGGATCATACGAATGAATTAGAATGGATCATGCGAATGAATTAGAATAGATCGTACGAATGAATTAGAATGGATCGTACAAATAAATTAGAATGAATCGTACGATCCATTCTAATTCATTCGTCCGATCCATTCTAATTCATTCGCACGAATGTATCCATTCTAATTCATTCGTACGATCCATTCTAATTCATTCGCACGATCTATTCTAATTCATTTGTACGAATGTATCCATTCTAATTCATTCGCACGATCCATTCTAATTCATTCGTACGATCCATTCTAATTCATTCACACGAATGTAACTATTCTAATTCATTCGTACGATCCATTCTAATTCATTCCTACGATCTATTCTAATTCATTCGCTCGAATGTATCCATTCTAATTCATTCGTTCGATTCCTTCTAATTAATTCGTACGATCCATTCTAATTCATTTGCACGATCCATTCTAATTCATTCGTACGATCAATTCTAATTCATTCACTCGAATGTATCCATTCTAATTCATTCGTACGATCCATTCTAATTCATTCGTACGATTCATTCTAATTCATTCTCACGAATGTAACCTTTCTAATTAATTTGTATGTATCCATTCTAATTCATTTGTATGTATCCATTCTAATTCATTCGTTCGATCCATTCTAATCCATTTGTACGATCCATTCTAATTCATTCTCACGAATGTAACCATTCTAATTCATTCGTACGATCCATTCAAATTCATTCCTTAGATCCATTCTAATTCATTCGCACGAATGTATCTATTCTAATTCTTTTGCACGATCCATTCTAATTCATTCATATGATCCATTCTAATTCATTTGCACGATCCAGTCTAATTGATTCGCACGATCCATTCTAATTCATTCGTACGAATGTATCCATTCTAATTCATTCGTACGATCCATTCTAGTTCATTAATATGATCCATTCTAATTCATTCGTATGATCCATTCTAAGTATTATGCACAAAGGTATCAATTCTAATTCATTCGTATGATCCATTCTAATTCATTCATACGATCCATTCTAATTCATTCGTACGATCCATTCCAATTCATTCGCACGATCCGTTCTAATTCATTCATACGATCCATTCTAATTCATTCGCACGAATGTAACCATTCTAATTCATTCATACGATCCATTCTAATTCATTCCTACGATCCATTCTAATTCATTCGCACGATTGTATCCATTCTAATTCATTTGTACGATCCATTCTAATTCATTCCTATGATCCATTCTAATTCATTCATATGATCCATTCTAATTCATTCGTACGATCCATTCTAATTCATTCGCATGATCCATTCTAATTTATTCGTACGATCTATTCTAATTCATTCGTATGATCTATTCTAATTCATTTGCATGATCCATTCTAATTCATTCGTACGATCCATTCTAATTCATTCGTACAATCCATTCAAATTCATTCGTACGATGCAATCTAATTCATTCGCACAAATGTATCTATTCTAATTCATTCGTACAATGCGTTCTAATCCAATCGTACGATCCATTCTAATCCATTCGTACGATCCATTCTAATTCATTCGCACGAATGTAACGATTCTAATTCATTCATATGATCCATTCTAATTCATTCGTACGATCCATTCTAATTCATTCGTATGATCCATTCTAATTCATTCGTACGATCCATTCTAATTCATTTGCATGAATGTATCCATTCTAATTCATTCGCACGATCCATTCTAAATCAGTCGTATGAATGTATCCATTTTAATTCATTCGTACGATCCATTCTAATTCATTCGTACGATCGATTCTAATTCATTCGTACGATCGATTCTAATTCATTCGCACAATCCATTCTAATTCATTCGTACGATCCATTCTAATTCATTCGTATGATCCATTCTAATTTATTCATTCAAATATATTCATTCTAATTCATTCGTACGATCAATTCTAATTCATTCGCACGATCCATTCATTCGCACGATCCATTCGTGCGAATGAATTAGAATGGATCGTACGAATGAATTAGAATGGATCGTACGAATGAATTAGAATGGATCATATGAATGAATTAGAATGGTTACATTCGTGCGAATGAATTAGAATGGATCGTACGAATGGATTAGAATGGATCGTACGAATGGATTAGAACACATTATACGAATGAATTAGAATAGATACATTTGTGCGAATGAATTAGATTGCATCGTACGAATGAATTTGAATGGATTGTACGTATGAATTAGAATGGATTGTACGAATGAATTAGAATGGATCCTGCGAATGAATTAGAATAGATCGTACGAATGAATTAGAATGGATCGTGCGAACGAATTAGAATGGATCGTATGAACGAATTAGAATGGATCGTACGAATGAATTAGAATGGATACATTCGAGCGAATGAATTAGAATGGATCGTACGAATGAATTAGAATGGATCATAGGAATGAATTAGAATGGATCGTGCAAATGAATTAGAATGGATACATTCGTGCGAATGAATTAGAATGGATTTTAGGAATGAATTAGAATGGATCGTACGAATGAATTAGAATGGTTACATTCGTCCGAATGAATTAGAATGGATCGTACGAATGGATTAGAATGGATCGTACGAATGGATTAGAATGGATCGTACGAATGAATTAGAATGGATCATACAAATGAATTAGAAAGGTTACATTTGTGAGAATGAATTAGAATGGATCGTACGAATGGATTAGAATGGATTGTATGAATGGATTAGAATGGATCGTATGAATGGATTAGAATGGATCGTACGAATGGATTGGAATGGATCGTACAAATGAATTAGAATGGATCATACAAATGAATTAGAAAGGTTACATTCGTGAGAATGAATTAGAATGGATCGTACGAATGAATTAGAATGGATCATGCGAATGAATTTGAATGGATCGTACGAATGAATTAGAATGGATCGAACGAATAAATTAGAATGGATACATTCGAGCGAATGAATTAGAATAGACCGTAGGAATGAATTAGAATGGATCATACGAATGAATTAGAATGGATCGTGCAAATGAATTAGAATGGATTGTACGAATGAATTAGAATGGATACATTCGTGCGAATGAATTAGAATGGATCGGGCGAATGAATTAGAATGGATCGTACAAATGAATTAGAATTAATCGTCCGAACGAATTAGAATGGATCGTATAAACAAATTAGAATGGATCGTACGAATGAATTAGAATGGATACATTCGAGCGAATGAATTAGAATGGATCGTACGAATGAATTAGAATGGATCGTACGAATTGATTAGAATGGATCGTACGAATGAATTAGAATGGATCGTACGAATGAATTAGAATGGATCGTATGAATGAACTAGAATGGATCATGCGAATGAATTAGAATGGATTGTACGAATGAATTAGAATGGATACATTTGTGCGAATGAATTAGAATGGATCGTGCGAATGAATTAGAATGGATCGTACGAATGAATTAGAATGGACATACTTATGCGAATGAATTAGAATGGATCGAACGAATGAATTAGAATGGATACATTTGTGCGAATGAATTAGAATGGATCGTACGAATGAATTAGAATGGATCGTACGAATAGATTAGAACGCATTGTACGAATGAATTAGAATGGATCGTACGAATGGATTAGAATGGATCGTACGAATGAATTAGAATGGATCGTACGAATGAATTAGAATGGATCGTATGAATGAACTAGAATGGATCATGCGAATGAATTAGAATGGATTGTACGAATGAATTAGAATGGATACATTTGTGCGAATGAATTAGAATGGATCGTGCGAATGAATTAGAATGGATCGTACGAATGAATTAGAATGGACATACTTATGCGAATGAATTAGAATGGATCGAACGAATGAATTAGAATGGAAACATTTGTGCGAATGAATTAGAATGGATCGTACGAATGAATTAGAATGGATACATTTGTGCGAATGAATTAGAATGGATCGTACGAATGAATTAGAATGGATCGTACGAATGAATTAGATTATATGAACGAAATAGAATGGATCGTACGAATGAATTAGAATGGATACATTCGTGCGAATGAATTAGAATGGATCGTAGGAATGAATTAGAATGGATCGTACGAATGAATTAGAATGGTTACATTCGTGTGAATGAATTAGAATGGATCGTACGAATGGATTAGAATGGATCGTACAAATGGATTAGAATGGATCGTACAAATGAATTAGAAAGGTTATATTTATGAGAATGAATTAGAATGGATCGTACGAATGAATTAGAATGGATCGTACAAATGGATTAGAATGGATCGTACGGATGGATTAGAATGGATCGTACGAATGGATTAGAATGGATCGTACGAATGGATTAGAATGGATCGTACGAATGAATTAGAAAGGTTACATTCGTGAGAATGAATTAGAATGGATCGTACGAATGAATTAGAATGGATCATGTGAATGAATTTGAATGGATCGTACGAATGAATTAGAATGGATCGAACGAATGAATTAGAATGGATACATTCGAGCGAATGAATTAGAATAGATCATAGGAATAATTTAGAATGGATCATACAAATGAATTAGAATGAATCGTGCGAATGAATTAGAATGGATTGTACGAATGAATTAGAATGGATACATTCGTGCGAATGAATTAGAATGGATCGAACGAATGAATTAGAATGGATCACACGATTCATTCTAATTCATTCGTATGATCCATTCTAATGCATTCGTACGATTCAATCTAATTCATTCGCACGATCCATTGTAATTCATTCGTATGATCCATTCTAATTTATTTGCACGAATATACGATCTATTCTAATTTATTTGCAAGAATGTATCCATTCTAATTCATTCGTACAAACTATTCTAATTTATTCGTACAAATATATCCATTCTAATTCATTCATACGATCCATTCTAATTCATTCGTACGATTCATTCTAATTCATTCGTACGATCCATTCTAATTCATTCGTACGATCCATTCTAATTCATTCGCACGAATGTATCCATTCTAATTTATTCGTACAATCCATTCTAATTCATTCGCACGATCCATTCTAATTCATTTGTATGTTCCATTCTAATTCATTCCTACGATCTATTCTAATTCATTCGCTCGAATGTATCCATTCTAATTCATTTGTACGATCCATTCTAATTCATTCTCACGAATGTAACATTTCTAATTCATTTGTATGATCCATTCTAATTCATTCGTACGATCGATTCTAATCCATTCGTATGATCCATTGTAATTCATTCATATAATCCATTCAGATTCATTCGCACAAATGTATCCATTCAAATTCATTCGTACGATCCATTCTAATTAATTCGCACGATCCATTCTAATTCAATCTTATGAATGTATCCATTTTAATTGATTCGTACGATCCATTCTAATTCGTACGATCCATTCTAATCCATTCGTACGATCCATTATAATCCATTCGTACGATCCATTCTAACTCATTCGCATAAATGTAACCATTCTAATTCATTTGTACGATCCATTCTGTTTCATTCCTACAATCCATTCTAATTCATTCGCACGAATATATCCATTCTAATTCATTTGGACGATCCATTCTAATTCATTCCTATGATCCATTCTAATTCATTCGTACGATCTATTCTAATTCATTCGCTCGAATGTATCCATTCTAATTCATTCGTACGATCCATTCTAATTCACTCGTACGATCCATTCTAATCCATTCGTATGATCCATTCTAATTCATTCTTACAATGCGTTCTAATCCATTCGTACGATCCATTCTAATTCATTCATACGATCCATTCTAATTCATTTGTACGATCCATTCTAATTCATTCGCTCGAATGTATCCTTTCTAATTCATTCGTACGATCCATTCTAATTCATTCGTATGATCCATTCTAACTCATTCGGTGGATCCATTCTAATTCATTCGTACGATCCATTCTAGTTCATTTGCATGAATGTATCGATCCATTCTAATTCATTCGTACGATCCATTCTAATTCATTCGCACGATCCATTCTAATTCCTTCGCACACGTATGATGCAATCTAATTCATTCTAATTCATTCGCACGAATGCTTCTAATTCATTCGCACGATTCATTCTAATTCATTCATACGATCCATTCTAATTCATTCGCACGATCCATTCTTATTCATTCATACGATCCATTCTAATTCATTCGTACAATCCATTCTAATTCATTCGTACGATCCATTCTAATTCATTCGTATGATCTATTCTAACAGATTCGGTGGATCCATTCTAATTCATTCGTACGATCCATTCTAATTCATTCGTACAATTTATTCTAATTTATTCGCACGATCTATTCTAATTCATTCGTATGATCCATTCTAATTCATTCCAATGATCTATTCTAATTCATTCGCTCGAATGTATCCATTCTAATTCATTCGTACAATCCATTCTAATTCATTCGCACGATCCATTCTACTTCATTCGTATGATCCATTCTAATTTATTCCTACGATCTATTCTAATTCATTCGCTCGAATGTATCCATTCTAATTAATTCGTACAATCCATTCTAATTCATTCGTACGATCCATTCTAATTCATTCGCACAAATGTATCCATTCTAATTCATTCGTACGATCCATTCTAATTCGTTCGTACGATCCATTCAAATTCATTCGTACGATCCATTCTAATTAATTCGCACGATCCGTTCTAATTCAGTCTAATGAATGTATCCATTTTAATTGATTCGTACGATCCATTCTAATTCATTCGTATGATCCATTCTAATTCATTCGTATGAACCATTCTAATTCATTCCTACGATCCATTCTAGTTCATTCGCACGAATGTATCCATTCTAATTCATTTGCACGATCCATTCTAATTCATTCCTATGATCCATTCTAATTCATTCGTACGATTCATTCTAATTCATTCGCTCGAATATATCCATTCTAATTCATTCGTACGATCCATTCTAATTCATTCGTACGATCCATTCTAATCCATTCGTACGATCCATTCTAATTCATTCGTACAATGCGTTCTAATCTATTCGTACGATCCATTCTAATTCATTCATACGATCCATTCTAATTCATTTGTACGATCCATTCTAATTCATTCGCTCGAATGTATCCATTCTAATTCATTCGTACGATCCATTCTAATTCATTCGTACGATCCATTCTAATTCATTCGTATGATCCATTCTAACTCATTCGGTGGATCCATTCTAATTCATTCATACGATCCATTCTAATCCATTCGGACGATCCATTCAAATTCATTCGCATGAATGTAACTATTCTAATTCATTCATATGATCCATTCTAATTCATTCGTACGATCCATTCTAATTCATTCGTATGATCCATTCTAATTCATTCGTATGATCCATTCTAATTCAGTTGCATGAATGTATCGATCCATTCTAATTCATTCGTACGATCCATTCTAATTCATTCGCACGATTCATTCTAATTCCTTCGCACACGTACGATGCAATCTAATTCATTCTAATTCATTCGCACGAATGTTTCTAATTCATTCGCACGATCCATTCTAATTCATTCATACGATCCATTCTAATTCATTCGCACGATCCATACTTATTCATTCATACGATCCATTCTAATTCATTCGCACAATCCATTCTAATTCATTCATACGATCCATTCTAATTCATTCGTATGATCTATTCTAACTCATTCGGTGGATCCATTCTAATTCATTCGTACGATCTATTCTAATTCATTCGTACAATTCATTATAATTCATTCGCACGATCCATTCTAATTCATTCGTATGATCTATTCTAATTCATTCCTACGATCTATTCTAATTCATTCGCTCGAATGTATCCATTCTAATTCATTCGTACAATCCATTCTAATTCATTCACACGATCCATTCTAATTCATTCGTATGATCCATTTTAATTTATTCCTACGATCTATTCTAATTCATTCGCTCGAATGTATCCATTCTAATTCATTCGTACAATCCATTCTAATTCATTCGTACGATCCAATCTAATTCATTCGCACAAATGTATCCATTCTAATTCATTCGTACGATCCATTCTAATTCGTTCGTACGATCCATTCTAATTCATTCGTACGATCCATTCTAATTAATTCGCACAAATGTATCCATTCTAATTCATTCGTACGATCCATTCTAATTCATTCGAACAAATGTAACCTTTCTAATTCAATTGTACGATCCATTCTAATTCATTCGTACGATCCATTCTAATCCATTCGTACGATCCATTCTAATACATTCGTACGATGCATTCTAATTCAATCGCACGAATGTAACCATTCTAATTCATTCGTACGATCCATTCTAATTCATTCCTATGATCCATTCTAATTTATTCGCACGAATGTATCCATTCTAATTAATTTGCACGATCCATTCTAATTCAGTCCTATGATCCATTCTAATTCATTTGTACGATCCATTCTAATTCATTCTCACAAATGTAACCTTTCTAATTCATTTGTACGATCCATTCTAATTCATTCGTACGATCCATTCTAATCCATTCGCACGATCCATTCTAATTCATTCGCACGATCCATTCAAATTCATTCGTACGATCCATTCGAATCCATTCGTACGATCCATTCTAATTCATTCGTAGGATCCATTCTAATTCATTCTCACAAATGTAACATTTCTAATTCATTTGTACGATCCATTCTAATTCATTCGTACGATCCATTCTAATCCATTCGTACGATCCATTCTAATCCATTCGTACGATCCATTCTAATTCATTCGCACGAATGTAACCATTCTAATTCGTTCGTACGATCCATTCTAATTCATTCGTACAATCCATTCTAATCCATTCGTACGATCCATTCTAATTCATTCGCACGATCCATTCTAAATCATTCGCACAAATGTATCCATTCTAATTCATTCGTACAATCCATTCTAATTCATTCGCATGATCCATTCTAATTCATTCGTACGATCAAATCTAATTCATTTGTACGATCCATTTTAATTCATTCACATGAATGTATCCATTCTAATTTATTCGTACGATCCATTCTAATTCATTCTCACGAATGTATCATACGAATGCATTAGAATGGATCATACGAACGAATTAGAAAGGATCATGCGAATGAATAAGAAAGGATCGTACGAATGAATTAGAATGGATCGTACGAATGGATTAGAATGGATCATAGGAATGAATTAGAATGGATCATGCAAATGAATTAGAATGGATACATTTGTGCGAATGAATTAGAATGGATCGTATGAATGAATTAGAATGGATCGTACGAATGGATTAGAATGGATACATTTGTGAGAATGAATTAGAATGGATCGTACGAATGTATCCATTCTAATTCATTCGTACGATCCATTCTAATCCATTCGTACGATCCATTCTAACCCATTCGTACGATCCATTCTAATTCATTCGTATGATCCATTCTAATTCATTCGTATGATCCATTCTAACTCATTCAGTGGATCCATTCTAATTCATTCGTACGATCCATTCTAATTCATTCGCACGATCCATTCTAATTTATTCGTACGATCCATTCTAATTCATTCGCACGATCCATTCAAATTCATTCTCATGAATGTAACCTTTCTAATTCATTTGTATGATCCATTCTAATTCATTCGTACGATCCATTCTAATCTTTTCGTACGATCCATTCTAATCCATTCGTACGATCCATTCTAATCCATTGGTACAATCCATTCTAATTCATTCGTATGAATGTATCCATTCTAATTTATTCGTACGATCCAGTCTATTTCATTCGTACGATCCATTCTATCCATTCTAATTCATTCGTACGATCCGTTCTAATTCATTCGCATGATTCATTCTAACTCATTCGGTGGAATGAATTAGAATGGATCATGCGAATGAATTAGAATAGATCGTACGAATGAATTAGAATGGATCGTACGAATAAATTAGAATGAATCGTGCGAATGAATTAGAATGGATCGTACGAATGAATTAGAATGGATCCACCGAATGAATTAGAATGAATCGTACGAATGAATTAGAATGGATCGTACAAATGAATTAGAATGGATATATTTGTGCGAATGAATTAGAATGGACTGTATGAACGAATTAGAATTGATCGTATGAATTAGAATGGATACATTTGTGCGAATGCGTTAGAATGGATCATACGAATGAATTAGAATGGATCGTACGAATGGATTAGAATGGATCGTGCAAATGAATTAGAATGGATTGCACGAATGTATCCATTCTAATCCATTCGTACGGATGGATTAGAATGGATCGTACGAATGAATTAGAATGGATCGTGCGAATGAATTAGAATGGATCGTATGAATAAATTAGAATGGATCGTACGAATGAATTAAAATGGATACATTTGTGCGAATGAATTAGAATGGATCATACGATTGAATTAGAATGGATCGTACGAATGAATTAGAATGGATCATGCGAATGAATTTGAATGGATCGTACGAATAAATTAGAATGGATCGAACAAATGAATTAGAATGGATACATTCGAGTGAATAAATTAGAATAGATCGTAGGAATGAATTAGAATTGATCATACGAATGAATTAGAATGGATCGTGCGAATAAATTAGAATGGATCGTGCAAATGAATTAGAATGGATACATTCGTGCGAATGAATTAGAATGGATCGTGCGAATGAATTAGAATGGATTGTACGAATGAATTAGAATGGTTACATTCGTGAGAATGAATTAGAATGGATCGTACGAATGAATTAGAATGGATCGTATGAATGAATTAGAATGGATCATGCGAATGAATTAGAATGGATACATTCGTGCGAATGAATTAGAATGGATCGTAGGAATGAATTAGAATGGATCGTGTAAATAAATTAGAATGGATACATTCGTGCGAACGAATTAGAACGGATCATAAGAATGAATTCGAATGGATCGTTCGAATGAATTAGAATGGTTACATTCGTGCAAATGAATTAGAATGGATCGTACGAATGGATCAGAATGGATCGTACGAATGGATAAGAATGGATCGTACGAATGAATTAGAATGGATCGTACAAATGAATTAGACAGGTTATATTTGTGAGAATGAATTAGAATGGATCGTACGAATGAATTAGAATGGATCGTACGAATTGATTAGAATGGATCGTACGAATGGATTAGAATGGATCGCACGAATGAATTAGAATGGATCGTACAAATGAATTAGAAAGGTTACATTCGTGAGAATGAATTAGAATGGATCGTACGAATGAATTAGAATGGATCATGCGAATGAATTTGAATGGATCGTACGAATGAATTAGAATGGATCGAACGAATGAATTAGAATGGATACATTCGAGCGAATGAATTAGAATATATCATAGGAATAAATTAGAATGGATCATACGAATGAATTAGAATGGATCGTGCGAATGAATTAGAATGGATCGTACGAATGAATTAGAATGGATACATTCGTTTGAATGAATTAGAATGGATCGGACGAATGGATTAGAATGGATTGTACGAATGAATTAGAATGGATCGTACGAATGAATTAGAATGGATCATGCGAATGAATTAGAATGGATCGTACGAATGAATTAGAATGGATCATAGAAATGAATTAGAATGGATCGTGCAAATTCATTCGCATCATCCATTCGTACGATCCATTCTAATCCATTCGTACGAATGAATTAGAAAAATGGATCGAGCGAATGAATTAGAATAGATCGTAGGAATGAATTAGAATGGATCTTACGAATGAATTAGAATGGATCGTGCGAATGAATTAGAATGGATTGTACGAATGAATTAGAATGGATTCATTCGTACGAATGAATTAGAATGGATCGTACGAATGAATTAGAATAGATCATGCGAATGAATTTGAATGGATTGTACGAATGAATTAGAATGGATCGAACGAATGAATTAGAATGGATCATGCAAATGAATTAGAATAGATCGTAGGAATGAATTAGAATGGATCATACGAATGAATTAGAATGGATCGTGCGAATGAATTAGAATGGATCGTACAAATGAATTAAAATGGATCGTACAAATGAATTAGAATGGATCATGCGAATGAATTAGAATGGATACATTCGAGCGAATGAATTAGAATGAATCGTATGAATGAATTAGAATGGATCATAGGAATCAATTAGAATGGATCGTGCAAATGAATTAGAATGGATACATTCGTGCGAATGAATTAGAATGGTTCGTAGCAATGAATTAGAATGGATCGTACGAATGAACTAGAATGGTTACATTCGTGCGAATGAATTAGAACGGATCGTACGAATGGATTAGATTGGATCGTACGAATGGATTAGAATGGATTGTACGAATGAATTAGAATGGATCGTACAAATGAATTAAAAAGGTTACATTTGTGAGAATGAATTAGAATGGATCGTACGAATGAATTAGAATGGATCATGTGAATGAATTTGAATGGATCGTACGAATGAATTTGAATGGATCGAACGAATGAATTAGAATGGATACATTCGAGCGAATGAATTAGAATAGATCGTAGGAATGAATTAGAATGGATCATACTAATGAATTAGAATGGATCGTACGAACGAATTAGAATGGATCGTACGAACGAATTCGAATGGATCGTACGAACGAATTAGAATGGATCGTATGAATGAATTAGAATGGATACATTCGAGCGAATGAATTAGAATGGATTGTACGAATGAATTAGAATGGATCATAGGAATTAATTAGAATGGATCATGCAAATAAATTAGAATGGATACATTCGTGCGAATGAATTAGAATGGATCGGACGAATGAAATAGAATGGATCGTACGATTCATTCTAATTCATTCGTACGATCCATTCTAATGCATTCGTACGATTCATTCTAATTCATTCGTACGATACATTCTAATTCATTTGCACGATCTATTCTAATACATTCGCACGATCCATTCTAAAATGAGTTAGAATGGATCATTCGAATGAATTAGAATGGATCATACGAATGAATTAGAATGGATTGTGCGAATGAATTAGAATGGATCGTATGAATGAGTAAGAATGGATCGTACGAATGAATTAGAATGGATCGTGCGAATGAATTAGAATGAATCGTACGAATGCATTAGAATGGATCGTACGAATGAATTAGAATGAATCGTACGACCCATTCTATTTCATTCGTCCGATCCATTCTAATTCATTTGTACGATCCATTCTAATTCATTCGCACGATTGTATCCATTCTAATTCATTCGTACGATCCATTCTAATTCATTCATATGATCAATTCTAAGATTGTACGAATGAATTAGAATGGATACATTCGAGCGAATGAATTAGAATAGATCGTAGGAATGAATTAGAATGGATCATACGAATGAATTAGAATGGATCGTGCGAATGAATTAGAATGGATTGTACGAATGAATTAGAATGGATACATTCGTGCGAATGAATTAGAATGGATACATTCGTGCGAATGAATTAGAATGGATGGGACGAATGAATTAGAATGGATCGTACGATTCATTCTAATTCATTTGTACGATCCATTCTAATGCATTCGTACGATTCATTATAATTCATTCGCACGATCCATTCTAATTCATTCGTACGGTCCATTCTTATTCATTCATACGATCCATTCTAATTCATTCGTACGATCCATTCTAATTCATTCGTACGATCCATTCTAATTCATTCGTATGATCCATTCTAACTCATTCGGTGGATCCGTTCTAATTCATTCGTACGATCCATTCTAATTCATTTGCACGATCCATTCTAATTCATTTGTACAATCCATTCAAATTCATTCGTACGATGCAATCTAATTCATTCGCAAAAATATATCTATTCTAATTCATTCGTACGATCCATTCTAATCCATTCGTACGATCCATTCTAATTCATTCGTACGAATGTAACCATTCTAATTCATTCGTACGATCCATTCTAATTCATTCCTACGATCGTGCGAATGAATTAGAATGGATCATACGAATGAATTAGAATGAATTAGAATGGATCGTACGAATGAATCGTGCGAATGAATTAGAATGGATCGTGCGAATGAATTAGAATGGATCCACTGAATGAGTTAGAATGGATCATACGAATGAATTAGAATGGATCGTACGAATGAATTAGAATGGATCGTACGAATGAATAAGAATGTATCGTACGAATGAATCAGAATGGATCGTGCGAATGAATTAGAATGAATCGTACGAATGCATTTGAATGGATCGTACGAATGAATTAGAATGAATCGTACGATCCATTCTAGTTCATTCGTCCGATCTATTCTAATTCATTCGCACGAATGTATCCATTCTAATTCATTCGTACAATCCATTCAAATTCATTCGCACGATCCATTCTAATTCATTCGTATGATCCATTCTAATTCATTCCTACGATCTATTCTAATTCATTCGCTCGAATGTATCCATTCTAATTCATTCGTACAATCTTAGAATTGATCATACGAATAAATTAGAATGGATCGTACGAATGAATTAGAACGGGTACATTCGTGCAAATGAATTAGAATGGATCGTACGAATGGATTAGAATGGATCGTACGAATGGATTAGAATGGATCGTACAAATGAATTAGAAAGGTTACATTTGTGAGAATGAATTAGAATGGATCGTACGAATGAATTAGAATGGATCGTACGAATAAATTAGAATAGATCGTGCGAATAAATTAGAATGGATACATTCAGGCAAATGAATTAAAATGGATCTTACGAATGAATTAGAATGGATCATATGAATGAATTAGAATGGATCATACGAATGGATTAGAATAGATCGTACGAATGGATTAGAACGCATTGTACGAATGAATTAGAATAGATACATTTGTACGAATGAATTAGAATGGATCGTACGAATGAATTAGAATGGATATATTTGAACGAATAAATTAGAATGGATCATACGAATGAATTAGAATGGATCGTACGAATGAATTAGAATGGATCATGCGAATGAATTAGAATCGATCGTACGAATGAATTAGAATGGATCGTACGAATGAATTAGATCGTACGAATGAATTAGAATAGATCGTACGAATGAATTAAAATGAATACATTCGAGCGAATGAATTAGAATGGATACATATGTGCGAATGAATTAGAATGGATCGTACGATGCAATCTAATTCATTCGTACAATGTGTTCTAATCCATTCGTACGATCCATTATAATTCATTCGTACGATTTATTCTAATTCATTCGCACGAATGTATCCATTCTAATTCATTTGTACGATCCATTCTAATTCGTTCATACGATCCAT
Organism: Chamaelirium japonicum; assembly: GCA_947650365.1. NCBI lineage: Eukaryota > Viridiplantae > Streptophyta > Magnoliopsida > Liliales > Melanthiaceae > Chamaelirium > Chamaelirium japonicum. The sequence goes on from CANTAL010000158.1 coordinate 586,205, forward strand.
TCTAATTCGTTCGTACGATCCATTCTAATTCGTTCGTATGATCCATTCTAATTCATTCGTACGATCCATTCTAATTCATTCGTACGATCCATTCAAATTCATTCGTATGATCCACTCTAGTTCATTCCTACGATCTATTCTAATTCATTCGTATGATCCATTCTAATTCATTCGTTCGATCCATACTAATTCATTCGAACAATCCATTCAAATTCATTCGCATGATCCATTCTAATTCATTCGTACGATCTATTCTAATTCATTCTCACGAATGTAACTTTTCTAATTCATTTGTATGATCCATTCTAATTCATTCGTATGATCCATTCTAATCCATTCGTACGATCCATTCTAATCCATTCGTACGATCCATTCTAATTCATTCGTATGAATGTATCCATTCTAATTCATTCGTACGATCCATTTTAATTCATTCGTACGATCCATTCTAATTCATTCGTACGATCTAATTCATTCGTACGATCCATTCTAATTCATTCGTACGATCGATTCTAATTCATTCACACGATCCATTCTAATTCATTCGTACGAATGGATTAGAACGCATTGTACGAATGAATTAGAATAGATACATTTGTGGGATGAATTAGAATGGATCGTACGTTTGAATTAGATTCGATCGTATGAATTAATTAGAATGGATACATTCGTGCTAATGAATTAGAATGGATTGTATGAATGAATTAGAATGGATCGTACGAATGAATTAGAATGGTTACATTCGTGCGAATGAATTAGAATGGATCGTACGAATGGATTAGAATGGATCGTACGAATGGATTAGAATGGATCGTACGAATGAATTAGAATGGATCGTACAAATGAATTAGAAAGGTTACATTTGTGAGAATGAATTAGAATGGATTGTACGAATGATATAGAATGGATCGTACGAATAGATTAGAATGGATCGTACGAATGGATTAGAATGGATCGTACGAATGAATTAGAATGGATCATATGAATGAATTAGAATGGATCGTACGAATGAATTAGAATGGATACATTCGTGCGAATGAATTAGAATAGATTGTACGAATGAATTAGAATGGATCATAGGAATGAATTAGAATGGATCATGCAAATGAATTAGAATGGATACATTCGTGCGAATGAATTAGAATGGATCGTAGGAATGAATTAGAATAGATCGTACGAATGAATTAGAATGGTTACATTCGTGCGAATGAATTAGAATGGATCGTACGAATGGATTAGAGAGGATCGTACGAATGGATTAGAATGGATCGTACGAATGAATTAGAATGGATCGTACAAATGAATTAGAAAGGTTACATTTGTGAGAATGAATTAGAATGGATCGTACGAATGAATTAGATTGGATCGTACGAATTGATTAGAATGGATCGTACGAATGAATTAGAATGGATCGTACGAATGAATTAGAATGGATCGTATGAATGAACTAGAATGGATCATGCGAATGAATTAGAATGGATTGTACGAATGAATTAGAATGGATACATTTGTGCGAATGAATTAGAATGGATCGTACGAATGAATTAGAATGGATCGTACGAATGAATTAGAATGGATACATTTGTGCGAATGAATTAGAATGGATCGTACGAATGAATTAGAATGGATCGTACGAATGAATTAGATTATACGAACGAAATAGAATGGATCGTACGAATGAATTAGAATGGATACATTCGTGCGAATGAATTAGAATGGATCGTAGGAATGAATTAGAATGGATCGTACGAATGAATTAGAATGAAAACATTCGTGCGAATGAATTAGAATGGATCGTACGAATGGTTTAGAATGGATCGTACGAATAGATTAGAATGGATCGTACGAATGAATTAGAATGGATCGTACAAATGAATTAGAAAGGTTACATTTGTGAGAATGAATTAGAATGAATCGTACGAATGGATTAGAATGGATCGTACGAATGGATTAGAATGGATCATACGAATGGATTAGAATGGATCGTACGAATGAATTAGAATTGATCATACAAAAGAATTAGAAAGGTTACATTCGTGAGAATGAATTAGAATGGACCGTATAAATGAATTAGAATGGATCATACGAATGAATTAGAATGGATAGTACGAACGAATTACAATAGATCGTACGAATGAATTAAAATGGATCATATGAACGAATTAGAATGGATCGTACGAATGAATTAGAATGGATACATTCGTATGATCCATTCTAATTCATTCGTACGATCCATTCTTATTCATTCGTACGATCCATTCAAATTCTTTCGCATGATGCATTCTAATTAATTCGTACAATCCGTACGATCCATTCTAATTCATTCGTACGATCGATTCTAATTCATTCGCACGATCCATTTTAATTCATTCGTACGATCCATACTAATTCATAAGTATGATCCATTCTAATTCATTCGTGCGATCCATTCTAATTCATTCTCACAAATGTAACCTTTCTAATTCATTTGTACGATCCATTCTAATTCATTCGTACGATCCATTCAAATCCACTCGTACGATCCATTCTAAACCATTCGTACGATCCATTCTAATTCATTCGCACGAATGTAACCTTTCTAATTCATTCGTACGATCCATTCTAATTCATTCCTACGATCCATTCTAAGTCATTCGCACGAATGTATCCATTCTAATTCATTTGCACGATCCATTCTAATTCATTCCTATGATCCATTCTAATTCATTCGTACGATCCATTCTAATTCATTCGCTCGGATGTATCCATTCTAATTCATTCGTACGATTCATTTTAATTCGTTCGTACGATCTAATTCATTCTTATGATCCATTCTAATTCATTCGTACGATCCATTCTAATTCATTCGCACAAATGTATCCATTCTAATTCATTCATTCGATCCATTCTAACTCATTCGCATATCTATATCCATTCTAATTTATTCGTACGATCCATTCTAATTCATTCCCACGACCATTCTAATTCATTTGCACAAATGTATCCATTCTAATTCATTTGTATAATCCATTCTAATTCATTCGCATGATCCATTCTAATTCATTCGTACGATCCATTCTAATTCATTCGTACGATCCATTCTAATCCATTCGTACGATCCATTCTAATCCATTCGTACGATCCATTCTAATTCATTCATACGATCCATTCTAATTCATTCTCACAAATGTAACCTTTCTAATTCATTTGTACGATCCATTCTAATTCATTCGTACAATCCATTCTAATCCATTCGTACGATCTATTCTAATCCATTCGTACGATCCATTCAAATTCATTCGCTCGAATGTATCCATTCTAATTCATTTGTACGATCCATTCTAATTCATTCGCACAATCCATTCAAATTCATTCACACGATCCACTCCAATTCATTCGTACGATCCATTCTAATTCATTCGTACGATCCATTCTAATCCATTCATACGATCCATTCTAATTCATTCGTATGATCCATTCTAACTCATTCGCACAAATGAATCCATCCTAATTCATTCGTACGATCCATTCTAATTCATTCGTACGATCCATTCTAATCCATTCATACGATCCATTCTAATTCATTCGTACGATCCATTCTAATTCATTCGCACGATCTATTCTAATTCATTCGCATGATCCATTCTAATTCATTCGCACGATCCATTCTAATTCATTCGTACGATCCATTCTAATTCATTCATACGATCTATTCAAATTCATTCGTTCGATCCATTCTAGTTCATTCGCACGATCCATTCAAATTCATTCGCACGATCCATTCTAATTCGTTCAAACGATCCATTCTAATTCGTTCGTACGATCCATTCGTACGATCCATTCAAATTCTTTCGCACGAATGTAACCTTTCTAATTCATTTGTACAATCCATTCTAATTCATTTGTATGATCCATTCTAATTCATTCGTATGATTCATTCTAAATCATTCGCACGAATGTAACCATTCTAATTCATTCGTACGATCCATTCTAATCCATTCTAATCCATTCGTACGATCCATTCTAATTCATTCTCACAAATGTAACCTTTCTAATTCATTCGTACGATCCATTCTAATTCATTCGTACGATCCATTCTAATCCATTCGTACGATCCATTCTAATTCATTCGTACGATCCATTCTAATCCATTCGTACGATCCATTCTAATCCATTCTAATTCATTCATACGATCCATTCTAATCCATTCGTATGATCCATTCTAATTCATTCGTACGATCCATTCTAATCCATTCGTACGATCCATTCTAATTCATTCGTACGATCCATTCTAATTCATTCTCACAAACATAACCTTTCTAATTCATTTGTACGATCCATTCTAATTCATTCGTATGATCCATTCTAATTCATTCGTACGATCCATTCTAATTCATTCGTACGAATGTATCCATTCTAATGCATTCGTACGATCCATTCTAATTCATTCGCAAGATCCGTTCATTCATTCGCATGATCCATTCTAATTCATTCGTACGATCCATTCTAATTCATTCTCACGAATGTATCCATTCTAATTCATTCACATGATCCATTCTAATTCATTCATATGAATGAATTAGAATGGATCGTACGAATGAATTAGAATGGATCGTACGAATGAATTATATTAGCTCATACGAATGAATTAGAATGAATCGTACGAATGAATTTGAATGGATCATAGGAATGAATTAGAATGGATCGTACGAATGAATTAGAATGGTTACATTTGTGCGAATGAATTAGAATGGATTGTACGAATGAATTAGAATGAATCGTACAAATGAATTAGAATGGATCATATGAATGAATTAGAATGGATGCATTCGTGCGAATAAATTAGAATGGATCGTAGGAATGAATTAGAATGGATCGTACAAATGAATTAGAATGGATCGTGCGAATGAATTAGAATGAATCGTATGAATGCATTAGAATGGATCATACGAATGAATAAGAATAGATCGTAGGAATGAATTAGAATGGATCGTAGGAATGAATTAGAATGGATCGTACGAATGAATTAGAATGGTTACATTCGTGCGAATGAATTAGAATGGATCGCACGAATGAATTAGAATAGATCGTACGAATGAATTAGAATGGATACATTCGTGCGAATGAATTAGAATGGATACATTCGAGCGAATGAATTAGAATGGATCGTGCGAATGAATTAGAATAGATCATGCGATTGAATGAAAGGATCGTGCGAATGAATTAGAATGGATCGTACGAATGCATTAGAATGGATACATTCGTGCGAATAAATTAAAATGGATCGTATGAATAAATTAGAATGGATCGTACGTAGGAATGAATTAGAAGGGATTGTGCGAATGAATTATAATGGATTGTACGAATGAATTAGAATGGATACATACAAATGAATTAGAAAGGTTACATTCGTGAGAATAAATTAGAATGGATCGTAGGAATGAATTAGAATGGATCGTACGAATGAATTAGAATGGTTACATTCGAGCGAATGAATTAGAATGGATTGTACGAATAAATTAGAATGGATCGTGCGAATGAATTACAATGGATCGTACGAATGAATTAGAATGGATCGTGCGAATGAATTAGAATGGATCGTATGAATGAATTAGAATGGGTAGTACGAATGAATTAGAAAGGTTACATTTGTGAGAATGAATTAGAATGGATCGTACGATTCATTCTAATTCATTCGTACGATCCATTCAAATTCATTCGCACGATCTATTCAAATTCATTCGCACGAATGTATCCATTCTAATTCATTCGTACAATCCATTCTAATTCATTCGCACGATCCATTCTAATTCATTCGTATGATCCATTCTAATTCATTCCTATGATCTATTCTAATTTATTCGCTCGAATGTATCCATTCTAATTCATTCGTTTGATCCATTCTAACTCATTCGTACGATCCATTCTAATTCATTCTCACGAATGTAACCTTTCTAATTCATTTGTACGATCCATTCTGATCTATTCGTACGATCCATTCTAATCCATTCGTAAGATCCATTCTAATCCATTCGTACGATCCATTCTAATTCATTCGTATGATCCATTCTAATTCAATCTCACAAATGTAACCTTTCTAATTCAATTGTATGATCCATTCTAATTCATTCGTACGATCCATTCTAATCCATTCGTACGATCCATTCTAATTCATTCGTACGATCCGTTCTAATTCATTCGCTCGAATGTATCCATTCTAATTCATTTGTACGATCCGTTCTAATTCATTCGCTCGAATGTAACCTTTCTAATTCATTTGTATGATCCATTCTAATTCATTTGCACGATCTATTCTAATTCATTCCTATTATCCATTCTAATTCATTCGTACGATCCGTTCTAATTCATTCGCTCGAATGTATCCATTCTAATTCATTCGTACGATCCATTCTAATTCGTTCATACGATTCATTCTAATTCGTTCGTACGATCCATTCTAATTCGTTCGTACGATCCATTCTAATTCATTCGCACGATCTATTCTAATTCATTCGTACGATCCATTCTAATCCATTCGTATGATCAATTCTAATTCAATTGCACGATCCATTCTAATTCATTCTCACGAATGTAACCTTTCTAATTAATTTGTATGATCCATTCTAATTCATTTGTACGATCCATTCTAATCCATTCGTACGATCCATTCTAATTCAATTCGTGCAATCCATTCAAATTCATTCGCACAAATGTATCCATTCTAATTCATTCGTATGATCAAATCTAATTCATTCGCACGATCCATTCTAATTCATTCATATGATCAAATCTAATTCATTCGCACGATCCATTCTAATTCATTCGTACGATCTAATTCATTCGTACGATCCATTCTAATTCATTCGTACGATCGATTCTAATTCATTCGCACGATCCATTCTAATTCATTTGCATGAATGTATCCATTCTAATTTATTCGTACGATCCAGTCTAATTCATTCGTACGATCTATTCTAATTCATTCGTACGAATATATCCATTCTAATTCATTTGTACGATCCTTTCTAATTCATTCGCATGATCCATTCTAATTCTTTCATATGATCCATTCTAATTCATTCGCACAAATGTATCCATTCTAGTTCATTCGTACGCTCCATTGTAATTCATTCGTACGCTCCATTCTTATTCATCGCACAAATGTATCCATTCTAATTTATTTGTACGATCCATTCAAATTCAATCGTATGATCCATTCTAATTCATTCGCACGATCAATTCTAATTCATTCATCCGATCCATTCTAATTCATTCGCACGAATGTATCCATTCTAATTCATTCGTACGATCTATTCTAATTTATTCGCATGATCCATTCTAATTCATTCGTATGATCCACTCTAATTCATTCGTACAATCCATTCAAATTCATTCGTACGATGCAATCTAATTCATTCGCACAAATGTATCTATTCTAATTCATTCGTACAATGCGTTCTAATCCATTCGTACGATCCATTCTAATTCATTCATATGATCAATTCTAATTCATTCGCACGATCCATTCTAATTCATTCGTACGATCTATTCTAATTCATTCGCACGAATGTAACCATTCTAATTCATTCGTACGATCCATTCTAATTCATTCGCTCGAATGTTTCCATTCTAATTCATTCGCACGATCTATTCTAATTCATTCGTACGATCTATTCTAATTCATTCGCACGAATGTAACCATTCTAATTCATTCGTACGATCGATCCATTCTAATTTATTCACACGATCTATTCTAATTCATTCACACGAATGTATCCATTCTAATTCATTCGTACGATCCAATTTAATTCATTCGTATGATCCATTCAAATTCATTCGTGCGAATGAATTATAATGGATCGTACGAATGGATCATGTGAATGAATTAGAATGGATCGTACGAATGAATTAGAATGGAAACATTCAAGCGAATGAATTAGAATGGATCGTACGAATGAATTAGAATGGATCATAGGAATGAATTAGAATGGATCGTGCAAATGAATTAGAATGGATATATTCGTGCGAATGAATTAGAATGGATTGTAGGAATGAATTAGAATGGATCGTACGAATGAATTAGAATTCATCGTGCGAATGAATTAGAATGGAACGTACGAATGGATTAGAATGGATCGTACGAATGAATTAGAACGCATTGTACGAATGAATTAGAATGGATCGTACGAATGGATTAGAATGGATCGTACGAATGAATTAGAATGGATCGTATGAATGAATTAGAATGGATACATTCGAGCGAATGTATTAGAATGGATCGTACGAATGAATTAGAATGGATCATAGGAATGAATTAGAATCGATCGTGCAAATGAATTAGAATGGATACATTCATGCGAATGAATTAGAATGGATCGTAGGAATGAATTAGAATGGATCGTACGAATGAATTAGAATGGTTACATTCGTGCGAATGGATTAGAATGGATCGTACGAATGGATTAGAATGGATCGTACGAATGAATTAGAATGGATCGTACAAATGAATTAGGAAGGTTACATTTGTGAGAATGAATTAGAATGGATCGTACGAATGAATTAGAATGGATCGTACAAACGGATTAGAATGGATCGTATGAATGAATTAGAATGGATCGTACGAATGCATTAGAATGGATACATTCGTGCGAATGAATTAGAATGGATCGTACGAATGGATTAGAATGGATCGTACGAATGGATTAGAATGGATCGTACGAATAAATTAGAATGGATCGTACAAATGAATTAGAAAAGGTTACATTTGTGAGAATGAATTAGAATGGATCGTACGAATGAATTAGAATGGATCGTACGAATGGATTAGAATGGATCGTACGAAAGGATTAGAATGGATCGTACGAATGGATTAGAATGGATCATATGAATGAATTAGAAAGGTTACAATCGTGAGAATGAATTAGAATGGATCGTACGAATGAATTAGAATGGATACATTTGTGCGAATGAATTATAATGGATCGTATATTCGTGCAAATAAATTAGAATGGATCGTACGAATGAATTAGAATGGATCCACCAAATGAGTTAGAATGGATCATACGAATGAATTATAATGGATCGTACGAATGAATTAGAATGGATTGTGCGAATGAATTAGAATGGATCGTATGAATGAATAAGAATGGATCATCCGAATGAATTAGAATGGATCGTACGAATGAATTAGAATGGATCGTGCGAATGAATTAGAAACATTCGTGCGAATGAATTAGAATGAATTAGATTGGATCGTACGATCCATTTTAATCCATTCGTACGATCCATTCTTATTCATTCATACGATCCATTCTAATTCATTCGCACAATCCATTCTAATTCATTAGAATGGATCGTACGAATGAATTAGAATGGACACATTTGAGCGAATGAATTAGAATGGATCATACGAATGAATTAGAATGGATCATAGGAATGAATTAGAATGGATCGTGCAAATGTATTAGAATAGATATATTCATGCGAATGAATTAGAATGGATCGTACGAATGGATTAAAATGGATCGTATGAATGAATTAGAATGAATCGTACGAATGAATTAGAATGGATCATACGAATGAATTAGAATGGATACATTTGTATGAATAAATTAGAATAGATTGTACGAATGAATTAGAATGGATACATTCTTGTGAATAAATTAGAATGGATCGTAGGAATGAATAAGAATGGATCGTACGAATGGATTAAAATGGATCGTACGATGCAATCTAATTCATTCTAATTCATTCGCACGAATATTTCTAATTCATTCGCACGATCCATTCTAATTCATTCGTACGATCCATTCTAATTCATTCGCACGATACATTCTTATTTATTCATACGATCCATTCTAATTCATTCGCACAATACATTCTAATTCATTCATACAATCCATTCTAATTCATTCGTCCGATCCATTCCAATCCATTCGTACGATCCATTCTAATTAATTCGCACGAATGTAACCATTATAATTCATTTGTAGGAGCCATTCTAATTCAATCATCCGATCCGTTCTAATTCATTCGCAGGAATGTATCCATTCTAATTCATTCGTACGATCCATTCTAATTCATTCGTATGATCCATTTTAATTTATTCGCACGATCCATTGTATTTTATTCATACGATCCATTCTAATTCATTCGCACGATCCATTCTAATTCATTCGTACGAACCATTCTAATTTATTCGCATGAATATATCTATTATAATTCATTCGTATGATCCATTCTAATTCATCGCACGATCCATTCTAATTCATTCGTACGATCCATTCTAATTCATTCTAACGATCCATTCTAATTCATTCGCACGAATGTATCCATTCTAATTCATTTGCACGATCCATTCTAATTCATTCCTATGATCCATTCTAATTCATTCGTACAATCCATTCAAATTCATTCGTACGATCCATTGTAATTCATTCGTGCGAATGAACCCATTCTAATTCATTCGTCCGATCCATTCTAATCCATTCGTACGATCTATTCTAATTCATTCGTCCGATCCATTCTAATCCATTCGTACGATCTATTCTAATTCATTCGTACAATCCATTCTAATTCAGTCGTAAGATCCATTCAAATGCATTCGTACGATCCATTCTAATTCATTTGCTCGAATGGATCCATTCTAATCGATTCATACGATCCATTCTAATCCATTCGTACGATCCATTCTAATCCATTCGTACGATCCATTCTAATTCATTCGCTCGAATGTATCCATTCTAATTCATTCATACGATCCATTCTAATTCGTTCCCATACTAATTCATTCGCACGATCCATTCTAATTCATTCGTACGATCCATCTAATTCATTCGCACGATCCATTCTAATTCATTCGTACGATCCATTCTAATTCATTCGCACGAATGTATCCATTCTAATGCATTCGTACGATTTATTCTAATTCATTCGCACGATCCATTCTAATTCTTTCATATGATCCATTCTAATTCATTCGCATCAATGTATCTATTCTAGTTCATTCGTACGCTCTATTCTAATTCATTCGTACGCTCCATTCTTATTCATCGCACAAATGTATCCATTCTAATTCATTCGTACTATCCATTCTAATTCATTCGTACGATTCATTCTAATTCATTCGCACGATCCATTCTAATTCATTCCTACGATCTATTCTAATTCATTCGCTCGAATGTATCCATTCTAATTCATTCGTTCGATCCATTCTAATTCATTCGTACGATCCATTCATATTCATTCGCATGATCCCTTCTAAATCATTCTCACAAATGTATCCATTCTAATTCATTCGTATGATCCATACTAATTCATTCGCACGATCCATTCTAATTCATTCGCACGATCCATTCTAATTCATTCCTATGATCCATTCTAATTCATTCGTACGATCTATTCTAATTCATTCTCACAAATGTAACCTTTCTAATTCAATTGTACGATCCATTCTAGTTCATTCGTACGATCCATTCTAATCCATTCGTACGATCCAATCTAATTCATTCGTAGGAATGAATTAGAATGGATACATTTGTACGAATGAATAAGAATGGCTCGTACGAATCCATTCTAATGGATCGTACGAATGAATTAGAATGGATCGTGCGTATGAATTAGAATGGATCGTACGAATGAATTAGAATGGATCGTACGAATGAATTAGAATGGATTTATTCGTGCGAATGAATTAGAATGGATCGGGCGAATGAATTAGAATGGATCATACGAATGAATTAGAATGGATACATTTGTAAGAATGAATTAGAATGGATCGTACGATCCATTCTAATTCATTCTACTCGAATGTGTCCATTCTAATTCATTCATTCGATCCATTCTAATTCATTCGTACAATCCATTCTACTTCATTCGTACGATCCATTCTAATTCATTCGCACGATCCATTCTAATTCATTCGTACGATCGATCCATTCTAATTTATTCACACGATCAATTCTAATTCATTCGCACGAATGTATCCATTCTAATTCATTCGTACGATCCATTCTAATTCATTCGTACGATCCATTCTAATTCATTCGCACGAATGTATCCATTCTAATTCATTTGTTCGATCCATTCTTTTTCATTCACACAAATGTATCCATTCTAATTCATTCGTACAATCCATTCTAATTCATTCGCATGATCCTTTCTAATTCATTCGTACGATCCATTCTAATCCATTCGTATGATCCATTCTAATTCGTTCGTATAATCCATTCTAATTCGTAGGAATGAATTAGAATGGATCGTACGAATGAACTAGAATGGTTACATTCGTGCGAATGAATTAGAATGGATCGTACGAATGAATTAGAATGGATCGTGCAAATGAATTAGAATTGATCATACGAATGAATTAGAATAGATTGTATGAATGACTTAGAATGGATACATTTGTGCGAATGAATTAGAATAGATCGTGCGAATGAATTAGAATGGATTGTACGAATGAATTAGAATGGATACATTCGTACGAATGAATTAGAATAGATCGTACGAATGAATTAGAATGGATCATGCGAATGAATTTGAATGGATTGTACGAATGAATTAGAATGGATCAAACGAATGAATTTGAATGGATCATGCGAATGAATAAGAATAGATCGTAGGAATGAATTAGAATGGATAATACGAAAGAATTAGAATGGATCGTGCGAATGAATTAGAATGGATCGTACGAATGAATTAGAATGGATCGTATGAATGAATTAGAATGGATCGAACGAATGAATTAGAATGGATACATTCGAGCGAATGAATTAGAATAGATCATAGGAATGAATTAGAATGGATCATACGAATGTATTAGAATGGATCGTGCGAATGAATTAGAATGGATCGAACGAATGAATTAGAATGGATACATTCCAGCGAATGAATTAGAATAGATCGTAGGAATGAATTAGAATGGATCGTACGAATGAATTAGATTGGATCCTACGAATGGATTAGAATTAATCGTACGAATGAATTAGAATGAATCGTACAAATGAATTAGAAAGGTTACATTTGTGAGAATGAATTAGAATGGATCGTACGAATGGATTAGAATGGATCGTACGAATGGATTAGAATGGATCGTACGAATGAATTAGAAAGGTTACATTCGTGAGAATGAATTAGAATGGATCGTACAAATGAATTAGAATGGATCATGCGAATGAATTTGAATGGATCTCACGAATGAATTAGAATGGATCGTTCGAATGAATTAGAATGGATCGTACGAATAGATTAGAATGGATCGTACAAATGGATTAGAATGGATATATTCGTGCGAATGATTAGAATGGATATATTCGTGCGAATGAATTAGAATGGATCGTTCGAATGAATTAGACTGGATCGTACGAGTAAATTAGAATGGATTCATTCGTGCGAATGAATTAGAATGGATCGTAGGAATGAATTAGAATGGATCATATGAATAAATAGAATGGATCGTGCGAATGAATTAGAATGGATTGTACGAATGAATTAAAATGGATACATTCATGCTAATGAATTAGAATGGATCATATGAAAGAATTAGAATGGATCGTGCGAATGAATTAGAAAGGATCGTACGAATGAATTAGAATGGATATATTCGTGCGAATAAATTAGAATGGATCGTACGAATGAATTAGACTGGATCGTACGAATGAATTAGAATGGATACATTCGTGCGAATGAATTAGAATGGATCGTACAAATGAATTAGAATGGATCGAATGAATGAATTAGAATGGATCGTGCAAATGAATTAGAATGGATACATTCGTGTGAATGAATTAGAATGGATCGTATGAATGAATCAAAAT